>SJOL01009386.1:55978-109277 GCA_004794785.1 Opisthorchis felineus | reverse complement strand
TTGCCCGTGTCATGTAGAAGCATCCTTATATTTACTTATTTTGCTTTAGACGTAAACCACGGTACTGAAAACAGGAAAGTGGGTCAATTCAAACGATACCGAAATTGTGACAATGAGCAGCCGGAAGCTAAGTTTCTGTGCCACAACCAAGTCGAAAACATGGGCCAAAAATTTAGTGGCTGGGACTGTGATCGGCCGGCTGCATTCCAACCCAGCGGCAAGGGTTTTCGCTTCTAATTTGTCGTTCCGGTGCGAGCAGGCTTCAACAGCCTCCTGTCTATAGCCAATGCAACCATGGCATAGATAGAAGCAGGTCCTGGTGACTGCCGTAATCGTCTTCTAACTGAACAGAAAGCCTGTTGTGCTGCGCCCTATACGGGGCGTAAGATCATGTGATTGATTTTCGGTTCCAAATCAATGCTGCTGGGTGTAGGGATATTGAATACGCCCAGGCAAACGATGGCGGAACATATGAGTTCACTGTAAATGAATATTTCATGGTCAATAGGTCATCGAACTCTGCTTCAAAGCTTTCTAATTTGTGACACTGTTACACTAACTTCGAATCTGCAAATGGTATCGTAAATGGTCAGAAATGTCCTCAGCTATTCTTCGTGTCAACACACAACCTTATGGTCATACACGTAACGGTTTTCAGCAGTTATCTACTCTCAATATGAGGATCTTTGGCACCACTATAGTCGCAATATACGCATTAAATCCATAAGGCAAGGAATGGCTACAATACACTAGTACACTAGTCACACTAGTACACAGTCCAAATCACACACGGTACGCCTATTTCACGACCAAGGTCACTGATAAGCCTACATTCAGGGCCGAGTGTTGCTGTGGCCATTTAGCTATCGGCCGAATTCAGGTACATCTGTCAAAATTTTTTACTGTTTTATTAAGTAAATGTAGATAGAACGGTTTCCTGACAGTGTGAAAATAAATCGGAGATTGGCAAAACCCCTGTATGGCATTCCGGGTATGGGTTTGTTCCAGGTCAGATTGCCGCAAACAGTAGAGCCCAAAGCCCTCCACCAAATGGTGTATAACACTTTATAGTTTCCACGTGATGCCTTCAGTTTACTGCTAGAAAATTTTGCCGTCAGAGGTGGTCGTAAGTAGTCATATAAGGGTGACGATTTTTCCAGTTGTTCTAATATCACTTGGTTAACCTGGTTGAATCCAACTCACTGGTTCGACCGATTTTATCTATCCTATAGTTTTAAACCAGCAGATGAGTTATCGAAAAGGGAAGCCTCAATCCCATTGAGATGTTCTCCAAGAGGTTATTTCAGTGGGAAAAACGGACGAAAACCGAAACATTTGACGTCCCTTTGGTTAATATTTTCTCACACATGAACATGGATGTCCGGCGCCACAGACAAATATTTGTTTTTAGCCAAGAAAGCGAGCAAACAGAGTCCGCAAACTTTTTTCGATAATGAGTTTCTCCCATGCGATTAAAATGTCGGTCATGTGAGGGTTAGTCGGTAAAGTTGATAGCTCCCGGTCGTTCATCTTGCCCACAAACGGCTGGTAGTTGGCCTAATTATCCCGTTGTCGAGGCGACAAAAATAGCCATAAATTTGTTTGCGTCCAATCCATCCGAATCAGGCCGGGAAAGGTGAAATGAAATTGAGTATCGGTTGGTGTGAACTGGGTGATCTATGATGAACCTTCAGTTGAACAAGTTTGTTCGCATCTTAGTTCATACTATAGTCCATTAGATCCCACATGATAGAAGCCGGTTTCCTAACTCGGGAATCCTATTCACTGGACCCTTTGACGACATCTTGTGTTTCTAACAGATGAAGCAGCCGTAGTGTACCCAATCCGCGATTTTATTAATCGGTTAGTCACGCGGACTACGAAACTGGTCACCGAGAATCTCACTTTTATTGAGCACACCTTGTTTTATTAAAAGTTACCCGATTTTGACGTCCGATGGGTATAAGCTTAACAGCGTTAGCCACGTGTCGACATTGCCGGTTTGATTTTACAACAACTATGGTGAGATCTCCCACCCCCACAAGCTTTCTCGTCAGTTGTGAGGGCGGTGACAAGTAATCAGTGCTCGTACGTCAGAAAACGTACAAAGACCACGAGCCAACTCGTGGGGAAGCATCGCATAAACAGAGTAAAAAGGTTCCCGGTGGTGAACGGCTTAATAGCACCTCCCGTTACTTTTGCTTGAGGACTGGGGTTTCTGGACTGAATGTGATATGGAGTGCTGGATGGAAAGAAGGTCCTCACCACAGACTTACAGGCAAAATATGAACCATTGTATTATTCGGTGCTTCATTCTGATTCGTAAGGCTGAGTAGCCCGTGAACCCGCACAATCGTAAGATGATCTGGCGACATCTTAAATACGACAGAAACGTGTTTCGTCCATAAATCTATCACCAGGACAGATACGCAAGCCCTGCCGGCTTACATGGTCGATGATAGCAAGCTACTCAGGCCGGATCAAGCCAATATGCCCAGAAGTGAATTTTCAGCGTAAGATGACCGCGTTCGACTAGAAAATCGACACAAGAGGGAAGCCGTAGGTGACCAGATGACAAACAAGCTTTACGAAAGGACACAGTTGGTCGGGCCATGAAGCACATACCAAGTCCGACGAGAAGGTATGGACAAATGCAGTAACTACACTGTTTACTGGGGAGTAAGGTAGGGACACAGGACGTAGCTTTCAGCGGCGATCGAGAGCAAAGCTCCTGCTCTGCAATAGATTGTTTGATCAAGATTATCGTCATAGCATGCTCGATTTGTCTAGTATAAGGGCTCACCTACTGCATCCAATGGGTTGGTAAGAATGACCGAAACCCGTATACTGATGACACAGTGCGTCTCGTCCGGATTTTCGACGTGTGGAGATTCCAGGCTTTATCGACCGCACGACATTTGAGGAAAATCGGGGTCCATCGGGCTACAACCTCTGTAGGTCGTAGATGGCCTCTTGACATACGTGGGTAGCGTACAGGGAGAGATAACATCAGTCCCAGGGAGATGGGCCTTCACTGGTGCCTGAGGAAACGACGAGATTTTTGGGTTACTCGAGCTGTGGCTCCATAAAAATGCCTTCAGTTTGTGGGAATCAGTTCTACTTTGACCACAGCACGTCTATAAAGCCTGGAGTTTGGCTCAGGCCACCACTACAAATAAACCATTGTGTTCCACGTGTGCCGAACAGCCACTCATTGCCCGAAAATGTGAGCATTGATCAGAAAGAAAATTGGCGTGTGAGGAGCATATTTGAAAAATACATCTAACCACATACTACGTGAGGCCAATAAACGGGTGCATTATGATTTCCTGTGTACGCCAACAGGCATGGTAAGCAGGCATATGAAACGGATTTGCCGGTAGGCAGTGGTCGAAACACTAAACATAGCCCATCTAAATTCACGCGACCTGCACATTGGATGCTGGTTCCGGTGACTGCTGTTAAGTGGGGCGGAAATTGAATTTGTCCTGTCGGTCGAGACCATAGCGTGGAGAACGATTTTAGGAAATTGTGAACGACGTCGTGTTTGTTCTGGCCTCATTCAGCAACCCAAACACTGCGACAGAAATCGGCACACCAAGCTCGACAAAGCTGTCCGTTATTTCCCGCGTGGTGCTATCGGATGAGTAGTGCTAAATCACCAACCTTCTAACATTCACAATACCTATATAGGGTATGGCACTTTCCAAGTCCGAGCGAACAGAAATTCTACTGTCGATTGGGCTGAACTAGCACGTGATTGGTTCAAGAAGACGACGTAGAAAGTTGGCCTACACTCCCTCCTCTCGTCCAATGGTTAATGACCTGGTGAAAGGTAAGACACAGTTTGAAAGTTACTAGGCCATAGATGTAATTTTTGTGAATCAACTTATCAATCTGTACGAACGAGATAAAAAGATGAAAGAATGAATTCCAGGATGGATGAGTAGGTAGATCCTGTTGACAGTGTTATATCACGCGCCAGTTTTTCGGGCCATGAGTGAGGTCCAGACAAAGGTATCGAAGAGGGTGGGAAGTTAGAATCAGACCATGATGTAAGTGGATAGGTGTGTGAACAACGGTGGAACGAGCCGGAATTTGCAGCGATGTGAGGATAGCGGCAGTGAACTCAAGCGAATGAAATCACTTTAAAAGATGTGTACCTGCAAGAACTATGCGCTAGAACACAAAGTGAACAAGATCCTTGTGGATAACCGCAAAAACGTCACGGTACAAAACAAAGTTAGGTGGGATACTGTAAATGCAAACGGCGCTGGGCGGTAGGTGGAGGGTGGATTGAAACGCCTAGTTCTTTAGTTGAAAAAGCTGAAAGCCATGATCCTAAGTACGTGTATACTTAAAGGAGAGAAAAGATCAGAGCGGTATGTATGTACAAGATGCTTCACCAAAGAAAAAAACCCTGGTATTTCGAATCAACTGTAAAAACTGCCTCTGCCTAAACTGTTTTAGTGATGAACAAGAATAAGCCCAGATACCAAAGCGAACTGAACTCAAATACGAACTGTAAGGAAGCATAGAAAACGTAAAATGGGATAGAGGGAGGACAGTGGAGCGATGGGAGAGAGAAAATATCAACTATCCACACTGGAAGGAAAGTTAGAGCATGCGCTCGTAGGCGGTATAAATCCTGTGGGGTGGAACTTGGTTTTGATTTTGAATCAAACCGGTTGATAAGTTGTTGTTATCGTTAAGAGAGGCGGTTTTCTTTGGAAACTGATCCGCACCGTTGTTCGTCATGGGTAATCGTGAGACACTCTCCATATCCACCATACCAACCATTTCTCCGGAGGATTGACCAGATACTGAAGTCATGGGAACCGGTTTCCAATCTGCCTGGCCCATTGTACTGCCAAGTTTGGGATTCAGCGATGAGAGGAAAGAACGTGTGCTGAAGGTAGTGGGGCCGATTTGACTGTTGGACCGAACACTGGATGACGTGAGACCCCCGTTAACCATCCCGGAGTCACCACTAGTTGCATTCGGCTCATAGAATCCCGATGGTGGTGTGATGTTCAGCAGGTCCCCCTCCGACTCACGTAATGGATAGGGATTAGTCCGTTGCACGGAATCTGAAGGCGATCAAGAAATCAGTAAAACTGTTAAATGCTGAGTACATGTATTTATCCCCCTTCTCAAAAATGTTCATACTATTCGGTAGCTCTTTCACAGTGAAGAAGTGATGACTTTGCCATCTCCGTTATTTGAAGATATGGAAACAGTTGGACCTTCAATCGATCCTAGGGGAGACCGCGATAGGCGGTGTGCGAACTTTTGCCGGCACTTCCTAGGTTTGGCAAGACTATTCTCCAATCTCCGAACAGTCGACAATTTAGTTGCCCGAACAAACGGCCACGAATCGAATAGTTCATCAATACGGACAACCTCAACATTACAACGGCTACATGACAGTTTTGAACGAAGTGAGCTTTGGAGCGCGCACCCATGACAACTCAGCTACTGGGAAAGTGGCGAACCTAGCTGAACAATGATGTCAAAGTCAAACGCATCTTTCGTCCTCGATCAGTACCGCGTTTTCCCAACAATCGTGATGAAAAGCATACTAGAATTCTCATTTCCAGCTTATCTTTCAATCTCACTGTGAGCATTAATGAATGATAACAATCGTTCAGGTTGTAACACCTTTTCGGTGTATAGCTGCCACGTGACCCGAAGGAAGCAGGAAGGCCGAGATACTGCCAGGTCAGGGGATGCGGAGGTCGGATTCGAACCAGAACCTCCAGGTGAACAAGTTCGCATCTTAACCACTGAGCAATTTCGAGATCTCTGCGACGATTATTCATGCATCATCCACTGATTACTATGAACAGACTCAAACTCTAATGGAACCAACACCCAAATAGTCAATTCTCTATGTTAACACACACTGTGGGTGCATCCATGTTTGGCAATCTACGGTTTCGGCACTCTTAGAGTGCCGCTTCTCGAGAGTTGTTTAAGGTTTTCGTTACAAAGTATAGTACGCGAATTATAGCCTTGAGACTGTACAAAAGTACGACGGAGGATGATGAACACTAGGGTGGGTGATATTTTGTAGGTAGCGTCGCCTATCAAACGTGTATGGGTTGCACGATATCTGGATGAAGTGAACGATTCTCGGAAACCTGGATTCAAATTACAGCCGACCGAGGGATTCTTTAAGCTGGCTGATTTCCAGTTGCTCCAAGAGATATCAATGTGTCGAAATATTGGTAGCTCAGGTGCGTTTGCTTGGCTTGCAAGCCACTGTCAGGCTCGGAAAAAATGTCAACGGCCATCTGACCAACCACTAGCTCCAAGAGATGCCTGCCAACATGCCGGTGTTGATGATTGCTTACCTTAAAGAAAATGGGGCATTCCAATTCATGGATAGGATAGGATGCAGCGTCCCTGCCCCAGAGTGCTTATGAAGATATGGACGAGGTGAAAGAGAATGAATAAATCAAAGACGTCATTTCTTAGAAGGTTGACAAGGTCCATGTTCAGTTGAAACTTTCTTCTCTGGCGTTATTCCCCTCTCAGAAAGGTAACTCGAATGTCAGTGAGCCAAGCTCTATCTTCACGAATGGGATAAAGAACACCAGGGACATCTGAAAGTTCAGTTCAGTTCTGAGGGCGGCAATGAACAACTTGCTGAAGTTGGTGCCATGATTTTTATCTGTTACTTTGCGCTTTTCTCGTCTCGGATAGTTTCACCTGAAAATTAGCTGCTCAGGGAACGCTCCGGCTTAATTTACGGTTTCTCTAGCGAATAGTTAATCATAAGGCCGGCATTAAAAACTGCGATCTGCTGAGCACAATCCCTAATGAGGGACGTACAGACTGTATATATGTGTACATTATCTAGTTACCCGGTAATCTTCATGAACCAAACTTCTGAGCCCTTCAGAACCCCCAACAAAGCCCATAAAACACTGATGGTTCATTGTACGTAGTGGAGAGTGGTTTTAGACATCAGTTTCACACTGGCACCAACCACGCGCCTAGGCCACAGCAAATAACCAGTATGACAATCGCAATGACGGAGAACACATATCAATCGTATGGTTGGCGTTGGCCACCACACAAAATTGTTGAAGCACTAACACGAGACGCATAGCACGGGTAGCTTCATTCCCTACTTCGTCTGTCCCAACGATGCCGGTGGCGCAGGCCGTAATCACATTGTGGCCTCAAACCGACTAACATACGGAAACACCGGCATTCAAGTAAGGACTTCAGTCAGTCAGTCTGCATCGCACTTCTAATCAACCTTCGATTTCCCGTGCCTCATCTACAGCGCTACGCTTAGGCGCTGCATTCACGAACGTTCACAAACAAGCCAGAGCTGATCAGTGTCGTGTTGCCACCAGGCCGATTTGAGCAGGGCGCTTTTTACTGGGCCTTGTACTAATTAGAGACGGCTGAGATGTAAACGACCGACGACCTGGCTGCAAAGTGTGAAAACCCTAAACTCAGTCGGGTTTATAGCTGCCGCCCTTCTGAAAAAGGCTCGCAACCCGACTCATCAATGGTTAATGACACTGATAGGCAACACTGTCACACATTCAGTGGTGCTCCTGTTTAAAAGCTATCGTCTTCTGCGGGTAGCTACCCAGTTTCCCGTCGCGTGATTCAACATTAAGGAATTGATTAAGCCGTCACCTCTAATGTCTGATTATACCTGCATTGGTTTCCTAGTTTCCAGTGGCCCAAGCTATAGCAGTTGGAACCATCTACCCGTGAAGTATCTGGTTTATTGCTGATAAAATGAACTGAAATGGAGCTTGCCAAATACTCTCATTTGCATACGAATTTATTTTAGAGGGGAGGCTCAACTGAATCTCTCTTTTATGAAGACTATCACAAACGATGTGATATAAACACTGATAGGAAATGGAAAAAATGGTATGAAAACTTAGATAAGACGAGTGAGTCATTGTCAATATCATTCTGGAGGTTGTCGAATGAAGCCCACCCTCAGTGGAGGGACGAGATTAGTAAAGCGTTGTTTTAGTAATGATACCATGTGATTCGGTGGCGTTTCTAGGTGGTCAGTGGATGGGATGACTTATTAGTTGATAATTAACTACATGCTTCATGGTAGTCGTGCAACGCCTGAACAAAAGCTAGCGGAGACGTCGAATCGGAGAACCTTTTTCTCGTTGATACTGGTTTGCAAGTGGTCGAAACTGATCCAGTGGAAAAGTACCTTCTTTCGAATTTAGAACAGGGTCATGATTGATTCGAAAAACGAAAAAGCTCAATCAAAACATGTTTGCGCAGTAAAACAATTAAACCTGTTGTAAATTGCAGGCCTAAATTTAGGTCCTTACGACACTAGGACCACTACGGTATTGTTATTAAGTTATAACACTTGTTTCTGTCTTATACAACCACAATGTCCTTCGTTATCGACTTCCGGAAAGTGCGTCAAACTGTGAACGTATGTACATGAGCATGGGAGTGGCGAGGCGCCAACGAGCAAGATGAGATAAGCTCACTGCTGCATGTGTGCCGTCTAGTTCATCATTACAACCAAAGTGGCTCATGTTCGGCGGCTCCCGGCCGGCATGATCTTATGACATTGGGAATGAAAGGCTAGGTACTATGCTGAAACGTAAAGGAACTGACGGATACTGCTAGCACAAGTAGTCACTGTAATACCATCATGGCTGGGCCGGCTGATGGATTTCAACGGGTGTTGGTGAGTTTGTCCACCAACCCTGTTCCTTGGGATTCACATCGAATTCACATGATCACAGACGATAGCACATCCGGCTTCGCGCAAACTGCTTGTTAGCTGCAGTGAATGCCAACCAACTGTGCACGATTAACGTAAACTGCCTGTTTAACATTCGGTGTACTCCGTTCATCGGGTGTTTCAACCCATGAGGTGAATTCCAATTTGGAAAACTATCGCGGCAAACTGCATCCTAATCAGGCACGTTGAATATGTGTTCACAAAAATTATACCTATAGAAACCTTGCAGAAATTTTCATAGTTTCCCGAGTGACGCGTAGATGCGAATAAAGTCACTTGATGCAAACAAACCATCAAAATCATCCGTTCCGGGTTCGGCTACTGTGCGTCCTCCTTTTTCCATAGCAAACTCAGACATCTTGACCGCAGTGCCCACACTTTTTACCCTCACTGAGCAGCGTTGTTTTCCATTCAGTGTGCACTTCAGTTAGCTGGAGGCCCCTCCCATTTTCATGCGTTTGTTATGCGGACGGACCTCGGAGCACTTGTTTGACGTGCCTAACACTCAATAGATGTGTCACACTTCTCATGGTTATCGCTCTCAGCGACTTCCGTCTGGTATCGTCATACAGAGCTTACATTGACCCTTTGATCTGGGCGGGAACCGACTCGGGGTTATTAGCCAGGAAACTGACCAAGCAACTTTCGCTGCATTGAACCTGGCGTCTATTCCAACGTCTCTGTAAGCATACTTGACTTCTCTAACGAGAATGGGAATAGTGACCCTCAGTCGACCTAAATGCACTAATGCTGTGTTCATATCTGGAGCACAGATCGTTAAGGACTAACAATGAAGAACGGAAAGACTGCGCTCATGACCATGACATATCACACATACCAAACAGAGGTCAACTCTGGTTATCGCTAGGATCAACGAAGTGGTCTAATGCGCGTTGCACAGCTTGCATGTATGGTTTTTGTATGCACCGAGCGGATACTAATAGGATCCTGCAGACCGAGCTCCTTAGAGTGATACCTCGGAAATGTGAATGGCATAAATTGAATGGGGGCAGAAATATTTTTTTTAAAATGGAATCTCATTAACGTTTATTCACAATATGTCCGAGAGAGAGAGAGTTGAAAACCAAGACACGATCAGAGAGCCCGTAGTTAGGTGTGACTCGGGTACTGTTGCTGGAGACTTCGCATCGCTTGGGGGGCAACAAAGAGGAAGTTGTGCAGCTCATATTCACCCAGGATGACAACCTCGTCGAACATAAACAACACGCTGGTAGGTCACCTGTTTCCCAGCTATTAGGAGCCATGCCGTTAACAACAAAAGAAAAACCGGTCCAACTGGTACACCGACTAACCACATTGAAGCATCACTGTGGAACTAACGCTTCAAACATCCCATGCTCCAAATCTTGCGGCCACTTAAGATAAATGCACCATAGCATTATTTTGGCCTCTCTTGAAACACTTATTCCAGACGCATTTTTCCTGAAAACTCGTTACGAAAAAGGATATTTACTGACATGATATATGACGCTCGTATGTTCAGAATGCTCCTCAGAGTTTCGTTTAAGCAAAATCATACGTCTAGAACAACTACTACCCATCATTTCTTTAGGGTAGTTTGGTTGATCCTCCCACACTCATTCACAGAGTTTCCCTGATCTACTCTTGGATAGATAGATAGCTTAATGGAACTAGTTCACAGGACGTGAATTCAGTCCGCCAACGGGCCCTCTCCTCCTGACCCAACAACTTTTGAATGCTTCCTTAAGATGTGCATATTTCCCGGTTTGCAAATAACATCCGTTGGACTCATCTCCACCAGCTATCGTGTTGTGGCAGGCGCCCGTATGATTAGACCACTAGGAATAGTATTCAGGCACTAATGACAGTACCTGTGGGTCACGTTATCCGAGGAAAATGATCCCATGGTTTCGGTATCAAAAAATACCTGCTCGAAAGAGTAACTTAGACTTGATTGGTGCAAGAAGACGCGTAATGACGTGGCCTCAATCTGGCCTGAAATCCAAAGATGCAAACTTCGTTATTCAGAAGCAGATTGGTTGGGGTTACCAGGGTAAAAAAAACCGTCTGTGTGGTCTGGAAATCAACGCTGAAAACCCGTCAAGTTTTCGATTTTTCCCACTGTCATTGTTGCAATTGAAACAGATAAGCAAACATTTGAATTCAGCGTTCCTGCACAAAGTTGCAGTGCCTATTACTGGATGCTTCTCTACAGAGCAGTTTTGAGTAGTCTCATTTCGAATTTCTGATCTACTCTGCTTTGCAGGGAATCTTGCATTGAAAGACTTTGTCTGTAGAAATGCGCTGCCTGTCATCTACCTTGTCAGTGTCTCAGCACTTCAGTAGTTCCGGAACATGTCTTATCGTCACCGACTGGTTCCCGATACTCATTGGCAGTTGTACTGAACCAACACACAACAAGCGTACTACCCTTACACCTACTGCCATACAACATCACTTTATATGTGTGGTTCAGTGCTACAACACGAGTAACCTTGGGTGCCCGACGCGGAGGCAACAGTTCTTCCGTCGGCCGTCGGCCGTCACCTCGTTAATTCACAGACGCATCAATCTTGTCATCCATATAACCAGAACGGTTGGCAAGATCGTCGAGCTCGGTCCAGGTGCGCAGCCGCCCATCCGATTTAGAGAACCATTGATATCACTCGACCGATTTTGAGCGGACTTCACCACAGTTAGCTGACCTCGATCCTGGACTCGTTAGAATGTGTGTACAACACCTCGTTTCCATGCTCTCAATGAAGGTCTTTGCAGCCAGGCAATCTATTGATATTCGGGATATTCACAGGTGCGTACAGTGTGGCGTTTGGGATTTGCGTAGTATTTTTTTAGAGGATGAAAACATTCCAGACTAACCACATGGAAGTATCACCGCAAAAGATCCATGTAGTTTGAAAATTCGGGTGGGGGAATCTTCTTACATGAGAATTTTATTGTACGGTCCAGTAGAATTACGTGTGACGACACATTTGGGAGCGAAATCGCTAAATAAAACTATTCGATGGGATCGGGGCATACAAAAGCCGTCACATCTGACAAGCTGGTAGTACTTTTGAGATGGCTGTGTATCGAATGATTGTACTCAGTGCCTCAACGTTCCTCAAAATCCCCAATTTCTTCGTGAATGTCACTGAAAGACACTTTGGGTACGCAAACGAGGGCAAGCTGCATACTACCATGCAATTTGTCTGAAATTCAAAAGGGCTGTAATCAGCGTACATGACGCTTTAAACTCATTTGACCATGCAGGAAAACATGAGGTCGATCCGCTTGGAGGAGAACAATAGCACAGTCTGAAGAAAATTCTGTCTCATATGACAGTATGATTGAGTTCAATCGATAGAGTTTAGAGCTCGCTGTAATGACGGATTTAAGAGGTACTGCCACCACAATATCCGTTATGTGGCATGATCAGGTTCCATCAAAACTGATGCCATTTGAAAACATAATAGATACCTGTTATTCCTAATTGAGGGACTTACCAGAGGCATAAGAGTTGAATGTACTGCAAGGTCCTGCTAGTTGATGATTCTCAGAAGTTCCATGAAATTGGTCCAGTGGAAAGAATGAAGAAGTGTGTTCCACTTCCTCCTCTTCTACTACAGGTCCCGGTGATCCGGCACTAAGGTTCAATGACTGTCCGTAATAGACGCGGTCGGAAGACTTGCGATTCGTCAACTGTGTTGGAGATTGTGTCATCGACGGGCTGATCCCCCCTGCACGTCCAACACCACCAGCCATATCTGAATAGTTGTACACTGTTGGAGGTGGTTGATAATATCCAACGGAGTCCAGTTGACCATTATTCACATTGCTAATCAGCACTGGCGGTACAGCTGTAGATGAGCTGCTGCAATTATTGTTGTTTGTATTGGAGCAGCCACCGATGTAGCCATGTCCTATGACCAGTCCGGATCTTGGGTGACTGGTTCCGAAAACTTTGGAGCCAGTGTTCGAAACAGGATGTCCAGAAACAGTGGATCCATCGCTTGTGCTGCGACAAATCACATCCTGTGATAGCCGCCGTCGGTTAGAATGCGCTGGGAGACGGGGATTGTTCGGTTGGCCCCATGTGCTACCTCCGTTAGACGCGTCCAAACCTCCGGGACCTATGGTCATTGTTCCTATTGGACCGACGAGGCAGTTGGCAGTGGGCGCCATCAACGAAGTTTTCTCAGGAGCGTTTGCCAAGGACACGTATATCGGCGATCCCAGTTTTGTCCCCCCATTTGAACCCCATCTACTTGAAGTCATTGTTCCACCGGAGTATAATGCAGCACCAAATCCACTGCCACTCCGTATTGACCCATTGCCCTGAGGAGTCATTGGGCTTGTGAATAGCTGGGCGTTCTGTGAGTCTAGCGGCCCAAAAACAGCGGCATCATTCACCGTTTGTCGCACCACTTCAACGGGACAACGGCATCCAAAACGGCAGGTACCACGGCAACGGCGTCTGGCATACAGTCGACGCATTCGACAAATATAGAGCCACGATATAAGGAGGACGATCAAAAGGAGAAAGCAGAGACAAGAGAGTGAGACAGTAGCCAGAAACCAGCTTTTCGCCTCCGTTCCGGTCAACAGGGCATCCCAAAACGGCTCTCCCAAACCATCTGCTCGTTTAGATTCCAGACCTGAGACTCCGCTAATATCTTTCACCTGAGTCGATTGGGCCTCGTTTGATTCAGAATCCGCAGCAATCTGGGATTGCTGGGATGGAGACAGAAGGACTGCACTTTGCGTTGTAACAAGGACAGGGGCTGTAGTGGTCTCTGGACACTTGATGGACTCCACGCACAACACGTGTGCACTTTGTGTCGTCGCCTCGATAAGCACAGCGGGTTCGTTTCGCCTCGAATCCAAGTACATGAAGCTTGCTCGAAGCGAGAAGCGGTTGAACAGGTCTGCCAGCGGAAATTCCAAGGTTCGATTGAACTGTCTGCTTTCGATAAGCTGAAAATGACAGAAAACGATAACAATGACCGTCGTGAGTACATATTTTACTACCACCAGCTGCAAAGAGAAATAGCCGAAGTGACATTTAAAATGTACGAACGCAGTTATATATATATATATATATATATATATATGCAATTGGCAGATGGAGTTGGTACTGTAAGGTAATCCCCTGTGTGTTTCGCCCGATCGGGACTCTACATGGATGCACCTTGAAGAATTCTAAATGATTCAGAATCCTATTTGAGGACCAAACCTTGGTTTTTACGATTCTCCAATCAATTTGTGGGAATTCATTATTATCGTTCTTGCATCGGGACGAAAATGACGTTTGATCCAGCGGGTTTACATACTCACATTGGATGGGTTTCTGTTCCTATGAAGTAATCACCTTTTAGCGAAATACACTCATTTGCAAACAAATTTGGTTTTACGCTAATTCCGTGCAATTTGGTTTCAAGTAGAACATAAGGTTGACGGAAACTCGGGGACTGCGCCTACCTGATGAGCCCCAAGAAGGGCGAAACCGGTCGTGGGCTGTCGAAGAATTTTCAGCAACCTTATGAGTAGTGCATTACGAATATACATGTATCGCGATATCTCGAATATCGTAGCAANCAACTCACACGTATGCTGCAGTGCTCTTACGTATCTGCCGAGGGTCCGGTAGTGAATTGAAGTGTTACCCTCGAACATCATAATCGTGCTGCCCTACGCTACGCTAGTCACCTGTCACGTTGGAGGATCACTTCATTAGGTGCTGCTAATCAACCGCAGTGGCTCTTCTTGACTGGATGTGACATAATTTGGCCGATACGCATACAAACACTGTGGAAAATGTCAAAGTTCGATAGGGAACATGGGTTGAAGTAACGTACGGCAACTCGATATCCACTGAATTCCCGATAATCCCCATTGTACGTGAGGTCAATCTACGCTGAAAGGCCAAGAAGCACTGTGCGGCTGTTTCATCCCTATTGGCAACCATCTGCAGTGCATATCTCACGAAACTCAAAGGAGTTCCGAACCCGCGACCCTTGGTCACTTAAACGGGCAGCTGATCATCAGTGTGATTAACCCACACTTAGACAGGATAAAACACCACTCGTCCTTCAATCACATCACGTGATCACGTATTGATTGGCTCATACCGCTCCTGCTACTACCAACAATCTCCATTGTCCTTCGCTACTCCATTAGGGTAAAACGTGTTGATGAATAACCTTATCTTGTGATCATTGTCCAAGCTTGGTGAGGTAGCGAAAATGCCCACTTAACCCTTTTCACATTGAAAAACCCCGGGTCTCTCAATGGAAGAGTTGGGAAGACTCACCAAGCATATTAGACAAAATACAGTGAATGGATGTAAGGTGAGTGTGCCTTGAAAGGAGTGTAATTCCTCGGGTTCCACGTCAGTTTGAACACTCCTTGGGACAACTTAATTTGACATCGAGCCATTTTGAGGTTTTTATCGAGACATTTTAGAGTCCTGAATCAGTCTTAAGCTAAAAACGGACCAGATACCGGTATACGGTCACAACAGTAAGCGTTTGTAGAAGAAAATCAACATCGGATTCTCACTCCTTGTTCTGCATACTCGTTAAACCATTATTCAGCAGTCTAACTCTTTACCAACAAGTATCAGTGCCTGCCACAAGGGTTACGGAGGCACACAAGATAGGGTCAAGTCTTTTGGCGATGGAGTTCAGTCTTCTCGAGAGAGTAAGGATGAAGCGATCACGAAGTGCTCGTGAACCTCTTGAGACTGAATAGTTTCGCTGTGTACGATAGATCAATCACAAACGCCTCGTCACCAAACTCGACGAACAAACAGACATTTAAAAACCTTCAGTAGCTAATAGTTCACAGCGTTGTCATTAACCCCCTTACTCACATATCAGGTAACTTTGTCCCTGCCAGGCTTCTGGTTGAATTGAGGAGAACATGCGATAAGAAACGCCGAACTAAGAAAACAACCAGTACAAATGATCATATCAACGAACCCTATCATAGATGTGTACAACAGTTTTCTCTACTTGCCTTTTCCCCACTTCTGTGCTCTCACCAACCGAATTTCTAAGACCGACGGCGTTCAACGCCAGTCTGGGTTTTACGACGAAAACACTCATGCAAGCGGTGATAAGCCTCCTACCAATTAGTGCTTGGTGGACGGAAGCTGGGTAGTAAACAAGTTTGACAACAAAAACACCGACGCGAGTGAATAATTGCGATAAGGCACGGAATTATGCGTGAGTCGTGGAATGTGAAGCGTTTTGGCGCTTAGCGTCAAACCAGGTGTAACGTGATGGTGAGCAGGATGGAAGAAATATACGTTGAGTCGGGCTGGATTGCAAACACAAGTGGAATCAAGGTGAAGTTGGTATAAACAAACCATCCTCGTGATGGGCATGGTAACTTATTGCATTCTGAAGTGAGATTCAGTGACACGCTGTGGAATCTGGATCATCACCACCATCGAGATTGAGAACACTTGTGCTTCACCGCCGTACAAGCACGTCTGTTTATTTGAATAAGGCTTTATAATGGAAAAAAAGAAAAAAATCAGCCAGGGAGGGGGACCTTGGGCTAGCCTGCCACAAATATCCGAGATGCCATACTTCCAACACCCAGTCAGACAATAGGGAAAGAAACTGACAACCTGAACGCCTATGGTATATGTTAGTCGTCATATCGTCTGGTGCCTAATTTGCATGCATTCCGCGTAATCTATTGTCGAAGTGTGGGCGATCCACGCCACCGTTTAACAACTAGATTTTGCTCCATTACCACACGAGTGAAATATGAAACGAAAACCAAAAGATTACAAGGTTGCCCGTACGAACATACATGCGAACTTGTGAAAAATTATTTCCCTACTTAGCCTGATGTTGACACACGAATAACCAGTTTTCGCCACAATCAGTGGACTGCAGTCAGCTCACCTATCGCGGGCAATTTAGCTCCCTCGAAAGCCAGTCAACGTCCTTCAGTATTACGGATCAGATGTCCCCCACCAGACTCCGAAAATACCGATCATCAAACACTGAAAATTCTCTAAAGCGCTTCGCTCACAACGGCCAGAGCCGTGACCCACATAACAATAAGGATTATAAAGTGTATCCGACTACAGTGCTCCCTTCTACTGAGCTTCGGAATAACAAGAGAATACGGTCGCACTGGAGGCGGTCCTCTTGGGTAATTAGCTATCAAACAGCAAAATTGTCTCTGTTTGACGTGACTAATGTGAATGGATCACAAGACTGCTGAGTGTATTCATCCGCTACGCCCAGAGTACTAAAATGGCATCCCAGTTCTTCGAATGCTAAATATTGCCAAGGTTAATTCCGACCGCGATTAATAGACTGGTATGCATCGTCTTGGGCGCGACTGACGATCGTAACATGCGACTGAACTGACCGAAATTGGAAACCATCGGGTTGACGCAGGCACATCATCTGAGAGAGACCAGGCAAGAACATACCGAGGGCGAAATTTGGAGCAAGCAACTTATGGTAGCAGGGCAACTGTAGTACAACCGAATTCGGTTGGATATAATGGGGAAATTGTTTGATGCAACTCAACGTTTATTATTCTGTCTGAAAGCCCAAATCATAAGCGTGGCGATTCGTTAGTTGCAGTTTGAAGAATAATAAACTCAGGACTGTCCTACAGACATTTGCGGACCTTTATTACTAAGTAAAAGGAAGTCGATCACATAGTGGATTCTCAGTTGAGATTTCCTCCTGTTAGTGGAGCCAATCTATTCTGAAAAGCCGAGGAGCACCGTACTACTGTTTCATCCTTGTGGGCAATCATCAGTAGTGCGCATCTCACGAAACTCCATCTCACGAACCCACGACTCGTGGACTAACGAAGTGGAACTTTCACATTATTGAAAACTTCACTGGAGGTCTACCACTCAGGACGAGTGGAAATTAAATGAAAAGGACTTCGCCCGAGTACGAGGACGATCGCTCACGAAAAACCGTGTGCGAAGCAGTTGTGGGGAACCACTAATCAATGTGCAATCAGTCACTTTTTGCAAAGCATCAGGGTTGTGTGACAATCACCAGTCACCGCTGGATAACTAGAGAAGCTTTTCAGAAGCTCCACCGAGCAAATCGGAAACTTTGAGTTGCACGTCTATTCCCATATCTCGAGCACCGCAGTGTATGCCTGTTCCATGACGTGTTATGGCACTTAAACACCTGTATCGAGTACTGGCACATTCCTGCCGATGACGACAGTAACGACGCGTTCGATAGGTCCTGATTCAGAAGAATCAGTAGCTGGTAAAACAAAAACGTCAGAATTGGCATTTAGATACACCATACACGGCCTCTCTCAGGTTCAGGTTCATCAAGTGAACGCAGCGGGATCGATTATGTGGCGCCTTTATTAGCAGTTTCCGCAACAGCACGTGAGAACCACGTGCGCATGCCACATGCGAAAGTGAAGTAGCCTCCTGAGACCCACTGTGAACAGACAGTAAACACCTGACTGCTCACAAGCAGTATATAGTTTGACGACTTGTTCGTAGGGGTTGAGCCGAGAAACTGCTTCACTTCAGTTGGATAGAGATAAGTCAATTTTTATTAACGTTCAAGTCCAACATGATCCCAACTCGGACGGAGTTGTTGTAGTGCTAGTACCTGTGAAGAGGTGTATGAGTATTTAGAAAATCCACTATTTGAGTGAGGAAAACCACGCCCCAAGAGCTGTGCCCCAGGATGTCAACTGTAAGGTTTCAGGCCAGGCAAAAGAAGGCAACACAGTGGTTCAGTGTGCTCTCTTAATTTTTTCCTCACCTACTACAAGGATTTTGGAAAACCTAGCGGATCATTCATGGTAGGTGATATAGTTCAGAGGAACAGTCACCAGACAGCGGATCCTCGTAGAAGGGTCATCAGATAGACGAAGCGTCTTTAGACAACCGGACCACATTGGCCGCGCACCAACAATCATAGCAAAAAATCAGACTGACTGACTCTGTATCGTAACACTTAAGAACTCTTTGCAAGACAGAGCAGAAGTTCAGTCAATAAACCAAAAGCATCGATCGATAGATCAGACCATTGCTCGTAGCACGCATGCACTACATGTCAGTTTTGTTCAGCTTCTATTCTAACCTCGTCGATAATCTATCTGTTTTCACTCAGCCCGCGCTCAGTTCATTGAGTGCTTACTAACAACTGTCTGAACAAAGGCAAATGACGATGACAACGACAAGTAAGATAGTTCTGATTTTTGGAGGGCTGTAAAAATTCATTATCCGGTCAAAGGTGTCAATAACTTGAGTATAAACAGCCCACCTGTCGCAGTGTCATACGGAAGATGCTGGCATTGTCTCATGAACGAGTCAGTGTACTTGAAGTTATGATACCGTGAATTTCTTTGGAAAAGAGTTAGCTAGTCCACTCGACCAATGTGACTCATCTCCTTTTTTGTGAAAATGCAGATTTATCCGAGCTTGTGTGGTCTAACTTTGGTAGTAAATTATACACTCAGGCAAGAATGTACAGAATTGATGCCTCTATCCCCCTCACTTCTGCAGTCATCAACCACACAGAAACTTCTGCAGTAGTGCACGCCACGTCTGCGCCGAAAGCTTTTTGGTACTGTGACAGATACAGATAGATGCATGTGGGTTGTGTGTGAACGCACCGGTGTGGTGGGGAAATAGAAGGAACTGCTACGAAATTGGGATGTGGGGTGAGTTAGAAAAACAACGCATTTTCTTGCAATGACGGTTAAGAGTAACATGGAAACAACAAGGGTCTCATCCCAAAAACACGTGTATCTAGTCCTTTTGACGGAGTGTAAAGACAGCTGACGAGCAGACAAGTTGGAAGCACAGACTTGACGGACTACCTCTTTTTGGCAAGCCTCAGTCTGCCCAAGTCACCAGTTGTTGCCAAGCCGAAACAATGTTGTTGTTTTTATTGAAGATACGCCACCAATGTGTATTGTCTTCTACTCAATGGCAAACGCCTGTCTGTCATTCTTGGTTGCTATTCAATTGATGAACTCAATACATACATGATGTCCATAGCTGCGGTTCCATAAAACATGTCTGATGGCCCAGTAATTTAATACAGAAGCCCTTGGATGAATGGATAAAGTCTCTGTGACGGGCACCTTCACCATTTTCGGCATTCAACACCGGCACTTGTGTGCCGTCCAGCCAGACCAACACTAAAGCTCCTCAGTTGTTCCCGAGTTAGATCGTTTGAAATTTTTTTTATCTGAAGCTGGGTACTTGTGTTATTATGAATCTGTATCAAATCTAATTCGGAACATCAAATTTCAACCCAATCAGTTTTACGGTTTGTCCGTTGCGTGAAACAGCCGTAGCGTAATATCGCGTAGGTCTTGGGTGGACTCTGGAAGATAGCTTAACAACCACCACATCAGTGTAAGGAAGATTGCCTGACCAGGTAGACGCTTCAACACATTCTAAAGACCAATCTTTGCCAACACACTTTACTGTATGCACTTAAACTCCTTATCAATGTCAAGATGCATCCTAGGTTCGATGATACCAATGCACGTTCAGTCGGCAAACCAGTGGATCTGTTTCTTCCTATTCGTGCAATCATCGAAGCTACACTCATATAGCTGACATCCATTTAACCACTGGTGAACAAGTCACCTTTATATCGAACAAACCGGATAGATACGGCGTCCGGTTCAGGGTACCAGTCGGCACACAGTCGGATTGCATGTACAATACGTTCCCTATCTTGATGCCTACATAAAAGAGCAATGTGGCCGTTTGTTAGGCAAGGCACGTAAAACTCGGTAACCTGACTACTTATAGAGGCTACAGCGCTACTACCGATAACTAATTTACCAGTTTTAGACTGATTTGTGCCGCCTTAGAACAGAACAAACGAATAGTGCGCGAAAACCTTGAGGGTTAGTTATCAACTAGACTGTCTCCAGGAGCCGCCATATGGCTCAATACCTCGTTTTTATTGGCGGGATCGTGTGAGTTCGGTGCTTCAAAATGATTTCGGGGGTTTCATCTTTAGACAGATGTGCCGAACCTTAAAACTAGTAGAATGATGTTCAATTCGTTCACTATTCTGTACTAAACTATATTACCAGTCAACAACTACACTAATTCGCATACCAATTTGTTTTTCACGGGATACTCGAAGAGTTTTTAGCGATCTTAGGAGTAGTGTGCTACGTCCAGATTAAAACTTCGTATGGAATATGGCCGAGTCAGTGACGTTTCTTTTCCCAACACTTTCCTTTCAGGAGCCGAAAGGTTGGTTTGGATAGAATATATAGGGGAGTGTAAGCACTGCAAAAAGCCGCGTTGATGTTCATCTCAACGCTCTGGAAAACGGCTTCGTTCACTGTTCAGGTGACCGACTGAGTTCCAGTCCAGATTTTATTCAGCAGTTTGGGTGGTTCTCTGGGCGAACTCTTCCTGTGCTTCCAAAATCAGTTTGTTCGGATATCTCGCAGCATTCATTCAACCACATCAAACTGACAACATAGAAATCAGTTCTAGTGATAATCTACCTGAATAAACATCGGAAAAGGATGAGAGTAATGTTAGCCAACTGCAAATTGCCCGCTGTTTCAGCGTCTTCTACGATGTTATCAAGCCACGGTGAAAACCTTATGATCGACTGATAGCGAGGACTTGCGGCACCTAACAGCTGGAAGTTTGACATACAAGCATCCTACGAATCAGCAGCACCCCAGTTTCCCATTAACAATTCATATCTCTGTATTTTACCATGAGGTGATTTTTTACCTCGGTTTTTGTTCCAATTTGGTTAGAGGAAGCAGCGATATCCTCAGCCGACGATGTCAACCGCAGTTTACAGTGCTGGATTCATATGTTGTCCCATGAAATTGCCCGTCACACGCAACTTTTGCGAATCCGTCGATGCAACCCGAAAACAATTATGATTGGGAAAGAGGTCATCAGAAACGCGAACGCAAAATACGTTCTTCTTCTTGTACAGACGTCATATCAGTAGGGTGGAAGTGAAATGAAATGAAATTCATTCAGATCAATCACGCTCGCGAATCCGTTGCGACCGTTGTAAGTCTATGCCCTCAAAATGGTTTGTACTGTATACGTACTAATTGGGCTTGACTTCATCCGGCGAATACCCGAGTCAGCGGTCGTTTTTAGCCTGGTCTATTTCAAGTAGTTTGCATGCAAAGTCGCAGGGTCGGCGCTTGATATGAAGATGTGAATCACCGCAGAGTAACAGAAAGTAATCAAGTCTCTTTACGGCCCTCTGGTCCCAATAAGATAGCGACGTTAACCATAATGACCATTAATTACTACAGTTTGTTATCCCGGCAGTGAAGCACAGCGGTGTCAACACTGATGTTGCTGTGTTTGATGATGAGGATAAGTGTGTCATCCCAGACTAGACTCGGTGCATAAAACAGTTTACTGAACACGAGAACCGTCATCTCGGTAATCCATTCTATTCTACATAAGATTTTCCTGAGTCAGCTATTAATGAAAAACTGTGTTCTGTCCCCTTTTATGATAGGCCGCTTTGAGATTTCCTGTACGGGGCTTTTGTGGTTATCCAAAACGCCTAACGCCTAGAAAGTTCACTCATTAGGGGGAAGAAAGTACCCTTGAAAAATCTGCCAACAAAACTGTGAAACGTGGTTTTGCATTCACTTACGGTGTTTACACGCGCTTAATTGAGTGTGCATCACGTGTTTGGTACACAACAGCTTGTTTTTGGTGGAACAAGCGGATACGAACGTTTCTCGCTCGCTGTTGCCCACCATCCGTGTGGGAAAGAAACGGTACGGAATTCTCTGTTGTTCTCTCTGTGCTTCATGCGAAAGCGCTCGCGCACACACACACGCATGGTACTTGTAGCTATCTGGAACCGATGAGTGTCCTCGCTTCGTTGTTCAGTGTAAAGCGATCGAATGCTGCAAACAGGGTGTCACATCAATAAGTCGTGTGCACACTAGGACAGCAGTCAGCGGTGATGCTTGTTTATAAGCCGCAACTGAGACAGCTGGCAGTGTGCCTGGATGACAAACTGCAATGTAGCGGAACTGGACACGAATCGTTCAGTTTGACACCGTCGTACTTCTCTAGAAGTACGATTTAGAGGGATGGGCCACAAATGTCCTTTGTGAAGGACGGGGGTGTTAATGAGATGGACCAAATTCAATAAAGCGCAACTAAATGTTCTCTTTGTAAGCGCAGCATGTTAACCAACGATTACTTCGTTGGTGTTTTGTTTCCGATTAGTAGACCTCACAGCCAAAAATGACAGAAACGTGACTGTAAGCTGCGTGCCGATGAAAGTCAGGCAACGACGAAAGCAAAAAAAACATGAGAGACGAATAAATTGAGTGACGTTTACGCAGTAAAACAGCTGCCATCACGTCTGGCATACTCCTTGCGTACCCGTTTCATCAGTCACATGTTGCGGTATCAGCAGCTGTGTTCATTTGGACTACAGGGGCACCGTTCTCACTAGCCATAACCTGCAAGGCGAAGGTGCCTTTTGTATGAATTGACCATTCCATCTTCAGTTTGACGTTAGCTGATTGGTCCGAAGAGAAAACAGGATGGCGCAACGATCCACATATGGGTGCACTGCGGGCTATGGAATAGCCCTGTGTTTAACTGAACGACAGAATTGCATTCGAACGATGTATATAGGTGCATTGTACACTGATCACTCTTTCATAAGATCCCACCTAGGAAGCCAGGTTTCGAAGGGACGCTCTTCACGGGACTGATGCAGCGTTTAAGCCCTGCTATTTAGCGTGTGTTTGGGGAAAACACCCACCAACGAATCGGAAGTTCAGACGTCTGTTTATGCCCGCATGGTAACTGGGGCGGGCATGGTTTAAAAAAATTACAAGTACAGAGTCTTGATTAGTGTTAGAACGGAGGTCAGGACGCCAAAATACGGCATTACCGAACTATTACCCGAACAACTCGAGACAGACAGGAAACTTAATGTTTCGACGTTAATTGTGCCCTCGAGTTCGATCGGGTTAGACAGTCGAAAATGCTGGGATTTTCTTCAATCCGTTTGTTTTCGCTCCGCGATAACGACCATACTGGACGGAACTACAAGTTTACAAAATAAAGCTGTCCGATGAAGATTCGAAACGTATTTTCAATACCAACGATAGCTACTCAAAATTGACTGTTGAACAAACATGGACAGGAATGCCTACGTTTTCCATAGGTCCCGGATCTTCGGTTGATTGTTTCCCGCGCGCAAAATACTTACGAAAACTTGCACAAGGATTAAGTATTGGTAATGTGGTTATGTAGCAGAGAGTTGCTGACGGGTTGGAAGCAGAAAAAACACTGAGCCACTGGATATCGTCAGTGTCGATGAAAACATGGCGTATTGATATCAACAAAGAAAATCCTAGAAAATCCTAGAAAATCCACCTGGGTTACAAAGGGTTATTATTCAGTAACCGTAAGGTATGCTGTTGCTGCATGCGTGACATCAAAAGCTATACGTCCCACGACAAAATAATAAGGGGATTTCACATAGGGGGAGATGATAAGAAAAATTCATTAGCCGGATCTCACTCTGAAAGACCACTGGAGTTTTCTGTCTCAATGGTATTCTACCTACGCTATCTACCAAACAGTTCATATCCGGTCGTCTTACTCGATTGCATGGTGCAGTCAAATACAGCGAACGCTGTCCATCTATTTAGTTAGACAGACTAGCTACCAGTTTGTGACACCAACCGACGGCGAAAACAGGAAGATCAACAAAGATTTGTACCCGCGAGATGTTATCAGTTGCTTTGAACGAGAGACTCAACTGAATCCCAGTTGAACCACTCTTTTGTGATACTCTTCAACTGAATGAGCCACACACGATATTCGAAATATCGCAAAATATTGATGTGTAAATGAGTGTATTCAACGAATTTCGCACAACTTGGGTTAGAGCAGAACAAAGTTAACGGCAGCCTTGTGAGTAGTGTTCCTTCCAGTATAGTTATGTATCACCAGCAAAGCAATGAACAGTAAGTCGATCGCGTCCCAGGCTTTGGTAAACAAGTGGTCAGGACCAACACCCTGGAAGCTGCCAGATTGAACTGAAACATTCAAAGCACATAGGCTCAGTTTTCACCGTCGATGTTATTCAAGGAGTCGTCAAGTCACATGGACGACCAAAGAATACGGTTTCCACTTTCAATAAGCCACGTGGCCACACCACCACGGTTTGACATTCTGTTGAGATATGAGCTTAAACTGAGACTGTATTCGGGTAGCGCGACACGAATATGCACTTGGGCTGAAACCATGGCTTGAAGTGTGTTGGATACACATTTATACTCCCCCAAGGACACTACATGGCCTGACAAGGTCACGGCAGGTCTTGAGTAGAACGGTCAAGCGACACATAAATCCGCGTTCGAACATGCAACAGCTTCATAAACCGATTGTTCATTGACTAATGTACATCCTTGGCTGTGATACAACGCTAACCTTTCGAGTACACATGTGAGTAAGACTAGGGGTTTCGGAAGTTTTGATCGCGTACTGCTTGCATGTAGTTTTTTCGATAGCAAACCCTAAATGGCCAAGACTGAAAAAGGATAAAGTACTGGGGTCAGTCGAATTTCAAAAAGTGCAATTTCTACGTCGATAATTGAAAGTAGCCGTTGCTCAATGTTACTGTTCACTGTATCAGTAACTTGGCTCAAACTAGCGCACCACGGAGAAAAAGTCGGACTTTCCAGTCTGTTTTCGATCAACTGCTCCTCTTTAGGCATCCGAAAAAAATTAAGAAAGCCCCCTCATCTGGATATCGGTGTTATAAGTTAGAAAATAACGGAAAACTGGCGTGTTTTTTATTGTTATAAACTATTATATTATTGTTATATTATTATTATTATTATATTATTATTATTATTATATATATAAAATGTAGGTAGACTTGAACCTGTGGCTAATTTCTGTAGTGCGGGCAAACGCGACTGAACCATATAGAACTCTTACTAATGTCCAAAAGTACTTAATCCCTGGAATCGTAGCTCAAACTCGAATCTCCAACTACCAGTATCTGGATGTGGTCAAATAATGCACACATGCCCAGTGATGTGAAAAAATTATCGGAAACCTAAATCCATATTGATTTGACTCAGTTGGAACGATGAGCAGCAGCCAACAATGTGGTTTCAAAGGCACCAGTGGTCAAAAATTCTCGAGGTATGGTCAGTTTCATATACATTCCCGCAGCTTATTACAGTGTGTTCAAACAGTCTCAACATACACATATTAGGCATAGGTTTTTAACAACTTCCTATCTGGTCAAAGCAGCTGTAATCGACAGAATCATTCCTAAAACACTGTTTCGCTAAAGATCCTCTGACGACAGAGATCGTTCAGCTATAACACTCTTTCGGTGCCTAGCTGCCATGCCACCAGAAGAAAGCACGAGAGCTAGAATACTGCCAGGTTGCCCAAGCCTAGACAGGAGAAGTCGAGATGCAGAGGCCGGTTTCGAACCACGGACCTTCTGGTCAGTAAGTTCGCGCTTTAACCACTGAGCCATCTCGCCCCTCTGACGACATTTCATGCTGCGGAATAATAATCTGAAATTGCTCGAGCGTATTAGAGACTCATTAGTAAGTTAACAGCATAGACATGGACTATTCCGTTATGTATTTGGTCGATGAATCACCTCCGTGAACTAAACATGGACACGTGTACACGTCTTCGCTCTAGCGCGGATTTTAAACTCACTCACTAACGAAATTCCATCAGGATTGCTCCTAGTTTTACAAATTTCCAGAGTGAAATGGATGCATTCGGATTACTATTACTTCTATGATGCGATAGCATAGCGACTGTCGGCTTCACTCACCTCATCGCTGTATTTTTTGGAGCCATATGTTCACTCGATGCTTTGTGTAACGAACGGAATCTAACTCGACATCATGATAGTTCCCCCATTCATTTGCTTACTTCGTCCACTCGTTTTGCTCATATGTACCCGCCATTCACCTAGCCGCAAAGACTGTCCCGTCCGACAATGGTATACTAGCGTGCGCGTGTGTGAATGTGCGCAGCTGACCTACATCCTCATGCGTGTTCGCGCCCCGCTTGCTGAGCCTGCCCTGACCTGTTCTTTCATGAGTTCCGTGAGTCACGAGGGGACGACCACAACCCACACGACAGAGCCAACAGTCCGCTCGCCGTTGTTTGGTATGCGGACCTTGGCACTGCACTGTGCCGGTCAGTGGCAGACCTGCGCACTTGTTGACGCCAAGAACGTGGACAACTGGGGTTTGTTGTATAACTTTGCTTACCTTTGTGTACACAGTACCGTCGACTTTCGAGCCCAATTATTCCGTTTGATATTCGGGATCCTCAAACCTACGTGTGACTCAAAGTTCCATATCGGGACCTCAACAAGCTTCGTGTCCCTGATCAAGTTATTGTGTTTGGGGCCAGTGACAACGTCAAGTATGCGCTCAAATCCCCTGTTAATCACCACGACAACAAACCGGTCGCTGGCAGTGGAGTTGTATGTTGATTTCGCCTTTTTATTGGTCGATCTGAATTAATAGTTCAGTAATAAACCGAAACAGTTTGATACTAATAAGCCAGACGACACCTGCGACAATCAGAACCGGAATCATTGTTGCTACACTTCAGTGAACATCAAGAGAGCATGAACAGTCTAGGTGGTTCTTGCTTATTTGGAGCGGCGGCTTGGTCTCACTAGCCACTCAGTTTGGTTGACAGAAAAACAAACAACATTCCTAAACCGAGTTGCATCAACGATGTGCAAGTCAAATTGTCGAATTTAGTGGAAATGATAGAAGTGAGGAGAACACATACTCCCTCGAGTTTCGTACCTCGATCAAAACCATACGAAGTCTCCCTTAATTAGAAACAAATGTTTGTCAAAAACAATAAGGTTCTGTCAGAATTAGTCAAGTACCGGGCATGTGTTTACCGAATCATCATGGTAAAGCGCGCGTCCTCCCAATAAGCCAACCTGATTGATGAAAGCTTCCATAAACGAGACTAAACGTGAATCGTGCTGTATATTCATTCAAAATTCCATAGGTTTTTGTTTCATTCTTCTATCCCAGTTTACAGGAAAGATTGTCGTACAGCATGGTAGCCCTTGTAGCGTTGTTCGACTTGTGCATAGAATTCCCAACTTAAATAGGTTCCATCATTTTTCGACTGAGATTTCGTCCTGTAAGTGAAACTAATCTATGCTGAAAAACTGAGAAACACTGTACAGCTGCTTCATCCCTATTGGCAATCATCAGTAGTAAGCATCTCACGAATCTTCAGGGGGTTTCGAACTCATGACCTCCCAATCAGTAGTTTGAACACAACCTTTCGACCACGAGCGGCTGATCAGCGGTGTGACTAGCTCTTGCTTACACAGGACAGCGCCACTCATCATTCAGTCACGGAAACCACATCACGTGGTCACGTATTGACTGGCTCCTCGAGTGATGACTTCTCAGATGGAAGTTTCAATCATCTTATGAGATTGTCCTTCCTCGGAGCTACTTATAGATTGACGGTAGTATGAAGACATTTGGCGGCGCTTATCCTGTCTGAGTGCGAGTTAATCGCAACTGACCAGCCTCTCGTTGGCAAACAGCTGTGTTCAAACTACTGGCCGGGAGATCACAGATTCGAAAGTCTCTGGAGTTGCGTGAGATGTGTACTGCTGATGACTGCCAATAAGGACGAAACAGCTGTACAGTGCATCTCGGCTTTTCGGCACGGACTGGCTTCACTAACAGGACGAAGTCTCAACTGAAGCTTACCAAATCTCCATCATTTTCCCTTCATATCCGTATGCAAGGGGTGCCCAGTGTTCAATGATTTGTGATTCGCTTAGACTTGGAGGTTTTTCTAAAAGCAACGGAAAACTGCGACTCCGTCTGAAGAATGAAACACGTTATCTCAAGGTGGAAACGGATCATAAATTTCTCGGGACCAATTGGACACAGCGTTTTATTCAAGACAGTCGGTTCGGCTCACAAGTAGCGGGGGTCCAAACAACTGAAACACACGACTGAATACCAGGCAAGTTTAGGTCTCAGTGACCAGAAAAAGGTTTGAACTGAACAAGTTCAAATACTGGTACGGAGAAAGTGACACCAATGTTTCTCACTAAAACGGAAATCGTTCAGTAAAATATACGGTGCCCTTGGGAATACGCAGACCGTGACTCAGAACTCGAAACGAACAACCGAGATGGCAGAGAACAGAAAAGGAAATTAACAAACCACATTGGGGCAGTTTGTGCAGTCGCGTTTTTATGTCTTCTGTCAAGACTGCCTTTGGGGACCTTTGCATGCCACCACCTCTAAACTAAACGCGTGAATGAATCACTTCGAGACAAACAAACCGATGCACACGCGCAAGAGTTACACTTTGTGTCGCCAGACAGGCGTCAACAAAGGATGTGCGTACGGCTGCCACGCACGAAGGACCTAGAACCAGAACAGCCTAATAGAAAAATTAAGTATATCGTACTAGCACAGTAAACTTTTGAAGCAACCCTAGAGAAAAGTTTTCTAATTGCAGCAGTGAGTCAGCAGTGTATGGAAATTTTAAAGTTTTGACTTGAAAATTTCCATATTATACATCACACGGCGCTCAATCCTTTTAATACCGGGCCGAATTCGGCCCGGAACTACTGAGTCAGCATTGCCTTGTCGTGTACAGATCTGAGAAAATCCACCGATTGGACGGTGAGACAATGCAATAACAGCTCATTAAGAGTACGATGGTGACCAGCCCGCAAGCAGAGGGAAACTTACCTCAAGAGCAGCGTAGAGACCCAAAAAGTCTGCATGACCTTCCGACTTCAAGAACAGAGTATACGCAGTTTCATCATGAATGTATTTTATTCAGATGGGGATGTATGTTACAAACAAATTGTAAGCGGTCCTACAAAGGAGTTAAAATCGATGTGTTTGTGGCTTGATAGATAGGTGGCAAGGCAGTTGGTCATTCAGCCCCAGAAAGCAAAACGCATGCACTTATACAAACATTCTGTCCACGAGCCCACTAAGACCCGACGAGTGACCGACCTACAAAAGGCGATATCAGCTACACTTTCAGTTTGTCCCTTCCCAAATTCACGGAGACGTCACTTATTGTATGATTTCCCACCGTCAGTCTTCAGCAAGAGCAAACTGAGAATCTCTACTCGGACACACCATATTCAGGCTTTCAAATAATGCACAACACAGCTTAAATGAATGTGAGGTCAAGTGCAATAGACGGACGCTGGCTGAAAACGCCTACACAAGATAGCCAGATACCTTCTGGTAACCAAAGGGAGTTGGTCGTGAGTAAATGGTTCTGGTCGCGTGATGAGGGAAGATGATTGCGCGTGGGTATCTGCCGGTCAGTCAAATGAAATTCCACCACTCAATATGGCATCGCAGTTCTACGGAAGTACAACCATATGGCGGTAGTTACCACACCGGAAAAGGCTACAGCCTGACACCAAAAGTAATCCACGCTTGAACGGTGATAAAGCCTCCTTTATATTGAAGGGAACCACACAACCATCTCCCAGCATGTACTCACTTATGAAATTCCGAGAAAAACGTAAAGGCTGTTGGGTGAACTACTTGAATAGGAGCTCGGTGGTGTTCAATACCAACTGCTGACACTATAGAAAAGTTCAGTTCTGGGGCTGCGTAAAATGTGTTCGAGCGTGATAGCTGAAGTATTTTCACAGTCCCAGCCCAGATACAACTTGACCAACTCAACAGTTAGCACAGACCGCCCCTCACCAGGGTGATTGCGACAGCCCAGCATGGTATCATATTGTAGGCTAGTTCTGATAAAACCCCGGACTTAGGGTGAATGGTGGGTTAAAAAAGTGAACGGGCATTAAAAATAAATGGTTCTCTGAGGGTCATATTTCATTTCCTGGTCACTGGACCACCGGGGAGAAGACTGTCGGCAAAAGAACTTGATTTGTTATAACACATCAGTCGACGTGACTGTTAGGTTTCCTCAAACTTATGGTGGTAAACAAAACGGATAGACTAGTTGTTTATGCCAAGCAGTCCGACAATTTCAAATGAATAGTTGAAGAGAAGGAATTGAGTAAAAGTATGGAAAAACACATAAAAGGGGACAACACTGACAACCTAAACATTGAAATGCCTTAATGCAAAAATAGTGTCCGCAGACGAGGAGATCGGATCAACTGGTCGTTGTACCTTGCCGATTGCTTGCGACTTTGGGTGTTACTACGCACGATAAGCACTTTTACTGTTGAATCAGATATGTGCTCATTAAAAACAAAAGTGCCAGTCGCCAAGGCGTACAAGTCAGCATTCAGAGCAAGACAAGTCTCAATCAGTCTACCACACAGACAAATCAGCCACTCAATCGATATAACGCATCCACAAAATGGGTGAGTAGGTTACGCACCGCGTTATCGCTCTTACGTCAGACGATCAAACATTGTGTATAAGTCTCCTTTACTTGGAGTCCTCCTTGAACAACCGGTCATCAACCACATCCAGTTAGAGGAATAAATCGGTTTCAGGTAGGTGGTCATGTGCACAAGGTTCAATCGGAGAGAAAGGGCGGTCTCCTGTCCGATTACAGGATACGTTGTAAGAGCTTATTACAAATTCTGTTTGTACAGCGCGATCAGTCATGCTCAAAGAGTGGCTTCCTTCGAAAAGGAGACGTCCGTTGGACCTGGACAAAGCAGTGCCTTCTCAGAGTGAGAACCCCATTCGAGGGTTTCTAGCCCCCCCTTCCCTTTCGACACAACTTGGCTTGAGAAAACTTTCTTATTGGATCCCTCGCTATGCCACCACTGCTTGAAAATTGTTATCCGTTACCAGAATTATGGCCACTTCACCTTACGGGCCGCGAGTTTCCATGCTCGCTTTTGTGGCGGTAGTTGAGTCATAGCAAAAAAACGAAAGTTAATGATCGTGTTGTTGCGGCTTGTTCGACACACATGTTGGAAATTGTGGCATGACTTTGGCTAAACTGATGGCTTATGATGGGGATGTAAGTGGATGAGGTCACATTCTATCGTAGTGATTCGGAGGAGGGAAAGATGTACACACATACTACAGTTTGTACTACATTACTATGACGGTAACAATGGTGGCGACCGTGCGCAAATAATCGTTTTCGTAAGTTAGTGCCGCCGTCGTCCGAGCGAATATGACCATTCAAGGAAAAAACCTCGAGTCAGTGCACTTTCTTTGATCAGTCGGAAGACACATCCACATCAGACAACTGACGCCACAAATTCAGGTCATCTGGTGGATCATTGTCATGCAAACACACGAAGGATCATTGTCTTCAACTGGCACTGGTTCAGTTAGGTGTAAACAAAGGTGAACGAACTCTGAGGCAGGCAACGAAGATGCAAGAGTGACGTTACAGTTTTCTGGAGGCTACGAGTAGAGTACATCAATCTGAGAGGTTCATGCTATTTCAGAGTCTAAAAAAGTGAAAATCGTTCAGCTGTAGCACCGTTTTGGTGCCTAGCTGCCATACCACCCAAAGAAGCACGACGAATGAGATACTTCCAGGTTGCCCAAGTCTAGAGAGGTGCAGTCGAGATGCTGAGGTCGGGTTCAAACCACGGACCTTCCGGCGCCTTAACCACTGAGCTATCTTGAGTCCTTTAAGATTCTAAACGGAATACTGTGTGGTAACTAAAACGCTTTCGGTGAGCTGATATAACGCGGCACTCATCATTTACCATGAAACAGCTCCAGAGACTAGATGAGGGACATTGTCAGAGCCTGAAATCATCACTGTTACTGTTTTCGTAAAGCGAACGGGTATGGTGTGACGAAAGCTTGTACCCAAAAACCAGCCCTAGAATAATTATTGGCTCGTGCCGTAGTATGAGCAAACAGGATTTGCCTTTATATGATGGATGGTAGGTTGTTCTGTCACGATAGTCTGAGTGGCGTTCGGTGGGAAAGCGACCCACTCTAGTGAAGGATGTGCCCACAGTCATTCAAAATGCTCAAAATCATTTTGCACTTAACGAACATAATTGTAGGAAACCGTTGCAACCGCCGCCTCAATACCTCTCCATTTATTAAATTCTATATAGGTGGAAGGCTGACGCTAAGATAATTTTCGGAATCAACATCTTTATTGTCTCGAGACAAGTGGCTGAGGCAGTCTCGCCTCAAGCTGAAAAAACAATACCGTAATCTTTGTTTCGGGTTTACCAAACCTCTCTGAAACGATGACTACTCAATCGGTCCCAAACATCTTCCCATTAATTTAAAAAATACCTTAATCTCGTGAAGGAAACTACTCACGAGGTTGCTGAAAACTCTTCAGCGCCCAGGTTGATTATTGTTCAAAGTAAATCTGGAAAAACCGAAGATGCACGCGTTCCCCTGTCATTGATCACAAACAGATTTGAGCAGTCAAAGGTTGCTGACTTTAGAGGTGGGTTACCTAACATGAGTAGTCTCTAATGGAGATCTGCGTCCTAAGCCACATGACATACAATTGGGAAACAAGTGAGAAGTGCCTTCTGTGGCTTCATTATTCCTAAACGATACTGTTGATCTTTCATTGACAATCTTTGACATTGCTACATTGATTGGGAGGTGTTCCGTGACATCTGTTGGAGTGAGCTGAATAATCTGTCTTTTACTTCCAGAGGACAGGAACACCCCATCTCACCTATGATAATGTGCCGCCCAATGTTTCAGTTGGCACGATATTCGACATATCGCCCTCACCATCTCTGTTATTTAACATTGTATGATATAACACTACCTATTCACAACACGAATTGCGCTTCGAAACGCCAAGACCACAAGATACTACCAAGTGGGGAACTGGCACGGAGATCACTCAAACGGAGAAAGAGTGTTCGGCTTGTTCTGACGTAACATACCAGGTCGCGGCGGGAACGCTGTTTGAACTGTTCAAATAAGACACCGGACTTAAATCGGTCTTGTGATCTTCTTTCGAAACACCCTCTATTCACCTCTATTCAGAGGTGACAACCCTCAAGATTACTTGCTTGCCTATTACAGAAAGATTTCCAACCAACAGCTACTGAGTAGTTGTATGTATGTATCACAAAAACGGTTGGCACTTCTGATAGTTTAGTAGCAATGTCCCAGGTTTCCGTTGCCAAATGCTAACACAGAAACGTCTGCCACTCCGTTTACGCAGTAAACTTGAAGAAGCGTGTCAGATAAACCTTGTTGATCGTGTTCTCGACTGTGATGTTGCTAAATAGTTTCTTTTTTCAACATGCGCAGTTCGCAGTCCTGAGTATAATAAAAGAAACAAAGACACTAATGGCGGAGCACGTTTGCTGCCGCGCCTACAGATTATGGTTACAACGGAAACTTGGAGCTGTGTGCGGGTAACTCGTCACACATGAGTGGATCATGGACAATGGACGCGTTTTCAGTTGAATGCTGTTCGTTCACCTGTTCTGACCTGCATTTAAACTAGCGTGTTCATGCAGACCCAACAGTGGTGTCCTTAGCAGAGAACTTGCCGGCTTAGTGTGAAAGAAACAGGGGAGTGTTTCTGGAAGAATCTGTTAGAGGACCTGTGCTTGAGTTACAGCGGGGACAAATCGATACCATAGAACAACAGAAGAGTAAGAACGAAAAGCGAACTATGGTATACCATTGTTTACGGTGGAAAATTGCGTTAGTCAGAGTTAGAGGATTACGCTTTTCTCAGTTAAACGTAAAGCAGAAAACATGACTCGCGATAGCACTGCAGATGACTACTATCTACAGACACAGGGGCTAGCACCTACTAATATTTGCTGTTTTACTGCTATCAGTGATGAGAACGTTAACAACTTAATCTTACGAGTCAGTTCGGCTCACCACAAAAAAGCCGTCATCGGAACGATCCATCACTACTGCACTGGTACAACAACTCAGAGCATATTGGACACATCAACGGTATTTTTGGTGCCGAACTGACTCTATCGCATGAAATGAGTGCTAAATGCCACAGATCGCTCAATGTTGCGGGGGCGGGGGTAAACCTCGATAATTTGTTGTCGTGTTGGGATAAATGACCATGAACTAAGGAAGCAAAACCTGGAGGTTAAACCCTAGGACTGAGTGTTTGTGGAACATTGTTTGTACAGGTCATCGAAGTGCGGGTTAATCAACATGCTGAGCCTACTCGATCAGATTCCAAAAGCGTCCGAAGGAGTTAGCAAAAGAACCTTGTTTGCCCAAATATGGGAACAATAAATTCGACGATTGGTTGCATGGCGGCAAATAACTATAGGGATGGGTTGTCTTACAGCGACTTCCTCGAAGGTGGCATGACTGCGGTGCACTGGTTACTCATGTGGCTATCTTAGACGAAGCAACAAACATGATATAAGCTGAGCAGTGCGTGTTGTCTGACGTTTTTCGTTTGTCTTTGATTAACAACATACTGAAAGACTTGAAGGAGACTTCAGTGCTGTATCCACAAAAATCCGCATATGAACTGGTGCGCATGTACATCCGAGCACACACCTGGGCCTCAGCTGGATTTTGAGCAAACCCAGAAGCAGCAAGAAACCGATGTTGGTGGGCAGTTTCTGAGATTCGACCAAAAGACCGAATATAGAGGTTCATGTAGGTGTGATAGCAAACTTATCTTTAACCACTAGTGAGGCGAGACCACGTTTTGAAGATAATTCCTACAGTACCCGTTTCGGCAGCGCTAGTTAATCCAGCAGAAACGACCTATTAGATTACTGAGCTTGAGATAGCTTGGTGTTTGGGGCATTAAATTACCACCCGGGAGGTCCACGGTTCGAACCCAACCTCAGCATCTCGATTGCTCCTGTCTATACTTGGGCAACCTGGCAGTATCTCAGTCGTTGTACTTCCTTGGGTGGCATGGCAGCTAGGTAATGAAAAGGGTGCAAAGGCTGAACGATTATTTATTAATATTATAACAGATCAGGCACAAGCGTACCACAATTATCATGGAGCAATGCCCTATGAGGTGGTGGGGTGGCCAATGAATACCACAAATCCTGTGTAGTCTGTGCCACATACGGATCAACCATACTGTGTTCATCGTATCCGCTACGTGAGGATTCCAGAGTAATCCAGTCACTCTGGGCAACCTCAGCCTCAGTTGAAAGCAAGTTAACACATCTAGGCCATAAACCTGGCTTGCAGTTAGGGTACAGGTTTCTGCCACAGTCACGGTCAATAACGCAAACAGAGCATCCTAAATCCCAACGACCACCAATTTGACTTCAATGTATAACAGCAGTATCGCGCTAACGATCTTTCAGGCTGCAAATGTAACTTTCGTGGAACTTCCAGTTACCTTGTAACGCAGCTTTCCAGATTGTTTAGCTCACAAAACTACTCCCTGTATCAAAAAGAATGGCCGTTGTCCGTATGACGGTTGATGAGTTTGTCATGTCCACCAGAGCTACACCCAAGTCATATAGGATATTTCAATTCAAGATACCCAGTGGTTTTCACTCACCACTTTTGCCCTCGTCACAGCTGGGTTTACAGACTCAGCGACTGTTAGTATGCGCGAAGTCACACAGCGCCAAGACTGTTTATTTAGACAGAAATCGCTTCTTTTACTCAATTTGTTTACCGCTCTTTTGCTACCCTGATTCGGCAGACCAACTGTAGAGGACAAACCTGACACATTGCATACTCAGTGCAACAGACAGCAATCAGCAAAGCATTAGGCACGGTGGGCTATGGTGACGACAGCTGACGTCCGGTTTTAACTAGGGGTCAAACACCAGATGTCGTCGCGGTCGTCAGTGTGTAAGATCACAGGGATGGAGATCGAATGGCAGCAAGTAACATATCATTGTCGCCAAAAAAACTGAACCGCAAAAGCCTGCAGCGGTCTGAAATTTCTACATTTCCGCTGGATCCTGTTTTGCTCTCGAATCCTGATTTCCGATGGTGGCTTTATCCTCGACTAACGGTTGAGAAGCAATACAAAATCATACGCTGACGGCTAGCAAGCAACTTATCGTATGTTAGAGTTTACAGCTGTTACAGGTTTATGAGGTATTGACCTCCTGATCATCACCGACCACCATATGGTCCAGCTGCCTAAGACCTATTAAATCAGTGAAGGGGCCGATGACGCCATCCGAATAATTCAAGCAACGTTAGTAACATATCAATGATTAATGCCATACAATGCGAACAAATGCAAAGGGGATGAATGTTATGGGGACCATGGAGATTCGTTTGCTAGAGTCATAAGACTAGGCAGGCAACGACACTGATAAGCTGTGCCATTGGTCAGCGTGTATGGGCTACCCTCATCTGACAAATATGCATTCGCTCACATTACCTCCATTTTGTGACCAATTTACGCAAACTCGTAAAAACGACGAGACAGACAGCCGGTCGACTAATCACAGCAGACGCAGCATCAACAACCCAACTCTACCGATCAACCTTAGCAACATGACGGATAAAAACAGCGTCCCCAAGCCATTTGTTGCTGCCTCCACTGGACCACGATTTATTGCCTACGAAGCTGCGCCTTCGTGCTGTTTTTCGGGACATTGAATAGCCACTTAAGTGAATGTCGTAGACGGCGGACACAATACACTATAACTTGCCCTTCTCCCTACGTGCTTGATCGCAGAGTAAACGCACACAATTTTGTTTACACTATTACGAGCAGCCGGCTCGAACTGGTTGATTTATCACGCTAGTAGAGAGTGGAATGTGTCAGTTAAACAAGCCCGGTGGCTACTAGGGGTGAAAGAAAACGGAAGTGGTCTCCTTCAATGAGATGAACGTCTTCAGAAGAAGCTTAACGTGGACGGACCTCGAAAACGAAAGCTAGGCTGCCGGTGGATATCCTGCATAGGCAACCAAAGGTGCTAGCGGATGCCAGTTTGAAACTGAACGTCCAGTTCAACCTCCATACAACAGTGTCCTCCATTGTGGGCAAATATGCCCTTCTACCAGCTTGGTAACAAATGTTCACACCCGAACCGAGAGACTGATAACTGATTATGAAATGCAGAAGTAAACTATTTTAATAAATAATTCCTATTTTCCAAAGAAACGCACCATGACTAACCTGCTGAGTGAAAATCAGTCATTTGGTTGAATAAATCAATACAATGCATTTATGAGTAGTGAACTAGCAAATGTGCATAACTGAGAAGCGTATGCGATTACAGTAGACTTGCTCCACGTCACTAATTCGGAACTGCTACCTCTGAGAACGCTGGCTAGGCAGTGAAAAAGTCCAACAAGGTTATCTGTCAGACGTATTTTCTTATCTTGTACAGTATCGAAACAACGGTTTTTAGGTCCACATGACCCTCTGCAGTTGTACACTACTGGGCGATATCTCGGAACCCTAATTCTGTGATCTGATTCAAACAAGCTAACTCAAGCGACGAAAAGTTAGCAATATACTCGGAACCTCAAACAGACGAGAGCTAAGGAACTGAGTGATCCGGCAAGGTCTCGAGATATCGGTAACTCGGTTACGTTTGTCGGCTGTTTATCACCAGCGCGCGCACTGACTTCTCCTAAAATCGTGACAACACGTTTTCAAGCTTGGCAAACAGATCAACGGTCATCCGATCAACGACAAACTGAGCGCTGCGACTCGTCGGTAGGTTTGTTGACAAGGGTAAGTACTCATACACGCGCTAAACGTCAGTGCCTAATAGGTTCCTGCAACCAACACTACGAAAATAAGCAATTTAGGTGATTTTTGAATAAGAGCTTTCACACCTGTTGAGGACATAATACTTGTCCGACAACGATATGTATAATGTTTGTGAAAGCACTTGAAACCTGCGCCTATAGTGCAATCTTTCGTCCAAAGTTATCAGGGAATTTGGGAAATTTTTTCTAATTAAAAGCACTGGTATAAAAAACACCTTGCCACCTCAACATTTGCTTTGATTCTGTGGCCAAAACTGATCGAGGAATAATTACAGCACCAACCGAAATGACATAGTATAGAATGACGTGACCACTTCCACTGCTAGAGTGGGAATTTGACAAAGTAAGCGACTTTGGAAGGAAATGTCTTTCATAGTGGCGTTTGAGGTCGCACTGGTTGCTGCCAAGTGGCTCCAGTAAGAAAGGCAGTATTTAGTGGAAAACACTCGACAATTATGTCGAACAGCAATACTAAATAAATACTAAATAATAGTAATCGTTCGGCTGTAACAACCTTTCGTTGCCTAGCTGCCATGCCACCCAAAGGAAGCACGAGGGCTGAGATACCATCAGGTTGCCCAAGCCCAGACAAGAGCATTCGAGATGCCGAGGTTGGGTTCGAACCACAGACCTTCCAGTCAGTAAGTTCTCGCACTAATTACTGAGCTATCTCGACGACTTGTGACGCTCATTAGCTCTTGACATCTCTTGCATCCATGTTCGACGCTTCCATTGCTCACTGCAATGTTGCGCACGGGCACATGCACACACGCACTGGAGTTTCCATCCTGGTCGAGCTGCGGCAAAACCTTGCCTATTCGACCGAAGAAAACAGCAACCCTTGTGGTGCTTGGAACCTAGAAACGATTGTTTGGGTGCTGTATGCCAGATAGCTAGGGAAGGACGGTAGAGCGGAGGTCACAGAAGCCTGGACGTACTAGCAGTTGGGTGTCGGTTTTTATCAGTAGCTGAAATGTGGTTAGTCACAGTCTAAACCCGTAATTAAATCACTCGCTATTATGTCATCTTTACATTCCAATACCCATCGATTTTCATGAAGATATGAGTCACCCTTAGTTCCTCTTTGAAGTAGTTTCTTCAGTCCATCCTCTTAACCACACCAGTTTTGAAAAAAACTTGAACAGAATTTCAGTACAATCAACGTCAAAAGACAATTTAGAGACAAAATAAGAACAACTAACTCAACATTTCACCCACAAGTCAGACGTTCAATTGTCTAGACTATATAGGACAAAACGATTAAAATACGAGTTGAACGCCACCTGAAATCCCAAACTACGAAGCTCCAGCGACTAAGAAGACCACTGACTTACGGTGGGCTGATGAGGACACGACAAAGGGCTGTTTACCACATACGTTTAAGCCGCTCACCAGCACCACGCCTCACTTTCCTTTCGGTCATTCTACGGCGGCGCAGTCGAGTATGCGAAGCGTGGTGCTTCAGTGATAAGACTGGAAAATGTTTGTTTTTGCATGTGTGTTCACACGAAGGGACATAATGACAGCTGTCGCACAAGTTTGACCTGAAAAGGGGTGGCTAACAGCTGACAGCATAGGTTGCTTCTTGTCGTCGTGTGGTTCGAACTCCAGCATTCGTTCACAGACGAGTTGAACGCAGTTGTGCTCAACTGGAATAGGGTCAAAACGTTCGTGACAATTAAACCATTCACCTGCGGGGGTTCTCGTGTTTTTTTTACAACGTTTGGTCCCAGAACTTTTCCGCCGTCCGAGATCAAACTCGGGTTTTGCAAAAGATTAACCCCAGTCTCTTGGTCAAGAAGGACCAGTTCATCCCGACCACGGAGTTGTTGAACAATGCATCTACAACCTTCCCTAGTGGAGATCACTTCAAATTAAGCGCAGAACTTGCAACACCCGTCGGAAAAATGCTGTGCCTGTCAAGCTAATCAGTCACTACATCAACCGAAACATGGAATAATGGCTACCGCTGGTAAATGGTCGACACAAGGCCGCAATTTGACAACAAACGTCTTCGTGCCGAACACGCTCAACCGCAAACAGTCATTCTGAACAGAGGAGCAGAGGTGTTTGATTTTATTGATGTCTGTCCGAACCCAACAACCAAATAATCTAGCAACAGGATTCATGTCCAACCCGATATCGTATAGCGACCGGGGCACGAATGCAGCTGCCCATAGCAAGTGTTTTGGGTGATACCGTGCTGTTGGATTTTGGTAAAATTTCGACCTCACATAATAAAGCACTGGATGGATTCCAAGACGGACGCTTTTTTAACCTGTTTGCCCTTCGAAAATGTCCACATCGATAATCCTATGAAGACAGTACTACTGATAGCCTGGATCAAACGGATAACTAGTTTATCATCCTTATCCGAGGGGACAGTGCGATCCCACTTGGAAACTGCATCGAGGTCTGCGGTGCAGAAATTCACGGTTCACTATACGATTACTCTTCCTGTCCTTCTTAAAATAACTGGACTATGATGAACTGAGTTTCTCCTAGTACAGATAGCCATCAAGAGGACTGCAGTTCACAATTCCGAGTATTGGATCAAGGTTGAGCTTCGAGTTCATCTGTCTATGGGAGCAGTTCCGTTAGACTGTCCGAGAGGTAATCGAAAAAAACGCAGTACCTGCGCCTAACCGATTAGATAAACGGGATCAAGAGAGAGAAGGAGGTTACCACTATTTATCAGGATAAGTTAAATTCTATCAACAGAGTTCAACTCAAGCAACCACTCAGCTGGAAAAATATTCAAAGTATAACATTTTTCGGTTTGAAACAGGCTCGGTTCTCCCGATTAGTCAACGTCAGCTGCTGCCAGTTCCCTGACTAGACGCCGTTGAGTGAAGATGGAACGTCGTGTGAAACGAATATTCGGAAACCAACAGAGAGACGAGCACATCCTATCTAATAGACTAGAATAAAGAAATCACACTGCCGAAAGGATTGTTCAATAGGGTACCATACGGCTGTCATTAGACTTGACTACGTCCTCGTAAATTAGGAAATTGCCTACCTCTAGGTTATCTGTACAAGAGCATTCCCAACTCGTGGCAACATTGCTACATAGATAAGTGAGTTCCAGTGTGACTATAGCGTGGACTTCCTGGTGTTAGACGGGCACTACCTAATGGTACGTGGGGCAACACCGAATACTGCCTCAAATACCTAAGTTTAACTCAATTCCAATCATCACAAACAGTATAGCTGCCTACGAGAAATATGAGCGTTGCACTATTGGACTGATGCAAAGCAAACGCAAGCGGTACCTCAAGTGATTTCTTACATTGCTCCGCAACAATGGAGCTACTTGAGGCCGAATCGGTCATCTTTTGCACCTTCAATATCAACTATCAATGGCTTAGATGATCTCTGACGGCAAAAACAACGTACTCCAACTCAACTCACAGCACATACACGGCTTTCCGATCACCTGATACATTCATGGGTTAGTGAAATTAAGAGATGAGGTGACGGGATCATCGCGACATTCACGATGCACGGTGGATTAGCGCTAGTTATTTGCACTGTTCCCAACCCCTAGACGGCTTCAGTATTGAAAGGTTATGGAACCCATAGAAAGCATGTTTATGCCCACTGGTCCCCCCGACCTCTAGTTTATATTTTTTTTCGTGAAGCGATGAAAATGATTAAAACTGATGGGAATGCGTTCTGAATCACGGACACCCTTTGAACCTTCAAACCTACACGGACTGACATTCGGACACGTTGTGATGAGGCGACGGAACTACCTTCCCGACCAAATAAATGCATTTGCAAATTAGGTTGGTGTTAACGGGGGACTCAACTAGATCCCAGTTGAATCTCTCGTTTATGCTATTCTTCAACTGAATGCACCGCCTCATGTTTCAGTTGATACGACATTCAAGATAGCACAGTGTATTTTCCCGAAATCACACACTAATTACAACGTTGCTGTTGAAGAGCCTTCAGCAACCTAACAATTGGTGTGTCGTATCACGAACAGTTTTTCTCAGTGAAAATGTCTTCAAATTACGCTCATCTCAGTTGTGGCCGGTATGTGTGAGAGTGCGTCAAAGCGTCGTTAAAAAACCGAACAACTGTAGGCCAGAGACCGTACTTGATTGGATTCCGTCGAGATGCGGTGATATGTACTTATGTACGGTTAATGTGACACAGTTTGTAGTTAGGGCAACTTGTAAATGAACAGCTCAGCTTTAGGGTACAGCTACCATGTCGCCTGAAGGAAGAAAGATGGCCGAGACATGCCTAGATGAGCAAGCATAAACGGGTCAACATTGTGAACGTCGGTGTGGTTACCAAGCCAAAGATTGAGGGCTCCTTGGCCGCACAATGCTCCTAGCTGCAAAACCTTTGCGAAGGGAGCGAAACTTTTTACGCCAACATATAGCATTTTGTTGCGTATGTGCTCAAACCAAAAACCACCCTAATCTACATGCACTTTTTTGCAGCTCACCAAATTTCATTGTCCAAAGAAGCAGTCATACCTCTGGCGAAAAAAATTCTGGTGGAATACTTTCCTAGCATCACTGGGACCGCGGGATGCGTAGATGGAGCTCAAAAACTTGGACTGGTATTCTTAACTTAGTTACCTGTCTGTTTTAGTCCATCAGGGACACGTCGTCGCTTTCAAAAATTCAATTCCATTGTGCGAATACTGAGCGGTCAAAGGTTGTGTTTCAGACTGCAAAGTATTTTTGCCGCGGTTACTATGTTTTTTCCTCGAACAAACGAAGTCATGTTACGATTGTGGATGATCCAAGCCGAAGGAAAGTGGTGGTGATAATACGAGTCTTGAATTTACCTGCGCTTCGAATTGACACTTACAACTAACTGGACAACCCAAAAGCACCTGGATTTTTGCAAAGCGGTAAGCACTGACCGTGGAAAACTTCCGTGAATCAGTTTAGCAGGGTGAACAAATTCAGGATAAACAGAATGATTCCGCCCAACAAAAGAACGATTTCCTTCGGTCCCAGTTCTCTTCCATCGAATCGCCTCAGAACGTCCCACACAGAGGACTGCTCAACCAAAAATCCAAGTATACAGATATCGCGTGCTACGGATCGTTTTGGTCACCAAGATAGTCCAAATATGAGCAACAACATCTGAGCGGACCGCAAAAACTGTCCAACTGACTAGATGATTACGATAAGGCCTTCAGTGTCGGCGGTGGGTCTCACCAAGGAATGAACAGTCATGTATATAACAGTTCCACCAGACCGAGTCAACTTAGTATCGATCAACAGTGAATTTCACTTAAAACTGAGCTGCAGTGTAAGTAATATTATCTGCTCAGGCAAAACACGATTAACCCATGGTAAAATTCGATTTCACGTCATTCGGATCCCAGTAGCCAAAAAATCTCCATTGCTTCACTCTTATTCCGTTTTGGTAGACCGTCCATCCACGAAGTTCGCGTGGATAACAAGTGGTCACTGGTTTGTTCGCTAGGCTGGGCAAGTTAGTTGCGTACATGTCATCGCCAACCGAGAGAAGACCATTTAGTGCATCGTTTTTAAGCCGAATTTAGCAATGCGGTAGCAACTTTGGACCGTCATTTCGAAGTTCGGACGTTTTTAGCCCGTCCGAGGTCTTCTTGAGGTGAAGTTCACCTCCATTTTTCCTGTTGCAGCCAACCTCGAAGCCTTCGACCTAGCACCGCACGGTGTTTAAATCACATTCAGGGGTTCAGCAATCGACCTTTTAGCACTCTATTGCCCTGTAGAGACTCACCAGTCTGACCGTGAAGAAGCACAGTGTGACAAACATCGGAATTAATATCGATCACAAGCTCACCATGTGGCCACACAACGACCTGCCCCAGGCCTTCGCAAGGGCAGGGTTGTATTACTACCCTGATATCCCCACATATAAATCAACCTGTTAGTTCCGGCGCCGAACAGAGCAAATGCTGGTACTAGCGAAATTCCACAGAAGAATAATAAAATACCTCCACAAAGCAGCACAGCTCAGAGGTGCCATGGAATGCGCACTTTGTCATGTCCTAGGCAGGAGGAAAAGCTGCAACTCCTATGAATCCTGGTACCAGCAAGTAAGCTGGAGGATCATCATGACAGCGCGGGAGAGGGTCCTTTGTTCAAGGGGCGTGTACCCTACCCTCCACGTTAGATGACTCTAAGGATGACAAAAACATCGAAACCAGATCGTCATACATCGATATCATCAACTCGCATCAGACCAGTAAACACTGAAGATGGCGATTCACACGCTTTCTTTTAGCGATTCAGTATAGTCCGGCTCCGATACAATGGATCAAATAACTTTGCATACAATGACAAAAGGTATCTCAAAGCAGTCTTCATTCTGACCGAAAACATTGAGTCCCCGAACAACCACAACCGGAAGGAGGCAATTTATGCCATCTGTCATTTTCAGCTGGCCTGTCCGCAGACAACTACATTGCGCGAACTAATTATCCGTCCACGTGTTTTCAAATCAGTCAGTATGAGGAAGTTTTTCTGTCAAACTGCGAGTAGTTTTTGTATTTTGAGGCATCCTCGGATTACCGACATCGGCCGTTCCCGTTAAGTATGTGGAAAACGACGTCATCGTATGGTGAATAGAGTAACCTACTCCAGCAAAGATCCCTTCGAAGAGGTGGAACTTGTGTGAATAGGTCGTCAGTCAGCCTCCCTTTAAGGGTCGACCTCTTTCTATGGCGGAACAAAACTGAAACCGCAGAAATCGGGACAGAAAGTGAGCTAGGTTTGCAGAAGTGGTCACCATTTTTAACGTGAACACGTCCCGGTTACATGACCTTGCTTACTAATTGAAATATCGTCCGTTGATAGGTCAAAGTCGAAATGCACTTTTGGTCCGTTCTGAGTGAACTACAAGATGCCTAGCTAGCATGAAGACCTGGAGGTTTTTGCTCATGACAACACACGGAGTTGCCAGCAGCAGAGCATCACTGTGGGAACTTGAGGAAAAGGCATGAACTGACGCGGGAAAGCGATCCAGCTTACTGATTCACCCCAGTCTCATTTAACCCCCTACTGGGATTTGAAACGCTCTCCTAGCCTTTTTCAATGCGACAAAGAGAGCGCGCGTCCACGTGTATCTCAATGAACACACGAGGCTGGTTACGACCGACATTTCGTTAACGATGCACATGGGTCGATAGTTGTTAACCTGCAAAGTGATCGCTATGTAGACAAATCCCAGCTATAAGGTTCCTGGTTATTCCTTTGTTAAAGGTGGCCCTCCGTCACTGAAGCGTTGGATCGTACAGTAAACCGTTAATCCGAACCACTGCTCGGAAGAGTGCTTCACTGGCTCTGTTGTTCATCACACTGTGCAGCAGCTTAGATTCTGTCCTCATTTTTACTTACATATTCCGGCACCACCACAGTCGGACTGAAAGCATTGGCTTCCACTGCTCGATATAATACTCCCCCTTGAGAAAACGTTCTTCCAGAACCGAACAGAAGACATTGTCTGGTCTAAATGAATGACTTACTCTGCAAGAGGAAATACCACAAAGAAAATGCCTCAGATGACTGATCAAGACTTGTTGACAAATTATCAAATTGAACAGAAAGCCTCAGGAAGAACTGATAAACTAGCCAACCCCATCGGTAGATTCCTGACTGAACTTCACTCAGTCGCTTACTTAGTACTGGACACCAAAACAACATCTGTATTCACTGGAACATACCACAGTTAAGTACCGTTTGGAGGTGACAAAAATAATGAACAGGATGAAGCAATGCAGGAGAAAGAGGTAATTCTTGAGTTCCGATGATTTGCAGCTTTTGTGCAAGAATACATCTTCGCGACTCACTAGCTAGACTGATGGTTTTTACTCGAGTTCAGATAGATAGGTAAATGGTTCGTAATAACTCCTGAGGGTGGTGACCAATAAAGTTCATCGTCTCGCGCTAGCACGTACCAATCACGGACAAGCTAGCTAATAGAATAACTAGAGCATTTACTTCATACGAAGTGAAAAACCCTGCCCCAACCTCAAGCAAGCTGTTTAAAACAAAAGAGCTACAGATAAACGTTTATTATCCCCGAGCAGAAACCAAGCGAAAGGGTTCTTGTTGGTCGACCTCTCCCGGTATTTCGTTGAGAGAGGATGCTCAAGCGTAGTTACGTTTTTTTTCCAAAAGTTCCACTCGAATTTCGAGTACGCAGTTAGACAATTCCTAGCTTGCTGAAACGAAGATTTTCAAACTTTGCCCTCAAATTCCACCATATTTTGATTATTGTCGCCAGTCACGGTATCGAGCAGCCTGTTTTAGCCATAAACCGTCCTTGTCACCACACAAATTTTCAAACAGGTCCTATGTCCGGATCCGTTTTCAGGGGGGTCTGGTAACCAACTACCCGAGAGGGGAACAATGATCTCAATGACCAAGTGGCACGGAAAGAGATGTTACCACTTTAGTACTCTTTTTCTCACTTTATATTTGAAGAAGAACGAAAGGGACTAATCGTTAAGTGCACTCGTATAGGAATCGGCCGAAAATTTTCCATTTGGTTTAACTACACCAGAAATCGAATTCCAATCCCCATGTCACATACCATGCAACTAGCAAACCATCCGGAAAATCAGATCGTCCGTTTCACCATCATCGAACATCACTGTGAGATAAGACCAACCGCTGACAGTACATGGTACTTCATGTGCATTCTGGTCAGCTAGGGCTCCCTCATGTTTGCGTGTTTCAAATGCGCAGAAGCCAGAAGTAATGAGTGGAAGAGCCTGGCCCTCACATACAAATTGAGGGTGCCCTTTTGTATCAGCTATTCAGCTGTTTACGGCCCCTAGCAACTTCCGCTTCACATCGTCATATGGAACTTGTGGTAGCCCAGGGATATTCGCAGTACTCCATTCAGAGATCGAGCAACTTCCGTTGAAACGCATGAGCCGCTTATTCCTGCATTCTTGTACGCAAGTTTAATTGTTCCATCCATCAGTGGCAACGAAGATTGACTTTTCATTCCTCAAATGACTCAAATTAGCTATTAATTCGTCCATATCAAGAACACAACGTATCAGACCGAGAACACTTAAATTGACCTTGGAGGATTACTGGTTGAACCCGAGCTCATTGCCCGTTGATTGCAGGTCAGGGAGAACTGTTGACTAGATCAATGAAGTGTGGATAAATAGTGCTCTGTAGTTCTTCGGCACGCAACATGACATTTTAGGTCTGTGTACATAAAACCAAATTTAGTGATAAATTAAAAGTTGTTTCAGTGAAATATGTTGAAATCTTTCAGGTTCTACGTTGAACAAAAGCGGATAAAACCAAAGAAAATGCATGGCTCGTCAGAGCAGACCACAATTTATCACACGACCGCATTTATGAGATAAATCTTTTAGTTGGAGGACTTCGGTAACGAATCGTTTGCGTCACGCAATCTGAGATCCTTGAATACTAGGCGGAGTTAGTAATGATTATCTTGTAGAAATGTTACTGTTTTCATTAGCCAGCGGGCGGGTCGGGATGGAATCTGATAAAGGGAACCCTCGACGTGTAAAATAATTAGGTAATTATGTCGGTTTCATGTCGTGAACCGACTGAAGCATGACGAGAACTATGCCATGGTAGTCTACGAATATTAGTGAAGAGTGTACTTCGAAGATATTCTTATGTTGAAGAGCAATGGGACAGTATGAAGGGACTTTAAATCATGCAGCCGTACAATGATTTCGCATCGCCATTTCACGTCAGTGTGAACAGTTCCCCTCCTGTCCTGGCATACTATAACCACTTTGGTGTGGACTCACCAGAATAATCTCGACAGGACAAGAGGAGGACAAATAACTCGTCTTTCACGTCCCTATTGAAATTGACCGGTGCAGGTACGGACGTAACAAAACTGAACGCTGCATATGAACGAGACATCTATGTACGGGCAATATAAGAAAGTTGCAGTTTACTGGCGGATCTACTCCCATAGCGAGCACAAAAGGCCGAAAACTTCCATCTTAAGTGCGCGAAAAGAGAGCCTAAACGTGTGCAACCCAAGATCCAAGGATCAAACGATATGAGGAGCAAAGGAACGAAAGCCCGAATGTTACCTTGATGAGAGGACAGGACAACCTGAGTCCGCCGGGCCGCTCAACAAGCTGCGAAGGACGTTGGGTGTTGCGAGTTAAAACGAATCAAAACCAAACTTAGCAACAAGCTCCGGACTACCGCGCTTTCCCAGAACGAGTTTTCCCACGATCGCCTTTGTCAACCTCTGCATTGCGCGACTGCTCAGACCACCGAAGTTAGATTCGCGGCAACGATGCCACGATAACCTAAACAGCCAACCATACGAAAGAAGATCGAAATGTTCCAGGAAATTCAGGCCAACCTAAATGAAACGAGAGACTGAGGCGGTCTAAAATCGCAATAAGCCATTATCTCCACACGAGAATTGCGACTTCTCTGAATAGGCGAAATGGATATCCGGTAAATCTAGCAAAACATGACAAACGCCAAGTTCTTTGTTTCGTGTCCGATTCATATACAGATCTGAGAGCATTGCTTGACTTCAGCTGGCTCATTAGAATGATACAGAGAGCACTTAATGGGGCGTCATTGCTGAGACAAGGAGTAATGAAAAGGACTAGGCTTCTGAGATCTCAGATTTAATTTCTTTTGAAGTCCATTACTTGGAGCCGCCAACGAAGTTATGCTACCTTAAGCGATTCACACAACGAACCAATGTTCCTTGTACGTAGGCACGAGGAAGTGACACTTCAACAAGATAGTGTGGTGATTCTCACCCTGTGCACGGAATTGAAGCATGATAAATTGTGCCAAGCAAAAAGAAGGATTGAAAGTTTGCGGGACATACTAGCACGCAGAGCTCCGGCTAGAGTGAATGACAGAATTTATTGACAGATAAGGGCTAAGCGTCGGTCAATATGCCATCCCGGTACTAATAGAGTATGCCACAGGATTTGATGCGAAATCCTCAAACAACACCAAGCCAGCATGCGTTCGCTGGATGAAGCCATGAGGTGCTCTAGTATTTTTGTTGAGATTATCTCTATTTCGTGTGCGTCGAAAAATATCCCAATAGGTTCTGGGTTTATTTTCTGATAGCATCTGTACCCTGAAAGAAAAGTGCATTTCTTATCCCCTGAACTGGGAACGAGGAATGACGTGGAAACGGTGGGTAAGTCAGTAAATCTGTCTTGGAGAATTCCAAATTTGTATAACTTCGTGGACCTATAGGGCATTTTCATCACTAGTCACTAACCCTGTGTGGGAGAGTAGACGGATAATCCCCGAGAAAAATAACGAAGTTTTTTCCTTCAGAAAAACAGAGGCTGTCTTCTTGAGTAAATAAGTTGAAATCAGCGTGCTTGAAAATGAGAGAACGACCCAATAGGTGGAACAGAGGCCCAGTGCACGAAGAGAGCTTTTTCAACCGATTAATGCCAGAAGTAAACCGTTGTGTGCAACACAATAACTCCTAGAAAATTGGCCTTTTGTTGACATCGAATGGGAAAGCCCTCAGAACACTTACCGTGTGATAAAACTCCGTAATATCTCCTAAAACTGACTGTCTGGAGTTGTGTCGTCTGCATTCTTCCTGAGCTGATAGCGAAGTGTCGTGTAACACGCGATAAACCCGGGTGCATACGCCACATAGACCACTTGGTCCATTGGCCGGAGTGAGATCCCGACGTAATTCCATCATAATTGGTGATCGAATCTCACCCTTCAGTGTGAATCCAGCAGGTGCGAAAGGCTCTGGTCGGTCGTCCCACACATTTTCACGTTTTGTTCGCATTAAAGCATACTCGTGGGCCAATAACTGAGGAATCCAGTGCAACAGTGTCACCGCGACGATATATAGTGGTGGTATGGGCATCGCAATATTCTGGAGGGAGTTGGTGGCACAATCAACCGGCGGATAGATCCCTATTCATTCATTTCTCGACCGAAGGTAACTTCACAGGACGTGCGCCAGGGTGGTTGAGGGACGAAGTGCCCGATGCCGGGCCTCGGCTGTCATGTGCGCAACGCACACGCGCGTGCGTTTAGTCTGAGCAATTAGTTGCATTCTTATTGGTTGATGCGGTAAGCCAATCGTAGAGCTGTACAGCAACTATCTCGGCTCATCTGACGGTGCAAAACTACGTGTCTTCACGTCCAAAATCGAGTTCACTTCTTGGTAGTTTCCTTAGCCCTAGAAGACGAAAACGAGAGCTGCCATGTCAAGGGCACTTGGGTCTCACGTCATCTTTGGCTTTAGAAGCTGTCGTGGCCTATTCCGCATGGAGGCTGTCGAGACAACGCGGCAGAGCTGCTGAACCTAGCGTCAAATGTGCCTCCATGGCGGAGATCGAGCGCAGTTAGTTTGGTTCGGTTGCTCTTCAAGATTCTCAGCTATTCGATCATCACTAGATACGTATACTTGCAGTCTTCAACTGTCACAATATCGCAGTTAGTACACGGACCCATTTCATTTCTGCAAGAAATCAGAAGACAAACGCTGTACGGACGACAGCCCATACCTAGATTCCAAATATTAAGGCAGCGAACTGTACACGATTACTCGCCGGAAAAAGTGAAAACCGGAGGGGCTGTTCCAAATACACAGAGGCTCTGTAGCGAACTCTAGACGAGGTTAAGTTACCAAACCCCAGTATTGCGAAAGCAAACAAAGAGGCGCACGTGTATCTGTACACAAGATAAAACAACCTGTTGTTTGTCACAGCAAGCGCCAGCTTCGACGTAAAGCAATGAAATCACAAACGAAAATCCCCTCGGAATTTCCAAACTAAATCGCCGGTAAAGTGACCTCAACCTTCCTATCCCGTTACGTCTATATCGATGGGTGAGCCTAATTTTAATGATGATTGGACTGAGGTTATTTTTCCCATTGATGAAATATAATATAAAGATAACCGTTGTTGATGGCAATAAACGGAGTAAGCTTTATCTCAATTCTGACAGCTACGCGATATATTTAGCCCAAAGAGATCGCCTAGAAATGAAAATCTACGGACGGTTGTTACCATCGGTGAGATTGTTCGGACCAGACAATCCAGGGTTGCAGCTAAATTTTGCCGAGTGTTGGGCTTCTCTCGTAAACCCCAATCGGTGAATTTTTGTGCGAATGTGAACCATAAAATCCATTGTGTTGAGCAGACGCTTTGTGTCACTAGGATGTTCAAAGCGGATTTAGGAGCTGTTAATAACATTCCCTGGTGGGAAACAATTTCTCCGGAGACTTAGTCCATTATACCACCCGAATTTGTTTACCATTCAAGTAAATCTTTTCAAATGAACCGTTTCTCCCGTAAGTTATGGACAGAATCTGCTTAGGTATGCAATGAAAACTCCTGCACTTGTACAGGCTACACGAATGTTGAACTGCTGGTATATTCACGACGCCTGAAACCAAACTGTGAACTGATTCAGGATAAAAGGAATCGATGAAAACAAGATTCTTAGTCCGAGCTGTACAATTGTTGAACGAAGGTGGATAGTTGAAGTTCAATAGTCCCTCCAACGAACAGTGCCTCTTGGGATAGCTTACTTCGCTGTTGCTAGGGTTATTGCATGTTGACTGATTACAAGAAATACCTTTTGGACCGCCTTTCAAAGTCATTTTTAGTGGCTTTTAACAGTTCAGCACAAATGTGAATAAATTATTGAAGGAAACTCATCTAACTTGTTTGTCCCAGAAAACCGGGTTCCAAATATCCTCCGCAACTTCGGTCTTTTGCGTAGTACAGCTTTTGAACGAGAAAAACTTGGATATTTTGAAAGTTTGTCAGACTGAGCTCTGAAAATTACAGTAGTAATTAGCATGAGTGAGTTGTTGGACATCAGCGGGTGATTGAAGAACTCATGAGTGGGTTACCAAAGATGAGCATGTGAATGAATTTTTCGCCTGGATGCACATCTCATATATCTAGTCCACTTGTGCTCCGAGAGCCGAGCGTTCCTTCAGCGCATCGAAAAAAACAGCAAGGGTGTTAGCTTCGAGAAAGCGCTAGCAGCTCAACCGACCGTTTGAAGTCCCACGATACACTATATGAAGGACAGTTGTTTACAAAGCAGTTTGTTTCCTCCCTAATTCAAGTCTTACTGGATTGAAGAAGGAATGTGCGATAGAATATATGTCGGACAGCCCGGTCTTCCGAAGTAACTAACTCCTGTGACAGGGTACCCGTAAACAAAAGGATGTGTTTGTAGGTCAAATATGTCAGCCTAAAGTTGCTGACGAAACAAGTGTTTGTGCAGTGCACTCACCAGGAATACTAGAACTCTATTTTTCTAACGGATAATTTTGCTGTTGAGTTGACAGAACTATTTCTTGAGTGACCTTCTTATCACCTGTCCTTTCTTATTTTACATCCAACTAGGTCGTATTTACTTCACTGAAGTACATTTTACCCTTAAGTGTACCCAAATTCACGGGCGGTAACCCTTTCTCCGATGACCCTGCGACACAGTAAAATAGTGAACAGCCACTTCAATCGTATCGTGATTATGCAAGGTCTGTCCTTCCACAGGAACAATGGTTCTAACCTATTAGAGACTGCATAAGTCTTCTGGTTCACACAAGTGACCGTAAATCGATTAACTCCACCGAAAACTGTGTTGATAGGGAAATCGCATTGTTCACTTAGTGTGTTAGCGGCACCTAGACGAAGTGTTTATATCATCTTTGGGTCTTCTCCTACTAGTCGACCGGTGATCTGAAGGCAGTGACCGGACTGTGACATAAAATAGTGTACAATGCCATGCTAAATCGAAATATCATCAGACGCTCGGACTCCGTCCCATTTGTTTGAAAAAAGCGTGTTGATTTGAACGTTACAGTCTTCAGACCCCAGTCCCTGAACTGCTCAACCTGACTACAAATACAAGGCGGTCCACA
>SJOL01009386.1:0-49887 GCA_004794785.1 Opisthorchis felineus | reverse complement strand
ATATATATATATATATGAGTCTTCTGACCATTTACCTTACCCTGCTAATGACGTTTATGTCAGGCAAAGCCGAAAACATTTGCAGTATCTGTTCACAACAGACCAAAGCAATAGGCTCCTGGAATCCAACACGCTTCCGTGGGTGAAAATTGATTTCAACCTGAACCGCAGTCACCACTGCAGTAGGTGAAATTTTGTGTCAGAATATACATACAACGTTGACTTGGGTACCCCAAGGCAAGAGGAAACTGATGATGGGTATCGGATATATTAACAGCAGCCATAGAGTATGAGGATTGGCCGAGGAACGAACTTCGTTTGGAAAACACTGGGTGATGATGGTAGTTGATACAGAGCTTCCCAAATAGCCAGACATTCGTCATCTGTGGTTTTTCCTACGAAGTAAGATTTCACGGATGTCCCTCATCGTCTCACTAGTGTATAATTCAAGATGGGAACGGAAATAGTGAACAAGACTTGTTTTCTGTGCGGTTGTTGTGTGACTAGTTAGGATGAGCTAGGTCCCGTGAGGTGAGCACATTATGTATTTCCGAGTTATCAGTTTATCAAGGTTGGACCGAAGATTTGATAGAATAGTTAGAGTATGTGATTCGACTTGAAGAAGACAGGTGATAATTCATTACATTTACACGGTTAGACACGAAAACACAGGGTGGGATACACATGAAAACGAGGGTACTAAGTACTCGCTAAAATGAGTAGCTTGATAAACTGCCATAGCGTCATCCTGTTTCTCTCCACTGTTTTGATTCTCTCAGGTTGGACACTTTGATTACGCGACCTGATCACTTGCGATGTGCTCAAGGATAAAGTACTCTCTATCACAAGTAGTTATAAAGTAGTCGTCTGGACATAATACACTACTCATAAACTTGCTGAAAAATCGTCAACAGCTGACGACTGGTTTCGCCCTTCTTGGGGCGCAGTTTCCGAGTTCCCGTCAACTTTATGCTCCATATGAGCCCAAAATGGACAGAGAGATTTCGAAAAATACTCTCATCTGCACACGAATTCGGTTTTGATGGCAGACTCAACTGAATCCAACTCAATCTCTCGTTTATGATGGCTCACTCCATAAACCCTCTGGGAAATGACACTCTCTACCACGACCGTATGACTACCTAATTTATTCACAAAAGAAATGTTGATCGTTTCGTTGGAATAAGATGGCTTACTTTCCTAAAGAATTTGCTTGCTCCATGAAGTGTGAACTCCCCATAAAGCTATCTCGTCTTTCCCGAGTATGTCTGCTCGTCCCGGACCAACGCATTTCAAGTTTAGGGAGAAAAGTTGACCCTTGAGATTTGTCAGTTATTACTGAAGAACAAATAATCTGCACTCATGAGAACTAACGCACCTCTGTTATCCCCCACGTCAATGTTCCCTAGTGTAAAATAAATGACATTCAAGCATAGTGTTAAGCAGACTAATATGATGTCGATTAGAAAAATCAAGCGATTCTAGCGCTTTAGAGGGGTAACTGTATCTCAGGCAGAGGGTGAGGCTATCCGCTGAGGTAAGGGTGAACAGGAGCAGGTCATATTAGAAGGCATATCGTTATAGAAGAAGTTTTTAGGCATTCAGAACATAACTAATCACAAACGAGAGATTCAGCTAGGTTCCAGGTGAGTCTCTCGCAAAAACCAAATTTGTTTGCAAATGAGTGTATTTCGATAATTTCGTGTAATTTGGTTTCAGGTAGAACATGAGGTTGATGGAAACTGGGGGACTGCGCCTATCTTATGAGCCCCAAGAAAGGCGAAACCGGTCGTGGGCTGTTGAAGAATTTTCAACAACCTTATGAGCAGTCCATTACGTATAAATAATCGCTAAATAGTTCATCAACCTGAAGACTGGCTCGCTTATTCCTGGCCCAATTCTGAGAAGAGCCCAAAAGTAAGGAGAGGAAAAACGGCTTCGTACAGCATAGTAGTTTAGATGCAGATCAGTAATATTCCTAAAACGACAGCAAGAAGAAATATAGGAGTATCACACGGTGCCGCAAGACAATATGCAAGGGGAGTCGACTTTTTCCAGCTCTAGAGCTCTATAAAATCATCTGGCGTGCATTGAATAGGTGTTCTGATTACAGACGGGTAGATTTGCAGCCAACAATCCACGACGGAAGACATTAAGTTTATCAACTTTGAGCAATTCCACCATTTCTAAATCGGCTTGGTCCAGGGTTACTTCCACCCCATCCAGTAACTTAATGTCTCGAAACAGGTTTATGCTGACTGGTATGGACTAGAGCGTGATTTTACTAAAATATCAAATGTTCCTGCCTTATAGTTTGGACAGGGGAAGCAAGAATTCGAATCCTACATGTTGATGGATGCACCAGAATCTTCGTACTGCAGAAGCCGACCAGGTATCTGAGACTAGTGCGAAAAGTCTGCAGTACCTGCGACTAAATTGTTCTTGCAGTTAAGCACCAGCACTTAGCGGTGGTACACTGTCATCGTTGATGGTGATATTTCCCTTGTATCTTCATGAATCGCTTCCGTATTTAATGAATTTCTTCCCACCGTTCCACGTGACATGAGATTCAACTCAAGATAAGGCGCAATGGAGCTTCTCTCTTAAGGTGTTACTAGGCGGGCTACCATCCAACAATGAACACAACTCTACCACCGCATTTGCTACTGACGTTGAGATCGAACAAATACTTTGCCATTTGTCCTGCTTTAAAAGAATGACACAGTGACTTCCCACATACTTTGGGTGATGACGATTTTTGTTTTGGAGTTTTATCTTACGTTATGGTTGTAATCGCTCAGCAATATCGCTACACAAATTAGCATCCCTTGAACTGCTTTACATTAGCCAACTACTTTCCCTGTGATATTTTACTTGTGAGTAGACAGGAATTGTACACGTTCGGGAATACTCTAGATGACTGTGAGTGTACCGGATCAAAGAAAGTGCGGTATTGCACCATCTGTTTGACTGTGAGGTTTGAATCCGATCATGCACCGAACAAGCTAACCGGAATTTGCTTGGTTTCATTTTATTGGTTTTTCAGACTGAAATTATCCCCTCACTTCATCGAGGCGTTTTCGGTATTTCGTGCATTCCTCCTTTCAAGGCAATTTTTCACGACATATTTGACTTTACATCTAACTTTCCTCCAAACATCGAACTTATCGTACAAAAATCCCAAGAAATGTCGTTGACAGAATAACACAAGTAACGAAATAGTCGACTGTGACATGGACAACTTGTCAAAAAGCCATTTTGGGACCCCCAATGCCATACAAAAAAGTCACTCATCTGGAATGGTTTGGACGTCATGTCAGTTGTTCACATTCGAAATGACATACGGTGTTGGTATTTATTGTCATCAGTGTCATCCCAAAACTGCCTTCCAAATCTGGCTATTCACCAATCGAATCTGACATCCGCGGTTTTTGGGACAAGCAGTGATGGACACCTTTTAGTCCGCGAGTGACAGACGGGTAAACAAACTCGAGTATCGTAATCAATAATTCCACTGGTGCCACTTCAGATTTTTCACAACGCCATGGTATTTGTGTACTTACAAGTCGTACTGATTCGAATTTATTCCGCCTACATATGATCACTGAGAGGTGTTAGAGTCGGCTGCACTTCAGCTGATCTGCCTGACCTCAAACAAGCCTTAGTAACTTTGATTGCGTCTCTCAGTGACGAGTTTTGCACACAAATTTGTCGTTCTTCCTTCACAGGTTTTGCCATAGTCTGGAATTCTGGCGTGACATTCTGCCGCCTGTACCACAATAAAGGTTCTCGTTGTTCGTTTACTGTCAGGTGTAAAAACACCACGGCCAGGTATCCGTAGATTAGAGACAAATCACTCTTGGGGCATTCGCTCATCAGGCCAGCCGTATTAATCCACATTCACAACGAAATCTTGCTCACAATTTCGTGAAAGAAGGCTGTTTTCTGTGATGTCTCATCGGGCAAATACGTTGGGGCGAAATTGAAACATTTAGGAAACAAACCTACACTGACAGCTGAGGGGGTAGTTGTACTTCTAAGTCTGTCAGTCAAGTCATCAGTAAATTCAGCCGCTAAATTTGCACATCGTGAGGTCAAGGTGCCAGCGAATGACCATAACATAACCCCTAGTAGAGTCAATAAGGTCGACACCGGAACTACTCCGTAGAACACCTAGTCTCTTCCTCGTCGTGAAGCGATTACAAATAGATGTATTTTTGAATAGCCTGAGAGTAAACTGGCACAAGATGGTCGATACACTGTACCTATTCAGGTGATATTGCTTCACTGCTTGCACATAATGCTACTAAACACTAACTAATAGCCCACAACACAGAATAACGACAAAAGGTAATGCGCGTGGTCTGAATATACCGTTACACGCCAAAAGGCACACTCGAAACGTGTAAGTTAATTGCAATAACGCTTGTCATATCCCTTTCCTATCCATCCGATTTCGTAAATTATCTACAGCTTTCCAAGCTCGTGTGTTCGACCACCACGAATGAATGTGGTATACTTTACTATCAGGTGGCCGGTTTATTGATTCTTCGAGACCTTTTTCAGGTGTGTTGACTTCTGAGTCTTTGAAGACTGCAGGCAAATTGCCTACAATGCCGTCATTGCTTTGGGTTCAGTGTCCATTAATTACGCTACCTTCAGTTCCGTCGATCGCTTTGTAATCTAACCGAATACAAGGAAGTAGCAGCTCATTCGGTGTGAGCAAATTTGACAGCACTCGTGGCAGACAAGGTAGTAGGACTGAAACCTTGATTTAAATCCACGCCTATCGGTTGACAACCAAGTAGTCGGAAAACTAAAGATTCCTTAGATATGTTCAACGAGCCACATTACTGCTAAACTGTACAGACCACAGAACTGCTTCTAATTGGTGTAATAATTGCTTTTGAAATGTCAGTATTCTTTGAGTTTCCTCGGGATTTTTTCGAGAAAAACTGAAGAACAGTTATTTCTTCGTCTAGTGCTCGTCTGACTCGTCCACTTCAGCACCCACTCAAATACCCGTATAGGAGGACATTATAAGAACTTTAAAGGGACGGTTGCAAAAGTCACACAGTACAGAGTGACACCGCATTTCATTTTGGAATAAGTGCTTTTTGGGCAGGGCACCAACTCAGTGAGATCGGGCTGACGGCCATAAAAAAGGCCCAAGTCCTCACGTCCTGGAATTTAAAGCCTGTTCCGATGTTTATAAAGAAACTTATCAACTTTATTGAAACATCTACACCAGGCCTAAAAGGCGAACCTACTGTGAGGGATTTTTTTCTCGAAGTGGACTAATTTTCCGTTTCCAAAACTTCCTGCTGTGGCGAAATCGTGGATAACCAGGCACTGCGCGTTTGGAAACGGGTGACTCTCTACCACAATCTTTTCCTGATATCCGGGCGCGGATTGTGTCGACACTTGAAGAATGAATAACTGAGGTTTTTTTTTACACTTAGCGGTGCTCTCAGTGGAATTCACACTTGCTCTGTGAGCGGAGCCACACAGAGGAATTCGTGACGTCTCATATCTGACCTAGGGTTGTGATTTATCACCCTAAATAGCTCAATGAGATTCATTCCTCTTACTCGAATGGTGATATGCATTGGCAGTAAAATAACCAAGATGTAACACCATCGCCTCATTGTTTGGTCAGACAGAACCCTGTAGTCGCGGCCACACAAATCGCATTTTGGTAGTTCTATGAAAGAGAATACCGGAAGGAACGAATTACGGCCAACCATCAGTGCCTTAGCACACACGTTTCCCGTTAAAAACTTCCATACAAATATTGTTATAGTTTTGAAGAAGTTCTCAGTCTGCAGACAAATGTAACTACAATGTCCCCCATACAACACTACTCGTGAGAACAATAATAACTCTAGACAGCTCACTCCTGATCTCGCCCCATTGGGGGTCCGTCGGGTGGGCCAAGTCTCCGCATTCGCATCAATCATATTTCACATTTGAACCTAAAGTTTAACTTAAATGGAGGTAGACGTTTATTTACAAATTAGATTAGTATTAACGGCAGGCTCATGCAATTCAACTGAATGGTCGAAAAATCATTACATGACTGTAACTCAGATGGTTGACATGTGAATAGGAGATGAAATGTGTGCCATAAGGTCAAATGACATGCTGATGTCAAGTGTGCTTTTTATCCCATCCTAGTAGGTCACTGTGGGACTTATCATCCACCTGCTAGACAAGAAAATGATTTGAGCTGGTAAGGCAGACCTATAAGAACGGTCATTTTTACTGCCAGACTGTATCCGGGGTGAAAAAATTCACGAACAGTTTGACTGATCGGAACCCAAACTGGCAGAAACTTTGATCTTACTTTATCATGAAAGGTCCCCGACAGTATTTCGCAACAAGTCACAGTAAAATAGTCGTGTAAGTTTAAAATTAAAACTGATTGAAATGGCTGACTGACCATTCTAAAGTGTTAAGCTACGGTACTCAGCACGTAACAAAATGGGCCACCATGTACTTACATCGATCGCTTCAACTCAAATTGCTGTTCAACCACTAATTTGCACACGAGAGTGGCTTGTGTTCACACGAGGATTTGAACTGTGTTATCTTTGTCCACCTCACGGTCTTCATGGCCTTATCCAACCAAACGATAAACTGGGGGGGGGGAGGGATTTCATTTGTTTCAACGTATTGGTTCAATGTAGGTCATCGTCCGAAATCTCTTCGAACCATATAACCACACTTTTTCAGCTGAGGTCTTTTTGTAGCGAGATACCCAGCCAACAAGGCGTGAAGTGTCGTTTAGCTATCCGTATCGTTCGGTATGTTAGCCATGTAAAGCAATCCTCCGAACAATTCTACTGGCTAAAATCTGATAGTACCACAAATCGGCTGCCGAATTTATTAGATGGACCTTCGGTGATCCACTCAAATGGATTCGTTGTTGCCTTTCCAAGGTCTTCATTTGCAGGCTTTTCTTGATGTTTACACGTTCACTTAACGTGCCTAGCTAGCCCTATAGTCCATGACGAACGGGCATCTAGTGTGCGTAATTCTCTGGCTCAGTTCCACAGTGAAACAATACAAGGGTTATAGATAACACAGTTTAGCTAACTGCAACATTGCTCAGAGGTCCAACAACACTACTTTCGTGATGAAGCATGTAGGCATCTATTTTGGGCCCCGAACTGCATTGGTTTACTGCTCAGCTACTGCACGGCTCTAACGGAAGACCAGACGGACGACAAGAAGGCGCACAGTAAACACTGGAGGGCCATTTGAACTGCTGGTTTCAATGACGATAACGCGGACTTATAGTTTCCCGAAGAAGTAGAAATATCAAAAAATATTGACAAGCAGGACGTAAAAAGATTGATTACACCTCCGAAATGAAGTTGCCAGAGTATATTGTCCAGTTTGCTGAAAACTCTTCAATAGCCTACGACTGGTTTCGCCCCACTCGGGGCTCACAAGGTAATCACAGTCCCCGAGTTTCCGCCAATTTTATATTCTAATTGGACCCAAATTGGACGGAAATTGCCATCATTCAGCTGGATTCAGCTTAGTCTCGTTAAAACCAAATAAGTGTGCAAATGAGAGTATTTGGCTAGAGTATACATATGGTTTGATTTGAGTATAAGTCCTCCGGTGGCTCCAGTGGGTAGTGACTTTCCTGTTGACTATTCCTGAGGGGAGCGAGGGTGAGTTTTTGTCGAGGTTATAATCGTTACCCTAAGGTACGAATACAAAGGGGATTTCTCTTGTCTTTCCGTCCGCCAAACGGATCCCCTATTGACCCGTTCTATCCTTCTTAGGGGTGTTAACTCTCGCGCTTGCATACAAGTAGAATACAGTTTATACATCACTCATAAGGTTACTGAAAACTCTTCGACAGCCCACGACCGGTTTCGCCCTTCTTGGGGCTCATCAGTTAAGCGCACTCCCCGACTCTCCGTCCACCTTATGTTCTACTTGAACCCAAATTGCACGAAATCAGCGAAATACACTCATTTGCATACCAATTTGGTTTTGACGGGGGAAACTCGCCTGGAACCCAGCTGAATCTCTCGTTTATGACGTTTTTTCAGCAACCTTATGAGTAGTGTATAACGTCTATATATGTATCGCGATATCTCGAATACCGTACTAGCTGAAGCATGAGGCGGCCTGGTGCAGCACATTCAGGTACTTAAAAACATCATAAACGAGAGATTCCGCCGGGTTTCAGGTGAGTCCCCCGTCAAAACCAAATTGGTATACAAATGAGTGTATTTCGCTAGAATACAGTTTGTTGCGGACACTAGGATGTGTGTGTTTGCACTTAGCGTCAAAAGAGCAGGACCACCATTGTCCTATCACAACCCTGGCGTATCAGTACTGTTTTTGGAGTTAGGTTTTAGTGCTTAGTTGTGTTGTTCCTCGTATCAGCAGTGTTTGTGAAGTCATTCAACATCAACACTCTGGGACTTAATGTGAACACTATAGCGGCATCGAAGTCCTAGATGGGCGCGAATTACTGCATGTGCGTTTTTAACACTGACGCAAACTAGAGAACGGGACACTTAGTGGATAGGCCCGTTGGTTGAAAAAGCACGATGCCAGATTACACGACTGGTATCAAGGGGACCAAGTGTTTGCGGATAAGATCTAACACACAACTTTGTGTCTGGACAACTGATGCGAAACTTTGAATCGCGTGTTTCGCAAATCACCAACACAATGCCAGATTTGCGTGTGCGACACGGTTATTTTGCCATAAATAGGACGTGACGGTCAGGCAACTCATCACTTCTTTTTTGTCTGACTTATTCACTCCACTTATCTGACCTTGATAAAGACCGGTTTCGATCTTTCTCTTACGTTTCTGCAGCGCTTTCGCTACTTTTTTCGATCGACCTTATTAGCTTGTGATTTTCTATGTTTCCGTTTTCCAAACCTGTATCCCTAATCGCACAATTAGAAGTTTATTTATGGTTGTTAGCTGAAATACAAAATCCTCCGTGGTGTGGTCGTTAGAGAATAACATTTCTAATCGATCCTGAGACAGTCTCTTTGTCACAACATACCTGGAGATTTCCTGGCGTGCTTTTTTTTCTCATCTGGATGTGATGCACAGGACTCATTGAATGCGAGTAAAAACACAAGGCGAACCATTAAAAAACCTTTGGGTTAAAGATCATAAATGAAGCACAGGATGCAAACGTACCGCGCAAACCCCCGATGGAACATCTTCCCTAACATGCAACACGAGGGCATGTTGTTATCTTCGCAGCCACGTTGGTGCTTTGTTGAACTTCTCTGCCAACATGATACACTCTTCGCCGTTTAACCGTAACGTCATCAGAGTACTAGATGCGTGACCACTGGTAACTTATTTTAGCTGTAACCGTAATTTTGACACTGAGTACGTTAAACATTTTTGCGTAAGTTGAATGTAGTCGGACGGTGTGCAGGCACCGACAGTTAGCACGATCTACTTGTGAAGAACATGATTCATGTGGCACCGTGACGAACATCGGTCGCTAGGAATTTACATGAACAACCAAAGGAGGGGGTAGATTTCCAGCGTCCAAATAAATGAATTTCAAAAAATACTACTAATCGTTCTGCCGTAACACGTTTTTGTTGCCTAGATATCATGCCACCCGAAGTAGCATGAGGGCTGAGATACTGCCAGGTTACCCTAGCTTAGGCAGGAGCGGTCGAGTTGCTGAGTCTGGGTTCGAACCACGGACCTTTCGGTCAGTAAATTCGTGCCATAACTACTGGATCCAACTGGTCGATTTTAGTGATGCAATTAATGGTTTGATGAGCAAGTATGACTGCCTGAGTTGCTTCGTCAAGTCACTTACGTTTGGGTTGCGTACCGTTTTCCAGACCAAACAAAGACACATTCCACTGAAGAAATATTGTTAAAACTTGTGGTCCGCAAAACAGCTGTTATGATAGTTATGATAGTGTAACCTGCGGAAGGATGCGGTCGTTTAGAGGACAGTACAAAGTTAAGACTCTCATCCCCTGTTGCGTTCTACCCGTACTGCAACTGCAACGTGTTCGCAACAATTGAGGCTGTGCACTTATCACAGGCTGAATTATCATCCAAGCCGAGTATTTCTAGTCTGGTAATTGTAACTTTACAGAAATGTTGCATAGTATGTCACTGGCGCTTTGTTACCAAGTGTTTAACATGATAACGAATATGGGTTAGTGTCCGTTGTGATGTTTTTTGCGATGTAGATCGACCGAAAATTGTGTCTTCTTTGGATCTGAGCTGATGGGTGGGAAGCTGGAATGAGGGAATTTAGCACAGACAAATCTGTCTTCTTGCTGGGAGAGGGGGATGTTGCTGAGAGGGTACTCATGTGAGAAGGATAATTACCAAACATGCATACATGCAGCCAGTTGCTTCCTATTTCTCGTATGACAATGCGGGACTAATCTTCAACCGTAAAACCTTGTCAATTTCACTGCTGAAAATGAGTAAAGCTTCCTCAATCCTATCCTGTCGTAAACCAATCCTTCCTGAAGTAATTGTTGGAGTTGTTTGTAACATTCAAGGCGAGATCCAGTTTGGGCATTTTGAAACACTGTTTTACTTGAAAAAATGAACTTGAGGTGGTTTCTCCTGAAGTGTGTTTTCTCCAGAATGGAACAATTGGAGCAGTCAAGATTACGTAATGAGTGGATGATGTGGTGGACTACCTTTCTGGTGCCCGGGGCTCGAGCACCCTCAGGTTCACAGACGGTCCGCCACTTGATAATCTGTACACATATTGCTTCAAAAGCAAAAACAGAAAAATAAATAGTTCGCTTCTTCAACTTCTTCTGGAACAACGTACATACAACACATCCGAATTCGTTAAATGGACCATCAAAGGAGGAGCTCATTGGGTATCTCTACCACTTGTGGTTACGTAATCCGGCGGTCTGACTTCACTTAACTAAATCTATTCGTCAAATACAACTCATTCCACGGGGTGACCCTTGCAGCAGAGGATGAAACGATTCTCGTGATATCGATTCTCAACTAGCTCCTTGGCCCGTTCAGCATTCAGGCCCTCGGAGGGACGCATGAATCTGGATCAATCTAAATGGGACAAAAATGCATGGACAGTCAGTAAGGCTCATCACAGGCCATATGGGGTCAACTTTCTGACGACTGCTCATCAATGACCAACAGAAATTCGGAGACGGAAGAAGACATAAGAGAATGCTAGGGAAATGAGGCCAGGAATCAAGCATATCAGATTACCGATACCCAGAACGGTTATCATTAGCTTCACCTTGACTACACTGCTCAAATATTCTTGACGAGTCGAGCTTCCCTTTCGCGATTATAAAGAGCACTTTAAGGACTTTTACAGCGGTCTTACACTTCCATTTGGCACATTTGAAAAGTGAAAAAATTAAAAGCCTTGAAGTTCGAAAATACAATCCACGAAAGTTTGAACTACTGAGGAGTTTGTTTCCACTGCTGTCTTAATGCGCTTGAGTGGGACCGCTCTATAGTTCTTTAGATTACACCTAATCCTACGCAAGTGGATTAGATGAGTAAGCCCATCTTCCAACTTGGTGTGTTTTGCCCTAAAACACACACATACACACCTGCAACGCACGTCCGAGTTTTCTTTGAAATTAACTAATTCCCTCTTGTCTAGAGGGACAGAAGAGCCTATTTTGGACTACTTTGAGCGATTAGTCCCCCCAGAAAGTACAAGTGGTGTGTCTGGTTCAAAGTGAAGTGAAGTGAAGTGAAGTAGTACACTTTCTCTCAGATAATGGATGAACACTTATAGTGAAGATGAATATTCAGATGAGGATTTGAAGAGAATGAGAGTTGCTACTGTTTTTTATATGTTGAGTGTTTTTCTCATCTCACGGACTACAAGCCTATGCATACTTGATCGTCACAGTACGTTGAGTGGGCCTGGGACCTAACGGAAACTGAGTCATCATGTAGCCTTCCTTCGGAGAGGTTCTACCGTTTAACAAGGAGAATCCTTGGTTGCGTGATTACGTGAACAGAGTTAAATGGTGCATAAATTCAGTCTGCACCGAAAAGCCGAGAAGCACTATGCAACTGCCTCATTATCAGCAATTCACATCTCTCGAAACTTTAGGACAAAAGCTTAACTGAAGTTTTATGAATCCCTTCATTCTGTCAACAATCCATAAGTGTATCAGAGGGAAGAGTAATTCAACAAATCTGAGAAGTCGTAACTTGAGGAGCCAGCCAGAGCGTAACTACGTGATATGACTTGCGTGCTTGGGAGATGAGTGTCCCTTTATCCTGCCCAAGTGCGAGTTGGTCACATTTGCGTTCTGTCACTGGCGGCCGAACGGTTAAGTGTCCAGCTACAATCCGGGACGTTAGGAGTGGCTCAAGTGATGCACCCTGCTGATGATTCTCAACAAGGCTGAAACGGTCATACACAGATGGCACAGACGGACTTCACTTTCAGGACGAAAACTCAATTGGAAATCTCTAAGCAGCCTCGAACTATCAACAATAATTAACTTGACCTAGTGAGCAAAAACTAACCAAGCGAATGTAACTTCGTATGAGGATGTGAGCAAGGTAAATCAATCAAGCAGCGAACTCGAACCATACCATTAATTATCAACAATTACCCTATCGTTTGACATTCTCTGGAACGGTTCAGATTCTAAAGAACTTTTATAGTAAAAACACCATCCTTTTTCCGAAGAAAAGTGCCAGCAAACGAAGTTGTTGGTACAACAAATTCGACTCGGTAACTTACAATTAATCTTCTACCAAAGGAAACGATACGCGGATTCGTCAGCATGAACTTTAGAACACCGGTCAATATTAAGAAGCCCGAATATTTTTAAAAGACTAAGTGTTTTTCATGACTCACTCCTTGTTGTATAACCATTTGGTTATGAGAAGCTCGAAGAAGCCTGTAACGAATCTAGCCACTCTATAATTCTGTTTTCATGCGACCGAATCACCCAAAGTTTGCTTGAAGCCTCATCATCTACAGTGGAATCCGGAGTCCGGACACAAAATATAAGTCAGTTCCCTTCGAGTCATCATGACTTGAAACAGCCTATCGTTCAGCTGTAACACCCTTTCGGTGCCTGACTGCCATGCCATCAGAAGAAAGCACGAGGGCTAGGATACTGCCAGGTTGCCCAAGCCTAGAGAAGGGAAGTCGAGGGGTAGAGGTTGGGTTCAAACCACAAACATTCCGATCAGCAAATTCGCGCTCTAACCACTGAGCAATCTCCCCCCAACACAAACCGATATTTGCTTTCGGATGATCTGGTAACGTGGGGATCATTTCTTTTCTCAGGACTGATGAGCAAGATCCTACTTGAGGTCAACAAATCTCGGAATAGGATGGCAGACCATCTCGATCTGGCGTTTGGTAACGTTTTTCACAGCCTACAGACACCGTGCACTCCAGACTTGAGAAAAATGAAGTTGGTGTTAAGGTGAGACGCAGCTGCGTTACTCGTCTTTCGGAAATTCGTCAACCGCATGCACTGCACAAATACCGCTTCATGTGTCAGTTAAAACGACACTCAAGGTATGAAATGACCCATAGGAAGGGTTGAAACCCTGCGTCTCACACTGCCTATGTTGTTTCGCTTGAAACTCACTATTAGGTAAGCCGTCTCCAGATTTCCGCCAACCTTGGCTCGTATTTGAACACCAAGTTAAATGTATGTGGATATGAACAGTTCTGTACAATCTCATCACTCTCAAAGTGAAATTAACATCAGCTTCAGCTGATGAGCCTCGAACATGGGGACGGCGGTAGTAAGCTGTCCAGCGTTCCCATTAAGCATAGGAATCGCGTGACAGTGAGGAAAGTAAATCCACATGGTATTCAAACGTTGAAGACAATCACACTTAAAGGCGGCCAGTGCATACGAAAATGCATCCAATTCACTCTTCCGTCAAATCACAAGTCACAACTGTTCGCCGTAAGGAAATCACCACAAAGTTTATTGCTGCAGTCGCCTCCACTGTACTCCACTGTCTATAAACTCATTCGAATTGGTGACCAGACGCTGTAATCAGTGAATAACCGTTCATTATCTGAATTCACTCCGGGATTCACCCACACCCCGTTGGTGTTCCATTCACAAACTTCAACACATCGACCACAGTATTGATCTTTCCAATCAACTTGATCCGTACCTGTATTCCCTATTCACCGTATCCAAAATCACCTGTACTTTTTGCATACGACTTCAAAGACAATCTTCGGATCGCACACGACCACTAGGTTTAATTCAGTCCTGACCTTTTATTCAATTCGTGACAGCAGGACAGTTCACTCCGGATTATACAAACCTTTTTTCATATCTGTCGACTGTCACCACAATGACACTAATTCTGTGAAGTGTAAACAGCTGTTGACATGCTCAAACAATCTAATTGCTGATGGACATTTAGGTCATCTTATCTAGATTGCAATCGGAGTTGAAACTCTACTGCACTTCTATGGTGAAATTGTGGTAAGATCCTGGAAAGCTGAACCATACGAGCTTTGCCGCGTCTACTGGGACTTTTCGAATGGGCTACGAGATCTTAGGTATGCCAGGGACAATCAACCAGTCCCCTCTCTTGATGAGTCTTAGTGAGGTCGAGCGATTGCATGTGACTAAACTTTTCTCGATCAGGACGCTTCTGTACCATGTCCTGTAAAATTACACACATGTATTGTGAGGTCTTTCATGACACACTGATCCGGTAGTTCATCAGTGAAAAAGCCCTCTGAATAAAGCAAGCAACTGTTAAAGGTAATATTTACACCATAGCCGTGCAGTGTCTGTAATGGTCGTAAGCCCGAAGACTATATTCGCAATAATCAATATACAATTATTAAAGTCACTAGTTCAAACCTCACCCGGTCCCTGATACTGCCGGATGGATAACGAGCGGATGCCTACCTTTAAACAAATACACCGGTGAAGCTTTGGGGTTTAAGGATTGAAAAGCACCACCAGGACATCAGACACGTCTCAGTCACGTGGGACCTCTAGGGCTCACACGTACACCAGTCTCGAAACTAGTGTTCTGTGTAGCGAATTTAAACTTGAAAGTTCTGTAATCAGGTGTTAAAATAAATTACAGACGATCCGGGAGACGGTGGCCGTGGTCGTGAAGGACATTGTGACTGGAATGATTATAGTTATTGAGCTACGTAAAACTATGAGTTGTCGCTTAGAAAATAAGGTGGTTCCAGACAGTGAACGTGAACACTGACTTGTCGAGAAAAGCCACGTCGTACCTAGGACAGGGACTGTTCATTCGATCAACGTTGATGTGGTATGCGAAAATATCTGTGTAGGCGGGGAATAAGTATCACGTGGTTACTTTCAGAGCAGTGGGTTCTATGAGTAAAGTCATTCTATGCTGAAAATCCTAGAAGTACTGTTTCATCCTTGTTGGGAATCATTAGTAGTGTGCACCTCAATACACTCAAGGGTGTTTCGTGAAAACATTTCGTGAAAATTTCCAGATCTCATATTATCAATGATAGGTCAAGATTAAGAATTAAACCTAGTGGTCGTGTGCGATCCGAAGATTGTCTTTGAAGTCGTATGCAAAAAGTACAGGTGATTTTGGATACGGTGAATAGGGAATACAGGTACGGATCAAGTTGATTGGAAAGATCAATACTGTGATCGATGTGTTGAAGTTTGTGAATGGAACACCAACGGGGTGTGGGTGAATCCCGGAGTGAATTCAGATAACGAACGGATATCCACTGATTACAGCGTCTGGTCACCAATTCGAATGAGTTTATAGACAGTGGAGTACAGTGGAGGCGACTGCAGCAATAAACTTTGTGGTGATTTCCTTACGGCGAACAGTTGTGACTTGTGATTTGACGGAAGAGTGAATTGGATGCATTTTCGTATGCACTGGCCGCCTTTAAGTGTGATTGTCTTCAACGTTTGAATACCATGTGGATTTATTTTGTTTATGGTGTCTGGAATGGAAAGGCACGTTAAGGTTTTGGAAATGCTGGTAGACAATCAGTCCGATTCGTTCGTCATTCAATTTTCTGGGCCCGTTCGAGTGTTGCTGACCTGTGACAATTAGAGTTGGGACTGCGTTCGACTGTTTTGGATGAATACGCAAACCCACGTGGTCCGAAACTATGTATCGGTTTGACGGGGTAGATCCTCACTCAGCCGTTTTCAACCAGTTTATATTATTAATTGTGACTGGTGAGATTCTGACACTTTTCAGTCGGTAAATACTATATTCCGATTGTGGAAGCAAACCTTGACCAAACAGCATAAAGATGCCTGGTCAACCTGCTGACATCTCACTGGAGCCTATCAACCGCGGCCGAGTACTTGCACGGCCAGCTCGTCTTAAGTCCAGACTGCAGAGGTGGACGTCTTAGGCGTTCGGTGCGGTGGTCGCTTTGCCGGTCATTGATAATGAGCTTATGGGGTCAGATGCGACAGGTGCGCTTGACCTGAAGGCCTTTGCACACGAGCACAGTTTATTGTGAGATGTCCAGCACCTAGATGGAAAATTCAGTGTGCCTCAGGCTTTAGCGGATCAATGCGACTGCTCACATATCACGAATAGGTGAGGAAGTCTAGGTCACGGCGCAACTATCTTGGTGGACGCGCTTAACTGACGGATACGCTAACCCAATGATTGGTCGAATATCCGAAAAGAACATCTCCAATCCATCCTGGGTTGGAAAAATATGCCACTGGAATGGGCACTCGGTTAGACCCATTCAAACTGTTTATCAATAACAGTTAATTTATGCGTTGTAATGCTGTATATCACTAGTGATACGTTCCAAGTGCCAATAAATGTGTTATTGGAATTCACGTGAACCTTTCGGGCATCGTCACTTTTTGTGGAGTGATGACTGTGATGCGTAAATGTTCTGCAGATTGAATCAGAGACATTTTTTTTTTGATCAAGCAGCAACATACGCATACACTCTTAGTTCGCTAATAAGCGATGTCCATTCGTCCGTCTTTTCGAATTTCTCACGGCTAAGTGTTTGTTTGCCTGACTTGGCTTTGACCGTTTAGGCACAACTCATGCCATCCAAGTGACGCTGTCCGTTCGCCACCTTTATGCTATATAAACCGGATAAATTTGGCAAATGAACACTGTTTCGAACTTTCCTAATTATTTCGACCTTTAAAAAGCGATCCACATTTTCTCGACGGAACACTACTCCTCCGGTTGCTGAAAATTCTTCGACAGCCCATGACCAATCTTTTCGTTTTTTCGGGCTCACCAGGTAGGCGCAGCCCCCGAGTTTTCTTCAATCTTATGTTCTACATGAAACCTAATTGTACGAAATTCTCGAAATACGCTTATTTGCACGCCAATATGGTTTCATCAGGATGCTCAACTGAATTCCATCTTGGTCTCCGTTCATGTTATTCTTAAGAATTCTGTAATGTTCAGTCCTTGACGGGCTAGTCTTATTGGAGAAATCGGTTGGATTGTCTCTAGGATCCGTCTTACAGTTCAGAGCCTCGCTTCTACGAGCACAATTAGGTCTGCGTTTGGTGCTTCAAAACAGTTTTGCATTTTTAAAAGCGCAAACATAATGGGTCTCTAAAACTAGGTTTACATTTGTGATCAGCTCGATCAAGTCAGTCTGCCGAGTCGAGATTTTCTTTTCATTAGTAACATTTTGACTGGGATCGAACTACTGGTTTCGGTAGTTTACGTGAAGGAATAACGGTGCCGTCGAACGACGTATTTACGATGTTCTTTTTCAGATGATACGCCCGAAAGACTCGCATGATAATCGAGCCTGAGGAATTTGACAAAAGTATGTACAGAATCCGTTGAAGTATTCACATGCATTCCGAATCAGTTTAGTTTGCCTGGATAGCTTGCTGCTTTCAGGGCTATGCTCACTCTGATTAAACTAACCAAATTGGAATAGATGGAGTACTTTCTTCCCTGAACTTTGACGTGAAGCTGTAGTCGAGAGTCAGAATTCCTTTTCTCACACCCAATAAATAAGTGTGGGTTGACTAGAGTTCTCAGCTAAATATCCATATGCGTCATGTTGCTGATAACTTTCATAGAGTAAACCCAACCGTAACATTTCTACAAGGTCGGTACATGGAGGATATTCTCGAATTCCCAAGTGGAAACGTAACAGTCGTTGAACAAGTCTACAATGTGTCACGGTCACATGCGGATGACGACGGCATCGTTTGAGTATCTTCAAAACAGTCCATTAACTGTGCTCTCCCGGCCAAGCTGTCAGTGATTTTGTCACATTTGAATTCGAACCAGACAAATGATGTACCAACACAAATAAGAAAGTTTCATCTCTCACGGTCTAGAAGTTACCTCTATGAAGTCGGATCATCTAGTCTGTTCACAGTACACAATTCAAGGCGCGTGCAAAACCTACTTTGCGTAAACAAGAGCAGTGTAACAGATTGAACAACCGTCAACTATGGATATGATAAACACATAATAACACATCGATTTGTCTCATGGCGTCCGAAAGCAGAACAAGGCTAGATTTATGGCACACAAACTATCTGTCAGCATGCTTTTGTGATCCACCCCAACCAAATACCCTGACAGTAGAGTTCTTGTCCATGTTCATTGACGATACGAATTGTGGACCATGCTGGTATCGTGGCGAATACAAGAACATAGCTATGTTAAGAGGACCAAGAGTTGTATCACTTGGTACAAAAAGATGGAAACAATGGGTACATTGCCGGAACAGGGGCAATGCTGTTGTCCCGTTTTCGACAGAGTCCCAAATATGGGCCTTTCCGGCAAATCTAGGAATAACTTGTGGGACGTAAACAAGGCACCAACACCATAGTACACAAAAACAGCATACCTAATTCCTCCTTGCCTGTGGCAACATTTCGTGTCTGTCCGGAAGTCTACCATGCTGGTGGAGCTAGACCTGCACCAGTGACAAGAATCCGAAACTTTCCGCGAATAGGGTTGAATAAATAAAATCTGTTTTGGTAGCATACCGGAGCAGGATTCTGTAGGGGAGCATTTAGGAGGTGAAGCAAGAGTTGACGTATTTCCCTTCCATGCATTGTCATCCTAATTCGGGATGATCCTTCCTGTGGGACAGAGCTGGGTCCAACACACCAAGCTTTACCATTGGATCCTTGATATGTCCGGTTCCTGACCCCGCAACAAAGCAGTTCATCACTATTTTCACACGAAAGTGAGCTGAACATTCCTACCGGATTGTTGCACAAATGAATCGTCTGCACTGTTTCCTGTACTTTTTTGGGCCGACTAGACATTGACAATATCAGGCGAGGTATAACATGCGATCCAAGGCTCTGGTAACATTATTGTGCATTGCGGCCAACTCACTCGACGACACCGCGCTACCCGATCTACTTATATGCTGTGTAAATATCCGGTCTAATGCAGTGTTTCTCAAAAGAGGATTTGTGTGTGTGTGTGGGGGGGGGGTAGACAGAAAATTACCAGGAATGGTGTGTATAATGACATGTATTTTTGTGGTCAGTTAGTGGGGTATCCCGTGGGCAAAACTGCCGACTCTCGTTTTCAGAAGCATGCTGTCCAGGTAGTTGTTTGAGTGCAAGACATTGTCCACAAGCATCTTAGCTTACTGCGATAGGTCTGTGTATAGCAGTCCACGATGGTGCACATCCGCTGATGCTCAAGAACATAATGTCATCAGGAAGCACGTATTTAACGTCTTTCAATGTGCGCGATATGTTAGTTAGGCCTGACTGAAAAGTTTGCCCGGGGCAGGTCTTGACATTGTCCACACGACTGCACGCTGTCCCTGGAACCGGCAAACAACAGTTGGCCAAATTTGTGGTGTTTTGGAAACACCCCATCGATGCAAACGACTCTGAGCTGAGATCAGTGTTCTAGGAGGCGAATCAAAGTTTTTGTTTGTAAATAGAAATAAGAACACTCTATCCTGAGCGACGAAGAAGGACTACCGAGTTTCATTGTAATTATCCAAATTGTAATTATTCCAAAGTTTCTAAACAAACTCCGCATTACTAAACTTGAGTCACACTCAGCATGGTGCTCAGAAACCGGCATCCATTCAACAGAGACACCTATCGCGTTGGTTAGTTTTGCTCTCTGTAATCCTTATGGACAGACTAGCACAGGGGTTGTCAATGCTGTGCTTTTTCTGGGAGGGAGTTGTGTTACTCCGAACAGAAATATTTTGTGTACTGTCCATGCGAGAGACATTTTCTGCCGGGACTAGTGTTGGAAGGTGCGACTTGAACATTTCACACAATTAGAGACCACGTGATGCGTTTTGTTTTAATCAGTCTAATTTCGCTGTTCACGCAATGCGTTTGGAACAGAGGTCATGTATGGGAAGACAAGTCGGTGGCGCACTGAAAGCCAGCAGTCTATCGGATTGGCTCCGCAGCGAGTACGATAGGCCTTTCAACAAAAAACTCTCTCCGAGGTTCCATTGCTTGTTGGGAGGACTGAAGGACTATAATTCTTAAGTAGGTTGTCTTTTCCAAATGATTTTTTTACTGACAGGCCAATATCACCCTTTGAAAGATACGACAACTGCTCATAGCTTTCCATTAGGAGACTTCTACCAAATTTTTCCGGGATTCCCTTCCAGGTTCCCTTCTAGTTCCCTTTCCAGTATCAATTGACAGTCACCTTATGCGTAGTATTGCTTCTGAAGGAAAATGTGGTCCAAATGAACCCGTACCGCATAATTGATTGTGGAACACCAAAAAACGAGGTATTATTTGGTAGCTCGGAGAAATCTCCTTATCACATCAATCAGTGTGTTTAACTGAATAGTTCACTCAATGGTGGTGATTGATCTGAGGTGTGGGGGTTAGGCAAGAAGCGATATACCAGAGTTACTTCAAACCAACCGAGGTTGAACCCCCGTGCGTTGGGATCGCTGAGCGGGGAATGCAAGAACTTCAATGAAGAGATGAATTAAAGTCCATAAACATATATCTCGTTCAAGTGCGTAATGCAGACTGAGCATCGTCCTGGTAGTGGAGTTATCTGCACTCTATTCAAAAATGTACAGAGGACATGTACGCTGACTCGGATTGAAGGCTGGTGTAGGGTTCCGAGCCGCTGTCTGCTTCACTACAGACTCACTGTTCGCGTTATGTACTTCTAAGTAGGATCTCTGATGCACAAAAGGCACGTTCAAAGTACTTTTCATCAGTTGTTTCAAACCAGGTCATTGGGTACTTTCCGATTGCGCTATCCAGATGCGGTTTTTCAGATAGTAGCAGGGAACTAGGCTTATACGGTTTAGTAGGGAAATGGGTTCTCAGCACTGTTGGGCCAGCTGGCCGTATTTGTTGGCTCGTTGGCCTCAGGTGTATGTCGTCACGAATGCCGCCTTTTCCACGTATCTATCCTTTATGATTGAGGTACACCTAACAGTCTGCTGTTCAGTTTAGGTTCCTGGACAGGAATGTACTCTCTACGACGAATTCCCCGTGGGGGGATTCTACATACAATACCGATGGATGCATTCAGAGTTCTGAGGAATTGGGTGAGGCCGCGAATGGGCTAACCACGACTTCTGCCCAGGGAAACGCTGTGCTGGTATTTTCCGATTACTTGTTGACAGTTGCTGGAGGTATTCAACTTTCATTCCATTTTGTGTGGACAGCAAAACGACCATGTTAACTGTCATAGAACAGGGTCAAATGGTACAGTTCCGACATGGGTAGAGCACTGATATTTAGTAAAAGGTGATACCATTTGATAACTGTGTTATTAACTTGAGAACTAACATCTGTGTAAACTGATGAGGGTGGCTGTTCCCCGGTTTCAAGGTCCACGTCCAGATATTTGACACACTGATTATGGGACCTACGATTTTTCATCTCAGAAGGAATTCATGGACACAAACGGAGAGAAAACACTAATAACGAATACATATACCCTGATTTTTTTTTGATTTGACCGACGAATATCCGGTCGGGGTCGGAAAGAACTATTCTGACGAAGCGTCGGATTACACATGACGTGGGAAAGATTTGTTGTTTCTCTCCCGTAGTCTCCACCAAGGTGGTCTACAGGTGATGTATTTCACATGTCCCAGTTCGGTTCCTCACTGGTTTTCAAATGTCAGTTCGAAAGAGAAATATTGGTCTGCACACAGCCGACTAAACACTGTGCTAAGGCAATGGTATTAATGCGATATAGCCTTGGAAATGGTTCTTTAGGCAAACCGACAAATCTTGGAAACTAGTCCTGCTCACCCAGACAAGTTACCCGACACGAGTTACCCGTAAATACTAGTTTTGATCAATTAGGCTAACGGGTCAATTTACAATTTTGTCTGACAGAGAGAGGTGGTTTGTAGGTTAATTAGTGTAAAATGTGGACTATCTGGTTGTCGCAACTTTCCGCTTGGAGGAACCCTACACTGCAAATAAATCACGTTTCATAATAACGAGAGGAGGTTTGATCATATTCAGTAGAGAGTTCGTTCTGCCATTGAAGCCGGTTTACGCTGAATAGCCGAAAAGCATTGTACGGCTTTTCATTCTTGTTGGGAATCCTTAGCAGTGTGAATCTCACGAAACTCAGAGTTTCGAACCCACGGCGGTCTGGCCAGTGGTTGGACGTTTAACCGTTTGACCACCAGCGGATGATCAGCAGTGCGATTAGCTCATATTCGGACAGGAGATAGCGCCTCTCATTCTTCAATACCGGAAAACCACATCACATGGCATCGTACTAACTAGCTCCTCGAGTGACCACTTCTCAGAAGGAAGTATCACAATCCTCTTATTGTGAGGATGTTTTGTTGTGAGGATGTTATTGTTTCATGATGATGAAAGAGAGAGCTAAATCATGCTGCTGATCAGCCACTCTTGACCAAACGGTTAAGTGTTCAGCCACTGGCCAGAAGGAAACAGGTTCGAGATTTCGTGAGCTGCGCACTGCTGATGATTCCGAACAAGGATGAAACAGCTGTACAGTGTTTCTCGGCTTTTTAGCACAGATTGGCCTCATTGACTAGATGAAATCTCTAGTGAAATAACTCTTGTCTTCATAAATGCGACCCTCGGTAGTACATGATCGTTTGATCAAAAACAGTGGTCGATGGTAGGAAAAGGCTAACTGCATTGCAGCAACTTTAGGCATTGTAATGACGTCATACAAAAGTATGAAGTGCAGTAGGCAGTAAGAAAACAATTACTTTGATCATTTCACTGGCGAGGCCTCCTCGATTGGTGGTGAAACGCTTGCAGTCCAACTGCCAAGCTCGGTGAACGAACCAACAACCAAGCAGCGTACCCGAGCTACCTAGATTCCTCAATATTGCCAACGGTTTGAGGACTTTTCTGACGATAGAGGATTATTTTTTGAGCAAACCGAATAAATGACGACAGGGTGATAATAAATAAAAAACGCAAGAATGCCCAAATTTTGGAGGAAAACCTTGAAGATATTACGTCAATGCATTCTTATGAGTTGTAGGAAAACAAGACAAGCTGAAACAAGCAGGGGGAATAATCAGTCTAAGCTACTTGGACCAGAAATATGTTGGACACTGAGGTCAGCAGTCAACGGAAGTCCAGCAGAGAAAGAGAAACTCGACCAATAGGTATGATATGCATAAAAAATGTAAGGCAAAAAAAAAACATTTTCGATGTATTAGAATCTAAAAGATCGGTAAATGGATTTGTTAAGTGTAAATGACCTAAATTTGAAGACGTACTGGTACAAAGCTCAAAGTCATCAGTGTATTACAAGTGAGAAGTCTGGCGGACGAAAGAAAAAGTTGACAGAAGCAAGACGCTTTGGGATACATCACTGGTAGACTGGAGAAAAGTAGGTGCATTCCAGATCTGTGTTAATTGGGAGCGAAAAGAACGATAAACATCGAGCTTGTCAAGGACTAAGATGAAGCAACCGGTAGATTGATGCCTATCCATTAGAACCTGTCTGTCTACAGTACTAGAAGTGTATGAATAGTTAATAAAGACGCGTCGAACACATGAGTCGTGTAGATCCAGAGCTGAAATAATAAATCATACTTGTAGAACTCAACTTCTCATATGTTGTGACTATTTTTGATGGAGAATGGAGGGTGTCAGTACAAAAAGTGATGAAAATCAAAATTTTCCATGAGTTTCAGAATGGCAGTCGAATAATATCTACTCTTATCCATGAGGATAGTATTAGGTCAAACAGTATGAAAAAATATGAAAAGTATTTGTTCATCATGAGTGAAATAATCTAAACTAATTAAGCAGTAAAGGACTTTAGTATTTTGAATAGAATACCTTTGAGCTAGGAAATCACTTGAACTAGACGGTTGAAGTAGAAGCAACAACTAGTTTTGGTGTTACAAGAGGCTACTGAAGCAAACTGTCGGTGTATGGGCAACGCGCACATCTGGGTAGAGTCGAAGATGGAAACCTAACAAGCGGGACGAAACCGGTACTGGGCTATACAAAAGTTTTCATCAGCTCTGTATGTAGTGTTACTTCAAGAGCCTTCGACTGTATTAAAATTACTAATGCGAAGCTAAGTTGATAAGTCCTTTTGTTTACTTTTCCTCAACATCTCAGTCGGCCTTTGTATCTGAGTGATGTTCACGGAGACATTTAAGCTTGTCTTCACATAGTTTCCCGTAAGTATTCATTAGTTTAGTTTAGGTAAGTACAGATTAGTCAATCATCAACTGATCTCTTGGGCTGACTGAGAGATCATCCTGATGATTTTCGCCTGATCTTCGGTACAGGGATCCCCCCAGACGTTGAGAGTTCAATGATTTGAGTAGACTGCTTGCAATATGTGACGCTAATTTTTCTCCTAGTGTAGCGAGCCTACAAATATACACGAGTTTTTAGTTGTTACGATTCCGTTTGTCAGCGAAAAAAGGACAATTCAACAACGCACTTCTGTTTATACAAAATAACTTGAAACGCCTGCATCTGGTATCTTCGACGTGCATCGTAGTGACAACATTGCAGTATCCCAGTGACCAGAAGTCACTGGGATATGCATCTTCAGGATAGTCAGATTTTCGAACAGCAGGCAGTTCGGTATGAGGTCGTTGTCCTCACACGCGTCTGAACTCGGTGATGATACAAAGGTTGCCTATCCACCCACATCCGTTATTCTTTCTGCCCGTGTCATTGTCCAGGTTTCTGATCAACAATCGCCCAAAGGAGAGTTTAAGCTCATCCAAGTGTAAGACCATCCGGTTCACGGTCCAATTGTTTGCCATTGTTCGAGCGCAAGAACTGCGTTGTAGCACCAAGAGTGAAACTAGTCATCCTTGTCCTCACCATCTGCTTAGCCCACAACCCTATGCTTATTTCTTGGGATACAGAGGAGTAAATGGTACTCGTCTCTGTGGACATTAGCCCAAAGGAGCAAAGTTTCGGACCTGGTTTGATATATTCATCACACGGGATGACAAACAAGGCGCAAAATTCTATGCGTGTATGACTCATTTTCCAGGCAGTTAAGGACGTAAATACTACGAGACGAGGAGAGACAAAAGTGATTTATTTCTCGCTAGCCTAGAAAAGTAGACAACCTAATGGATTGTTTCGTCCCAGTCCAAGCTATCTTATCCCAAATCATCTTGGAAAAAGATGTTGCAATCTTGAACTGTTCTGACATCCATAGGTGCAATAACTGCCGGGAAGTAGAATAAAAGAAAAAACAGACCAATCAGATTTTGAGAGAGCATTACTCCTTATATCAGCTAATGAGGCTGACAGTACCTTACACCCAGAATCGTTGAAAGGTGATCTATACTAACAAAGAGTGGATGGTTCACAATGCAGGTTTCTAGTCGTTTGGCTGCCTGGAGAAAATATCGACAAAGATGTTCAGATAAACTGTGCACCGTAATAATGCACAGTGGTAGTCTAAACTTTGTTTTCCACATGATGTTGCATTGTATCAGTCTCACCATTAACGGTTGAGGTGAGCAGACCTACTGGTTTATTGATTGACCTGTTTTCTGTTTGGTCGGTGTATAGGTGGCCTGGAGGTTTGACCGGCACCCCGCCGTGACATTTTCCGTTCGCCTCCGTAGCGAGTCCCGCTTCCAAATCTGTTGGTCTGACAGCTAGTTCTGACTCATTGTTACCGCTAGTTTGGCTGTTGTACTGGTACATACACCGGCTCGACTGACTGAATTCATTTCAGAGTTCTATGCTTCTACAAATTCCCTTACATGTCTTCTACCTCCACCTTCCAAAATTCTTACTCCTAAACGGCTTAAGTTGTGTACTTCTCCATCTTCAGTTATAGGACTAAGAGATAATGGATATAGTTTTTTAGTGGCTGTATTTAACTTTGTTTCCCCTTGTAGAAAGTTTTCTTCCAGTGTGTCCAGCATAGTGTTTATTGCAGTCCGTGCAGTTGACTTTGTAGACGACCTTGTTTGTCCCTTGCGCCATCGTCAGTCTTGTCCTTCAGTCTTGACATCAATTTCACCAATCTAGAAGTTAGCGTGTGGGCTACTAAGATTCTTTCCTTTGCAGTAGCTTTGCTGTGAACTTTGGTGTGTTCTTTGAAGAACGCAGAAGTATACTCATCTATATTCGTAATGCACTACTCATAAGGTTGCTGAAAATTCTTCGACTGCCCACAACCGGTTTAGCCCTTCTTGGGGCTCGACTTCATCTCACCCAGCCTGGAAACATCGCAAACGAGAGATTCAGCTGGGTTTCAGGTGAGTCTCTCGCAAAAATCAAATTTGTTTGCAAATGAGTGTATTTCGCTAATTTCGTTCAATTTGGTTTCAAGTAGAACATAAAGTTGACAGAAACTCGGGGACTGCGCCTACCTGATGAGCCCTAAGAAGGGCGAAACCGGTCGTGGGCTGTCGAAGAATTTTCAGCAACCTTATGAGTAGTGCATTACGAATATACGTGTATCACGATATATCAAATATCGTAGCAACTGAAACATGAGGCGGCCTGGTGCAGCACATTCAGTTGCCTGGAAACATTACAAACGGGAGATTCAGCTGGGTTCCAGGTGAGTCTCTCGCAAAACCAAATTTGTCTGCAAATGAGTGCATTTCGCTACACTCATCTAATTACAAATTTGGTTTTGACGGGAGACTCACCCGGAACCCAGCTGAATCTCTGGTTTGTAGTGTTCCTAAGCAACTGAATGTGCTGCACCAGGCCGCCTCATGTTTCAGGTGGTACGATATTCGGGATATCGCAATACATTGTATAGACGTAAGTAAAAACATCACAGACTAGAGATTCAGCTGGGTTCCAGATGAGTCCCTCGTCAAAGCCAATTTTGTATGCAGGTGAATGTATAAGTCGAATTTCGTGGGTTCAAATAGAACATAAGGTTGACGGAAACTCGGAGAGTACGCCTACTTGATGAGTACCAAGAAGGGTGAAGCCGGTCGTGGGCTTTTGAACAATTTTGAGCAATTTTTTAAGTAGCGTATTACGTATCAACTGTCCATTTAGTTATTTGACCTTGCTGTTCCTGCGGCTGTCGGATGGTCACTTCCTCCATTCTTCTACCGATGAAATTCTCGGGGTATTCGCTGTGTTGAACCACACAATAGAGGCGATCTTCTGCTTTTGCGTCCGAATTCCGCTATGTTGCAGGAAGTCTCCACTCTGCTGATTACAGTCTGACTGGAACTACCTATCAATAGGATGGTTGCTGTGATCAGTGTGTGTCTTGTTCCGATACGCGCCGGTTAAGGATTTCCGTCCGTGAATCAGCTTGCCAATATGTCCGAAAATGGCATTCGGTCATTCTTTTCCATTTCGATTTTCAGTCTATATCTGCAAATGTTGTACTAAGCAAGTCTTGTGTTGTCCGGTTCATAATGACGAATGTCTCGTCCACACAGCATATCCAAAGCTTCGGTTTGGTGGTAGGGTATGCTCCATTTTCTGCATTAATTTTTCGGTGGTGATTCCAAAAACTGGTGGTTTTATTAGGGTTCTTTTCAGGTGTTTTTAGGTTTGTACTTAGGAAGTGAAGTTTGCGTCGTACGCAGGTCCGAAGACTCGCATGTGCGTCCCAGTTTCAAGATTCCTGTTTTATTTGGGTATTTCTGGATTAATCTAACCAAGATCCGCCTAATACGGCTGAGACTGATTGACGTGAATTAGAGCAGAACTTCGTTATTCATCTTGACGTAGTGGAGTTTGTCCAGTCTCGTTTATTGTGTGTTCTGGTCCGGGAATTAGATGTTTCGATCTCCTCTGTAAACCTTTTACCATCATATAAGCTGGAGTTCCTGGCTGTGACAGAATGTGTCAGACTGGATCACCCTCCTTGTATACTTCCAGCAGTCTGCTGAATTGCGCAAAGTGAGTACAAACGGTCTACATTTTCCATCTTTATGGAATGGTCACCTCGTGCGTTACTTGCAATCTTCTGAACTGAGCATTCATTCGATCGACCGGTTTCGAAGTGGTGTCGTGATAGATTGGTTGTTTTCAAAGCACGTTCTTAGCTGACCAAGTACCCTTCGTGCGATGCTGCCTGATGTTGGAGTTGACAAAAGAGAGATCACAAGACAAGAGTTGGAATCCACAGAAACGTGGTATTCCGCAACAAATTCAATCAAATGATCCTGTCTACGCAGTACCACCAGCAAAGGACCTCCAACGCAATGGTGACAGAGTCCGAACCAGCGATCAAACGAACAGACGGAGAAGTAGGACATATGATGAGATAAATGAACAAACGTCATGGAGCCGTAAAGGAGGGCTTATCCATACATCGACCAGTCATGGATCAGGTCAACCAATAAGCCAATAAAAATGCTTATCCCAACCGCCAATAGTAAGCTAAGATGTGATCCATTCACGCACAATATCTGCATACTCCAGCCCACAACGGGTTTCACTCACAACGCACTGACGATGCCACCTCAATTGGTGGTTAGACGTTCGCAACCAATTTACCCGGGTCAGAGAACTAGTCAACTTCCTTATGTATTACTACTGAACTCCGAAGGCGGTTATTCTTCTCTCCGAGCTTTGTTCATTGGCAATTGTTGCACATCATCACTGCGATGTGACTGTCACGCAAGACATTCTTGGTCTATCAGAGCTGCCTGAATAATTTACTGCTGGATAAACACACTTGTTTAGTTTGTACACTATACATATCCATCATTAGTGAGTCAGGTGTACTGTAACTGAAAATAACCCTCCGGGTCCAAAATGTTTTGTTTGACCTGTGTTGACTTAATATGTCGAATGTTGTCAATCCCTAGGCTGCTGAAAAGACCCAGATTCAGTACACAACATGTAGTCTTGCTTACGAATGTGCTAGGCGTTTGCCACATTCTCTGGTCTATTAAAAACTCTTCTGGATAGCGGAGGCAGGTACATTCGAGAGTCAAAAGTCAGCGTCAACAGCTCACACTACTCTCCTGCGGACGAAAAGTTGTCCGTTAGTACCATAACACCCTGGGGAAATCAAACATCTGGGGACTGTATTGGAGTAGCAAATGACCATTTTCAACTATGCTTGAGTTTATAGCCGTTCCATCGACCAGCACAATTTACAGACTGATTAGTGTGACCAGTTGAGCATCTTTCACTAAACTGAATCCCGTTTTTTTATGTATTCGTGGATATATACGAAATTTAGTACTCGTAAGATTGGGATCGCTTAGTCTGACTTTTTTTGCCGCCCACGAAGATTTCTGAGGACAAAACCATCTGAATGGTATGCATTTGAACAGATCAAAAGCATTTTTACGTTTATATCACACAGATCCATAGGTAATGCAATAAGTACCGAAAACCGGTGAAGACCTGAGCAAATCCAAAAGCTGGCAGAAAAATCTCACTTGCAGTTCAACTCTGACCACAGTTAACCTTAGATATATACGAGAAAATATATGTTGGGCAAAGTTCACTGGGAGGAAGGGTGATGTAGTTGAATACAAACGAAGCGGACACGACCCAGAAATGACTATTCACAATGTTCCTAATTAAGGACACTTCTATTGGGACGTACCCTGGGCGTAAAAGCGAGCTGTCACATTCTACTACATCCCAGAACTGTTATCATTGAAAAGTTATAACACGCACTTGGGACATTACTGAATGCCCAGCCTGCTTATAACTGGAGTGAATAATAAGACGGAACCGGACGGGAGCTGTGTGTATGGCCAATTGACAGTGAACACAGAGATCCATCATGTAAGCAAAGCAAAAAGACAGTCATTGGTGCATATTAGACAAAGTTATCTACTGAAGACGGGTGTGGGTCAGCTAACAGACTTTGTTAAAGATGAACACATTATCTGGTCTCATGAGAAGCAGTGCTATCAGCTGACTGATTCAAGCGTCATCGAAAATACTCTCGTGGCAAGTGAACTCTTCGAAATTTTATGGTGAAAATTGGCCAGCACTCACAGAAGTGAGTCTGGACAGGTCTGCGTTTTGCTGCACGATGGGTATTGATCATAGCTGTAAAATCTACGCCACAGTTGTGTTTTTCTTATATGTGAAAGTGGGTTGCTAACCAGCTTCGTATTACTCGGGGTTTATAGATAGTAGAGAAGATGCGTAGTAAAAAGTGAGAGAGGTGTGTTGGAAATCTTTTTGTCCTTTTTTGTCTGGGGGGATGCTCCCCTGAAGTTTGGACGGATCCGGAATGACTTCCCATAAGTCGATACTACTAGACAGCACTGTACCTACTAAGGATGTCCTTAGCTATACTGGGCTCTTCTAGACACCTGATCTCAGGTACTATCCACCTTCTTGAATTCTAAGAGATACTAGTCATTTTGGTAACTCCGTGGCTGAGGATTGTTGCTCAAACAGATTAGAAGCGCAATGCGAGGAGATTTTGTAATTTCCAATTGAGATTTCATCGTGTCAATGAGGCCAATCTACGCTGAAAATAGAAGCACTGTACAGCTGTTTCATCCTTATTTAGAATCATCAGCAGTATGCATCTCACGAAACGCAGTGAGTTTTGATCCAGTGACCTTCCGGTCAGTGGTTCAACATTTAGCCGTTCGGTCTCGAGCAGGTGAACAGCAGTGTGATTAGCGGTCACTGGCCACTGGTCGGAAGGTCGCGGGTTCGAAACCCTCTGAAATTCGTGAGGTGCGCAATGTTGATGATTCCCACCAAGGATGAAACAGCTCTACAGTGCTTCTTTTTTCAGTATAGATTGGCCTCATTGACAGGACGAGATCTCAACTGGACATTAGAATCAGTCTCACTCGTTAGCCTCCACTCAAGCACGCATTACCATTGGAGGCTTGACGGCAGGCGAAATTGTCCCATCGACGAGCTGTTTTGAGGGGCACGCATTACCACTGTCCATTGTTACCAAGGCGTCACAAAACTCTCCCGCAATTGTGTCCGGGACAGAGCCACGAATCAGCTAGGTGTTCGCAACAGAACCGCCCCGCCCTAAACGACACAATGAACTATGCCACTGGCCTTTAGGGTTTTTATCCAAATGTGTGAGAACTCGGTGATTAGCTGCGATAACCAGAGGTTGTGGGTCAGTGCGGTCAGGCTACTGGACCTCCAGTCTGCGAGGACAGTATGGTAACTTAACATCAAACTTTGGATCATCGGTTTGGTCCAGTGAAATTCTTTGCGTGAGGCTTTAGGCACTGTCTCACTGGTTAAAGAACTGGGTTTTTACTGAAGTTTTACCGAGGTTCGTCGTAAAAACACTTAAGATATGTATATTCTGGGATTATTTTCCAAACAACTTTGAACCGGTTCAAGTCATCTTTGAGACTACGCTACTTATAAGGTTTTGATTATGCTCGTCTTAGCAGGCCTCCCCCGTTCATTCAGCCCTCGATACTTCTTCGAGTTTATTTGGTGCAGTCTACACAAATTGCACATGCATCTGTCGACAGCTGTAAATCAAAGGATAGCCATATCCGTCTTTATGGCAAGGCATGGTCATTTTGGTGATTGTATGGTATACGCACGGGTACCACCTCAGTCCATGATGGAAAGCAATTAATCAAACCTTTGCACTTTCCCGCAAACACTACGGGTGGGATGTACACAGCTACACAGGCGGATGGCACTCACCTTCAAGATACCGACGTCCATATGTTTTCACAGTAGCCGTACCTTTGTTTATTCTGGTCATGACCTACATTGCAGAAGTTGGTTATTTCGTGCGGAAGCTGGCGGCTGAGAAACTTTCCGGAACCAGGACTTTACAGAACACCGCTTGCTTTCTCGGCCACGCCAATGGCTGTTCTAGCATCATGGTTCACACAGACGCTCTGTCAGCGCAAACTAACAAACAAAACCCCAAAATTGTCAGTTTGAGAGCGACCTCATAAGGGTTTAGATTGAGCGTATCAATAAAAACTAATGATAACTTCTTTGAGGTAAACTGGGTCAAGGTCACATAGGTTCAATTTCATACCAACCCGATTATGCCAGAACTCATCGGTAAATTATGTAAAACATTGCTGATAATAGTACTCATAATAACGGGAACCACCTAAAATAGCTCCGACCAACATTCCCAATTAGTCATCTCTAATAGGAATAAAGTTAGCAAAACATTCGGAACCAAAGAATTTTATAATGCAACTAGTTAACGAAGGTCCTGCTTTTGAGATTATCAATTAACAAACTGAACTTTTTTCAAGCCAGCTGAATGAGAGTGAAGAAAAGATAGGTTTAGGAAAATTCGTTATTGAAACAGATGAACTCATCTGCTGGGTAGTCAGTTAAGAGGCCATTTCCAGCTGAGAAAATACTCGGCAGTTTCCCACCACTGTGTGCTAAATTTAATCAATGCTAACGGTGGAAAATGAATTTTTGTCTTTTGCCTGCGAGCCGTCTCAAGCTGTAGGGCATTTGGTGGTATTTCCCGATTGTAGACTGTTTCTACCGTGCAAAGGTAACTTCCTAATAATAAACCTCCATTTAAATGGCGCCTTGTTCCTCAGTATGACCAGCACTTATCAACTGCAAGCCAAATGATTACGTTTCTGAATGCATGTAAGCATTGTGATGAGGTACCACCCACCATAGTGACAACAGACTCCGATTGGCTAAGAACTAACCATCTCTTCATTTCAAAATACAGGTAATGTCATGAGTAAGATTTAATCTTTCTGGACTTAGTTGGTCAAAAACTGCCAAATGCGTAGCTGTTGAGACGCGTGAACCTATGTTTCCTTTTAGATTTTCCTTCCAGCTTTCTCGATTCCCTACCTTTTGAGGATCATTACAGTAGCGAGGAGTGGGCTAGTATAGATTGTCTTTTAGTTGTACCCAAGTCAGTGCACAATTATTACTGGTTAACCATATTTCAGGCCCCAAAGGGGCCTTTGTCTGCCAAGCTGTCACAGTGCCCACAATTGGGATGTACAGAGGATACATCATACATTAGGTAGACAAAAGCAAAGTGAGTGACGGTTTCACATGATTCAGACGGGGTCAGCTTACCAGTCAGACGACCACTTAGCTAATCAAACGTGGCATCCGTCGCCCTCACACGAACCGGTATTGTAATACATTGTCGTAAAAAATCACAGGGTTGTCAGGACAGATTGAAACAACAAAGCCCTTCCGCCAGATCGCCTTCCCTTCTTATAGATGCTGCGTTCTCTCGCTCTCTGTCTCTTTATAATGACGGTTTCCGTAAGATTTTGCAGTTCAAAAGAAACCCTATCGTTTGTCGACGACATGAGGAGATTTGGGAATTTCAGTCGAGAGTTAGTCCTGCAAGTGAGGTCAATCAGTCTGTGTCAGAGCCGAGAAGAACTATACAGCTCTTTCATCTACATTGAGAACCATCATCAGTGTCCATCTTACGAATCCCTAGGGAGATTCGAACTCGCAACCTCTCAGCTAGTGGTTGAAGATTAAACCGCCCGGCCACCTGAGATATTGTCTGTCCTGTCTCTCACTAAGACAGGATACAGTGCAGGAAGAAATCTCCACTGAGATTTCCAAGTCTCCTCATAATATCAACAAACTTTAAGTAACTTAGAAGGAGGGATACTTCACAAGCCGCGCGGACCTTCCGTCTGAGAAGTCGTCAACCAAGGAGCCATTCAACATGTGGGATGTGAATTTCGTGATCGAAGAATGACTGGCGTCATATCATATATAATTGCGAGTTAATCAAACTGATCAGTCGTTCGTGGCCGAGCGGTTAATTGTTCAAACCACTAGCCGGGAGGCTGTGGGTTCGAGATACTCTGGAGTTTCGAGAGTTGCTCACTGCTGATAATTCCAAACAAGGCAGAAAGCTTATAGTGCTGAAAAAAAACATTTCTCTCTGACTCTTACAACGATTAAAGTTTAATGCACTTCTGGAAGCATTCCCCCTCAACAGGAACCACCAGTATAGTGTGTGTTCAGATCACTGGGTTAGCGGATTTGTTTCCCGCCTGTCACGCCCTGTAACTATATCCTCGATAGATCTTTAAAAAGATGAACAAACGAGTGGTAAACAAACTTAAAAGTGCCAACTAGAAAACACAGAAAACTCTCTATTAGTCCTTAGTTAAAGTCTGCTTTTATCAAACCATGACTTACATCACATTGACTGTATGCGTCCACCCACACGCCAGTCACAGTGGGCTTTGTAAACAGAGTGGATACATGCAGGTACCCGACAGTAAGGTGGCAGACCTGACCAAACATTCGATTTGTCTGAGCGTAATCCGATATGCCTTAGAGCCAGTTTTATGGCATGACCAAACACGTTTATGACCCTCGGGTTCACGTATCGATCACCGCCATTTTGTCAAGATGACACCAATCGGCATCCGCAAGATGAAATGGAATCACAATAAATATACTGTGTCGCTGAAAAATGCGGTACTTTTAAAAGTTCCTGTTTGCTCGCACTCCGGTCTTGTGAGGCTGGGGGCATAGAATGTACTAACCAGAAAGTCGATGTTACTCAAATGAGCTAAGCAAAAAATCGGCAAGGCGCATTGCAACTGTCGCATCGGGGACGAAACACACGAAACGAAGATACGAAATAGAAGAGCGATGAAGTGAAGGTGTTTTCGGCACAAGAAAGATTTGAAATCCACTTTGCTTCGCCGATAGTGACCGGAGTGGTCAAGTCTATCTACGGTTTCTGAGTGCTGGCAGCAAAAACAAACCGCTGACAAGTCCATTGACTGGCTGAAAAAGTGGTAGAAACTCCGACAACTTCAGCGCAGGACTGGTTTTCGCTTACAGAGAAAGACCGAGATATATATTCCCTAAAGGATGTACTCTAGTGTTTTCCGTGTACTTCCGAAACAGCGTCTTTTGTTGTAAAGAGATAAATGTACTGGCGTTGCAATGACGTCGGTTACACAATTTTGTCTACAACTCTGGAATAAGGACACTACTCGGAGCACGAAATCGAAGTGAATGAAATGACTGTTTTGTCGTGAATCTCGAATAATCTAATCTACTCTGCTGATGCTGTGGGTCGAACAGACCATCACTTGCTACGTTCATCCGCTGGATGCATTACGTCGGATACCTACACACTGGGACGCACTAAAGATCTCAAACATATTGCTTTGTTCCAAAAACCGCAGGTCCATGCTACTTCCAGCTCCCAATAGAGCCCTGAGTATACACACTGTGGTCGGTCATACTGCTTAAACATTTTCCACTGTTTGAAAGCGTACGCTCCACGCACCTGTAGGCTGTTCCTACCGAAACAGTGAAAATACTCATCTGATGATAGACTGCTGGGAAACCTAGCAAAACCCCGCGGTGACCACCACACTATAGCGAAAACTTTCTCTATTACTACGGACTCCTTGAACCAGAACAACAGCAACGAAACCGTAAGTCTTCCGGTGTTTCCATTTTCAGGGCTTATCAAGTAGTTAAAATCTCCTAATACTCAGTAATCTCCGTAGGTAAAAACTTGCTTGTAAACGAAGACACAAACAAAGCTGTCATCTGGAACCAAAAGTATGACCCAATAGCCCCGAAATCCAGGAAGCTATGTCGAAGAATTTTCACGAAATACTGATGAAAGCATTCCCAAAGCAAAGTATCAAACATAACGGAAGGCACTTCAGTTGTTGACATGCGTCCTATCCATATTTACGAATATTTTACTTGTTGGCCTCACACTACTGAGAGAGTTTGTATATCATATGCGTGAAAACATAGCATTTGGTAACTTCTAAAATCTACTGAAGTTTCAAGATTGAGGATTCGACGGGCATAGAACAGAGAGTCATAGTATGGTATGATGTCTGGTGTTCACAAGAACAGCCGCAGATATGGTGGGCGATATGTTGGATGACCTGTTGCATTCACGTGTGAAATTCTCCCAAGCAGAAACCGATTCAATGGAGAAAAAGTTTCTACATAGGTGAACCCAACTGCTTCTTCCGAAAACACGAAATGACACAATAATCAGGAAACACGAAACAAACTCATATTTTTGCAACCAATTGCTTACCGGGACCACAAGTAAACCGCCTATATCAGAGGTCTCAAACATCCTCCTCCGCTGTCCCCATCCTATAACTGTAGGCAATGAGAATTACCACCCACCCCCAACCCAAAAATAGGTACACAGCAAAAAATCCCAGATCATCTTGCCTTACGAATTCTCCCCGGTCACTAACTAGAAAATTTGGTTGGATAAAATAGTGTGAACTCTTTCGGGGTGGGGTGGGGCTGAGGGGTGCTGCTTACTTCTTCCCGTTCTCAGGACGCAACAGAACACAAGGCGTTCGCGTTACTCGGCCTCAATGAGAATATTCTATGTTAGTCTTCTGACGAGACATAGTCTACCGAATATCTCCTTTAGACTAACATAAACAACCATCCGATATGTTCCACCACTGTGTAGAATCGGAGTCAACTAATAGAAATCACATCATTATCAACAGTAGCACATGCACTCTAGTCCATAATCGTTGACAACTGCCGACTTGCATCAGATTGTACTGCATGCTTCTACTCATCCGTCCTGAATAAATTGTGCGTCATTGCAAATTTCACAGGACCCTTTCCATGGGTGATTTGCGCATGAAGATAGGTGATGGGAACGGGCAAATCCACTATACGCCACTTTACTAGAGGAGTGGCACAGTAGGTGCGGAGATAAAAAGTGACAGCCTCACGAGAACAGCTCCAGGTATACTTCACCGTTTCGGGTGGTGGCACAACACATCCATACGGCGTAAAAGTTGTTGGCATTCCCCGCTGTTCCTCTCGAGGCTCGAGTCCCCTATCAGGAATGATTACGCCGCTACATCAAAATATGCTGAATATCAACTTGCATTGGACTAAGCCACCAGCACAAAAACAGTGAAAGTTACGAAAGTACAGTCCTCTTGTCATTTGTGCGTCTTAGCATCTTAGCTGCAAACAGGGAACTAACCATCAGATTTCACCAACAAGATTTTGGGGTCCAGGTTAAAGCAGTGGAGATACATGTTGACAATCGATTGGTCGCTCAGGCTACTCCGTACCAAAGTACACCACAGACTGTACACTAACCGGAAGTCCAACGCACTGGGTAAGGTATTTCGATGTCTGACAGAGCCTACCAAAACGGTAGCTATGGTGAATCAATGAGCGGCCTGTTGGCTAACACAGGTCACATCGCATTGCTTCAGACCGTCAGACTTGTTAAGCCTTTCTCGAACAGGCCCGTACTATTCACATCCCAGGCCGCAGCTTGGACTCCACTCGCGGTCTGAGTGCCTGCACGACGCGTTGACACACTAAGGCCAGCAGGGAGACTCATCCGAACCGTGGGCTAGGCGTTTTCAAAAAAAACCCACCTTAGTAAACTGACCTACGCGTGGTGCGGTAGGGCCGATGGCGGACCTAATGCGTTCATCCAGCCAGACACACAGATCGATCACCACCAGCGAAATCAAGATGGGATTGTCAACGCAACAAAGCTAACACGTTGTACCAAGCTTGATGTCAAATGCGAAGACCGTAGGACCACACCCGTCGCGTGGCCAACCACAATGGACGTATGTACGTTTGTCATCCAGGCGAATGGGCACAAGAGTAGACAATCTATCGATCCCTAACAAATCATCTGTACTCTAAATGGTGTGCAATGAGGGACGAGCCCCGGTGAATCTGGTCTGTGCATTTGTCATCCGTTTTCGTTGGTTCGCCATCTCGTAAACCACCAAACACCCGATCGCAATTAAACTAATCTACTGAGTAAATATTCTCGGCCAGCTATTGAGATTTCCAGACTGAACACATTAGATAGAGTAGACGGGATATTTGTACTAATGTGATCTGTTTCACAATCTATGGTAGAGTAACTTCTGAAGTTCACTGACAGTCTAGTCGAACAGTTCATTGACTATTGGTTCACAACATCCCCTGATTATTCAAACAACCTTCCAAATCTATTCGCTGCGGCTGGAGCAAAAACGACTAACTGCAATAAAACTCCCTCATGTGTAGACTACTCCTTAAAACCGAATCGTCCGCAGTAAGATGCACGGTAGACCCATGCTGCATACATGCAAAATTAGCTTGCGTCCACATCAAGAGTGCTTCGTCCTCCGTTAGCATATATCTGCGGCGTTGACGTCACAACCGGACTGCACTGCAAAGGATGGATGCACACGCAACGAACGAGCATTCGGAGAAGCCGTCCACTATTGATTGAATTGATTCATCCGCATGATGATCGCGTGGCAAACGATCCATACAGGTTTATAATTCCGGACATCTTCGAACATTAGTCACGCTAAATCACCGCCACGAATTCACACGGGAGCCTCCATCTTCGGATGAAATTCACCCTACTCTTCATGTAACGAAAGCAACGGGTCACTTACAGGCTGGGACAAGTCAACTGGTACAACCAATTCAAGGAGACCCCATACAAAGTAAGACATACATGATGGTCTGTTACGAGTTCCTAACTATACCTGTTAAACTTTATTTCACCAAGCCACTTCCGATACGCCCTTAATATGGAGAAAGCATCAAGATCACCAGAAGCGAGTGTTCATCCATGCAAATCAATTGAGCAGTGTCCGGTATTTCTGTGTTGCGGTCGTTGTGTACCTACATCTAACCCCGTTTGTTCGACGCGTCCTCAGATGTATATTCTGAATGCCCGAGTAGATAAATTAACTGACATGACTGAGTCTCAGTTTCCATTGCACAGTATACACCACAATCTGACGAGGAACAGACGATTGGGTTGCATCAGCCCAAACGATATCGTTGCGACGTTGTCAGTCTATTCATAGTCATGGAGAGGTTACGGACATCGATGACACATCTTCAGAGAAAATAGAAAACGGACAGCAAAAGACATCCAACCGCAATGCACATTCTGTCTAGAGGGTTGTTATATCTGACTGCTATCCCCGCTCCAGTGCCTTAGTGCCGAAAAAGACTCGCCAACAAGGAACACAACAGCTCAATTGCAAGCAGGCGAGTGCGAAAGTACAAAGATCTCGCCCTATATCCTGAAGGCCACTGTTTTACCTTGATCCAAGACTGTCCTCGCGCTATAATTTGAACGGCACTGTTTGACCATGATCCAAGCCTGCCCGATCGGTGTTTAGTGGAGTTTGAGAGTCTCAGAAGGTTTCTTTTATTCTGGAACAATCTTCAAGAATCGAAACTTCATGACATGGGCGTTCGAGCTTCATGTTCATGAGCAAGTGTGGAAATGTCCAACGTATTCAGAGCTTTCCTATTTCTCAATCTGTGAATTCTAAAGTTTCATAAACCTACATTAATCCACTCACGGATTCCATTGGTCAAGACTTGATCTGGGCATCCAACTGTTTTATATGACACGAACGACCTGAATGGAACGCATTCCTACTGTGATGGTAAAGTTTCAGCCCGCTCAGTCCATTCCAAATTACCGTTGATTTTTAAGACAGGAATTTATCAACCAGTTAGTCTGATGAGTTTCTACTCAACTACAACGCACAACACTTCTTAGTGGATGTCAGTTGCAACCGAAAATCTTGACTGTTGGTCGGGTCTCAGCAACTGCCAAGCAGTTAAAATGACTTGAGTGAGTGAATAAAATTGACAATAATGAACAAGCCTAAGGCTGCAGAATTTCAAACGTTGTTCAAATTCCAACAAAGTAGTGTCGAGTTTTTATGATTCCACCGGGATTTCCTAGGAGCAGATGCTGTCCGTACCGCAAGTCATCGCGAGTAAAGCTCACCGTAGGTCCGAACTAGGTTGACCCTATCCGGGAAAATTGCATCGGAGTCCATTGTAAACTTCGCTCAGTGTCCGCTCCTCGGTGAAACGTGTTACAGGATCACAAGTTCCAACCTCCATCCAGTCACTCACGTTTGAGTGACCATAACAAAAAAGTGAGCTCCGTTCGCACACGACGGTAACTGGTCGCGCGCATGCACCCGTACAACTTTCTTCACGGGAACGTGCCAATATGTTAAAAGACAGCACCAACAGAATTCACTCACTCGTGTCCTAATTTCTATCTCAAACAGTTCCACAAACGAACCAGTGCAATACACATGACAAACGTGTACTGGATGTACTCAGTATAAAACCAAAACACCATCAGCAATCTAGCCTGATCTCATGATGGCCTAGAGACACACGAATGTAAGCACCTATCCACGCACGGCAGCATCCTCCGGAAACGGCTAGCTGAAACAAAAATGCGAATCTCCTACATTCCCTAATCTTTCTTCCCAATTTTCTGTACAAATGTCCAGGCAGACTACACAGACTACTATAACAGAGATAATTCAGGGATGTTTGTCCTCTGAGGTTGCTCTGAGCTCTCCACCCATCCTCGTACTGTCAAATGCTTTCAAATCAATAGCCTGGTTTGCAACATGACCATAAGCAAGGACAAACTGGGTGCAGAGAAATTCATTAGAAACACATTATCGTGTATAATATCGATTTGTACCTTGTCAACTTTTGTTGCTGTGGGTGTAGAATATACGGACTATCTGCGATTTGGCTCCAATGTTCCTTCAATGGGCACATCCCCACCATTATCATCACATCATTTCTCGTACAAACATAACATCGACACGCAATAGTACAATGGCATCAGCATTCGAAACTGCCCGAATTCGGACATCCCGGATAAATAGATAGATCGCCTTGCCTCATTACCGCTTTCCTTCACCATATCTCTTAAGAGAGTCGCCCGGTATGGGTAACCAAGTCATGCATTTTCTCCCCTCTAAGCACTGGCTTTCACAGCGATGGAATCTAGTCTAATTTGAAGTTCACCTATCAACATTAGAGCAGCAGCCCCATCAGTCACCGCAAACATACCGATTCCACATAGAAATAAAGTCTTCTCGGCAAAATTCTACCTGTTTGCTTCGGGATTCGCGCGATCAGGCTAGAACGATTATTCCCTCTGAATGGAATTCCGCAACCCGGTGCATTCATCTGATGAGATAGCTATCACTTCCAACTGGAATCACGGGCAACTCCTGTACACGGCAGAGCGAAAGGCAATTCCCTTGACCCATTCACATCATAGATGAGGGGAAGCCTTACCCAAACGCAGTCACAGAAATTTCACAGGATCCACAAAACCAGCCGCCATACAACCATGTTCGCTACTGACATGTGCCAAACACAGAGAATTTCGTGCGTATGACTGCCTCGGACGTAAGTATAATATCAGGGCAGCGATAGTTCTCTGCCACGATGACTGCTGTTTGCACCAATCGGGAGGTGGGAGGGGACAATATCCAATATGTTGTCACCCGAACACGGTCACCACAATACCATCTGAGACCGAAATAACAAGGTATACGCTGAGCTTAGACAACTACACTCACGGACTAAATCGTGAGGCATAATCCCCCGTTCAACTACGCTGGTAATCGTCAGTGCTGTCTTCACAAACCTTCGCAATCCCACATACGGACCTATTTGAAATTCCGTTCTCTCCACGCACGATCATATGTAACTAGTCTGTCTACGCCAGACAGCAGTCACTTCAATTGCATCCTGCTTGGTGCAGCTCAACTGCCCGCGTACTCGCACACAACATGCACTTTTCAGCGCATTGTGTGAGCCACATTAGATCAGGAGCCCAGCAACGGCCCACAAATACGTGATTCGAATGTCCCATGTCCCAATCGATGTCCATGTAGCAGGAACGGGCGAATAACCTAACGATTATCGCACCATTTGATTAGTCAAATGGCCTCAAATGGTTTGCCTCAGGAACATGGAAATCCACATCCTGGAGGAAAATATCGGCACACAAACAAACAATCACATCAGGTACCTGTATGACAATATAACACGAGGATGAGTTGACGTCTTCCAGAACAAAACGCAACTCTCAATTGCCTCTGGGGGACATCAGACAGCTTCACGCCTAGCCGGTTGGAGTTAACGCATGCATCACACTCCTCAAAAAACCAACATGGATCAATCAGCGTGACTTCTGTATTCGGTCCATCCGCGATAAAAATGTCAGGATCCGTGTCACCAGATCGAGACAAGTGGGAAGAACAGAGAAGGAGTTCATGTGAAACAGTGTATGTAGAACGTAAGCAGCAACAAGTTTTAGAGAAATGCCTGAGACCTTGAACTACATTCTAGTCAAAAAAGGAACCGTATCAAACCAGTGATTCACAATGGAATCTGTATGATATAGCATCGATTCGACACAGGTTGTGTGAGGATGCGCAAAATTAGGCATCTGAACATTAGAATACACTTGTCCCGATGCAGAGTCAAACATCCCGGTCTCTCCCAAAAAATTGCAGAGGCGGTGGGTTATTCGTAACTGTTTGAAAAGATGCGACATCACGAGGCGCAGTACACATCAACTCAACAGACGATTCACATGCTGCTTCCTTCTCAAATCGTTTCTGGTGACGCCGTCGGTGGGCAGCACAGTGGTCTGTTCGATAAAACGATTTCGCACAAATTGGACACTGGAATAGTGGCTTCGCATGCTGCTTCCTTCGGTGCCGTGTCAGCTCATCCGATCTACCAAAACGCTGTCCACAAATCCTGTCAGCCATTTCATCAATAGGTATCTGTCGCCCAATTCTAGGACTGAAGGGAAAGGTGCAGATATACGGACGTTCACCTAAAATCCGAAAGCACAACGCACATGTGAACCACATAATTGGGGCACATGGATTTGGCAAAAACACCAAGACACCCCTCTTCAACTGATTCTACCACAAAGACTCCTAGTCACCGATCACCTTATCGGGATAAAACAAGCAACAGAAACCAACCCACATCCATCTCAAATGCATCAGGAGATTATGAGGATTCTCACCACTGAATTATCACTCCGCAATTTTGCAAGCCTGAAACGTATTCCGAATGTTACCCATTCGCAAATAATTTGAGGACCTACTAGAACATTGACTGATAAACATTCAAGAGGACAACCGGGACTCGTTGTTGCCAAAAAAGAGCAACTCTCATGGATTACACCCAAAACACAGCAGAGGGTTCAATAAGTAGCTAAGGACAGCTGATGTGCACATTCTCACTCATGAATCGAGCTAGGCTACGCAGGGTCAAACACCTGTGAGTCGTCTTGCATCAAAACGGCCTTGACCACGGGATACACTGGCAGTCGATGAGTGGGACGCGTAAACGTGGAACCGTTAGCTGTTACACCCTGGTCAACTCATTTCATCACGGAAATAAGCAGGATCAACCAGATGCGCACAGCGCAGCTTCGATCATCATCAGGATGCCCAAGAACCATTGCCGTTCGGCTGAAGGAAATGTGAGACTGTCGTTCTAAAGAACAAGGACACCGTGTCGCAGATTTGAAAATCGGGGTTATATATCACACTGATGGACACTGCCAACTCCATTGTGGTTCCTGTTCTGTGAATGGGTTTGGGATCGTTGCGTCAGTCCAATGAAATCTAGTGAACACCAAACCTCATAGATGGGAACTGTCACATTATGCACAATCAAGCAGGTCGAATGTAGGCATTTGATCCCTGTGTGAATATCTTTATCTACCACACTACGCCAAACAGAGAACTGATGCCACTCAAATATTCGTTTAACTCTCGTTTCGATTTCACTGCCGCTTTGGCGATATCGTTCTAGTGAACCACTCCGTCGCCCGAACTCACCAGAGTAAACGCTCCAGCACGTTTGTGCCTTACGAAAGCAATTAATGCGAAAACACCTACTACTGAACCAAAATGCATGAATGTCTCGCCGTGAGTTCGCCAACATCCCAAAGACGATGTTATCAAGTACAAACCAACAACCGATATTTCCGCCGCCATAAACTCCAATCAAGGGTTGCCCCTCAAAATATGACAGAAATACAGTCATTCCCTCCATCTCCAAGGACCTGCCTGTCAAGTTTCCGAACATAAGAAGCGAAATAATCCAACAAGTTTCCAATAGTCCCGTCATGACTGAGGCCTGTGATAAATGACCTCTACGAGCAGAGGAGATACGCATGTTCAGGAGACTTGAACGCTGTCGTATCCCACGTGCAGTAAAAATCCGGTACCTGGACAAGGTGCCAAGAAAAAAAGAACTGACAAAGCCGTTATGGTCTACCACACATATCTCAACATATTCGATGATGGCGTCCCCAAAGGTTTCCACGAAACAAAATTAGATCCAATCCAATGCAAACCATCGTCGCATTCTCGGACAACTGAAAACCCGGCTCACTACCGTAAAAACTGCAACTCAGTCTCCTCGCGTTTCATGGAGTCCGTCAATTCAGTACGCATTCGATTTGTGCAGATCTGGCAGCTGGTCGTCATGCATAGATAACCAAAATCCGGCACATTGCTGAAGCAGAATAATTCTCTCTCTCTCTTGGGAAGTAGCAAGAGTTTGTCAAGCATTACCAGGCATCATGCGTCATCAACCTCTGTGAAGAACATCGAAAAGCCTACGATTTACCCGTTATGGAGTTCAACAACCATTCGGGTTCACGTGGCAAGCCAATCACATAACCGTTAACATAGCCGCCTATATGATATATCGAACAGAGATCAATGCGTCGCCAGCACAGCGTATAACTATACGGCTTACCTGTGTGTTTTCGAATATGTTCCTTTAGGTGGCTGGACCTTGTATAGCTCTTTCCGCAACCTTAGGAAGGAAGAATATCAGGTTAGAGTGATGTATAGTAACATCCAAGGAACCTGGCTGTTCATGAATAGGTACCACTTACCACACGTCGTTTAGTTCGTGTGCGCGGATCACAAAACAACACCTAGTCGGAGTCATCAATATGAAAACCCAACTGGAATAACGGGAAAGGTCAGGCAACTCATGATTCTCAGGTCGGATAGTTGTGTCCACTAAACAATTAATCGAAAAGTTTCCTCCAACCTTATGAGTAGCGGATTACGTCTAGACAACCGAACAAAGTTTCCTCGTTCGGCAACCAAACTCGACCGCATGCATAAATAAAATCTATTCCTGCACCCAAAATCAATATTCGTATATGAGCAACAAAGTCGATGTTCACAGCACTGGAACGCGGTTGTAGCTTCCTACTGATAAGTAATATTTGGAAGTTTAGTTCCCTTCATCCTACGGGCACTACACCGTTGAGCTCCCTGGCACGAATTACTCATTAGGAAAGTTCCAAAGTGACCCAGTTCCTCACTCGAGGAGTTTCGAAAGCAATCGGCCCACGTCCCACTTATCGCCGTGATTCGCAAAAAAAGAAACAAGCAATCATCACAGCGATAAATCCATCCGTTTAATCGTAGTCGACGACGGCACCACAGCAGACGGCTTACACAAAATATTGCGGCTAGTGATACCGAATAAGATAAGAATTTATACTTGAAAACTCTACACTTGGGTGCGCATGAAACGGACTAATCGCCGAGCCAGTTCCGCCGAGGATTCATGCGAATGTCTCCAGGTGTTACACGTGTTTCCGGCATGTACTCATCTACGCCGATAACGCAACCCCAGGGATTCGTTCGTAAACATATGGCTTCGTGCTCCCGGTACAATAGTTCATTTTCGATGAATGCCACTCTATTCACTAGGTCTATAACACAGTTCGCTCACACGCACACAAGCATGGCAAAATATTCCTAATTTGGTAGTGAAGCCTCCTCCCCCACAAACATCTATCTTTGCAACACACTTTGCCTTCAGGGTCCCGACATCTAACGTGTTCTCACCGAAAATCCTGGTACACTCCCAGTTTTCATAACTGCTCCACCTGCAAATACTTGCTCTCAACTATGAAAACAAAAGGTAGTGTGTGTACTACTTATGGAAAGCGAGTAAGCCGCTTTGGCTTGTGTTGCCCTGTCCTAATTAGGAACTGAAACACAGCTGCCTGTTTAATATCGCTTCAACAAAGCTTGCTGCTGCAACTGAACATGTTCGTCACCCGATCCATTTGGGGGTCATGTGTAGGCGGCTGGCGTGGTCAATGCCCTGTTGCGCACCTCCACAACCATAAGGATTCCAAATAACTGACATCTATCCCACTATGTGGTACCTCAGACCGCCTCCACAATGTGAGACTGGCCAATAGATTAGGCGAATCAACTTGACCCCATCATTGTCCAATACCTCAGATTAAGGCACGAAAACATTGCGACAAATGACGTTTCTCAAGCAGAACAGAGTTGTGACTAGCGGTGCTTTCTCACCGGTCGATCCCGGGCTGATGAAGAATGCGCAACATCTGCAGTACAGTCCTTGAATCGCCGCGCCCGAACAAACAACCTGGAACGCAATCACGGACGACAGATACAGTGGAGGAAACGTGACCGCAGTCACCACAGGTCAGCAGTGTGTGTGTGTGCGTGAATTAGTGAGGTGAGGTGAGAGTGAATGGGCGATTGGATGCGTGGCGATAACGTGGAGTTTGCTGTGGAAAAACCCATCGTTGTGGAAACAAATATCCCCGTAAACCACTTGGTGTTAACATGCAGTAATCGCCATACTGCTGCGAGATTCTCAACAGTATAAGGAACCGAATTCCAAGCAACTGTCCATTCTCCTTGCCGCCAGACAGATGTTCGCATATCTAACGTCATCAGTTCAAAACAAATTTGTAAATAATGGAACACCAAGGAAACTGTTGGCCAAGGCACTAAGAAGCATCCTGTCTTTCGAAGTTGTTTGCCGAACAGGGGTGACAAATTCAGCAAATGAGTACATGCTGTCAAACTACCGTGCACCAGATGGATACGGTTACATTTACGAGGCTAGCGGACATCACCTGAATTGAGAGACTCAATCAACAATCAAGAAACACTCAATGACAAACTTTAGGGAGCAACTGTATTCCTAACAGAACTGCAGTCCTACGGGGCCGAGTTGAATTGTCTGGGTTCAGAATGTGTTCAATGCAAAGAGAATTAAACTCAAAACTTACAACATCACTTTGATCAACTGGTGTAAGTACACACAAAATGTGAAAAATGACGGCAACGAATTCATGAGACAGCCCAGTCATGTTATCCTGTCGAGATAGATTTTGATGACTATTTCTGGCTGTTTCGCATTAAAACTTTTGTAGATCACTTCGCTGCACTTTTTGTTGAGTGTGCGGGTAGCACTTTGAACAACGCAACCCCATAACATCAAACACACCCGTTTCGAGTGCATCGAGGTTTAAGATTCATATCCACTCGCTGTGTAATTGTATCTTACCAGCTACCAACCAGTTGGGAATTCGGACTGCAAGTTTATCAGTCCAACCTCCTCATGAGGCGAAACACAACGCAGTCCTTGACCGTGTGAAAGGCGAGAAACACTGTCCTGTGTTATTGGAAAATACCAATCCCTCCTGTTCACACTCACATTCGGCAACAAGGCGGAACGACGGTTTGTGCACCTCTGAATAACCAAACAGATGCTTACTTTCACGGTCACAGGAACACGTACCCAACAGAATGATCCAACACTGTGGGGTGATGAAAGACGATTTCTGGCTGGTGCGATGGTTTTTAACCAGTTTGGCTTGAAATTACGAACGACTTGTACGTACTCTCAGGGTGCCTATTCATGTAGGCGAGCGCAGTGTTAGATGGTCTTCTTTATCAAGTCCACATACACAGATCAGGAACGCTGAACAGACCGGGTTGTAGAAAGTGGGCTGCCACAAACCTTAATAGTTGACTGAACTTTAGTGACCGCCTACCAAATTTTGAAGCGTCAATTGTGGACTGTCTGTGTATCTTAGTAAATATTAGATAGAGGCAGCTGGGCTCAGGATGATGGTCCAACTCCGAGTTGACCCATAAAGGACCCCCAGCAGAACTTCCGAGTTCCTGATAGCTTACAGCGCTTACAGCGAGTTGGTTCATGTTCCTGAAATACTCCTAACACGAACCTTCACCTCCTCACTGCAGACAGCACAGAAGCTGATCTAAACGTAACATTCATTGCAGTGTAAACCGATCGTGGCGACAGGTACGTCTATGAATACTTCTTTCGAATACAACTAGATTTATTGACTAGAAAAATCCGAAAAAGGCCCTCGGGGTTGTACTTCCTGCTTAAAATTCCTCTGGCGGATCTAGCGAGTGGAAAAGGATATGCAGGTTTCTTCTTCTCCAGAGACCACCTAAATCCGGATTAGCTGGGCTGAAAAGAACGCTAGCCGTTGGCTGCCGACTTAACCGTTTTATACCCGTCTTAGAGCTTGAAGTGGCCGACACAATAACAGCAATTTGAGTTCATCCAGCTGGTTTAACAGAGGGAGAGTGGAGACAAAGGCGATTTCCCTTTATTCCAGTGATCGAATCAGACACCTGCTACAATTCTAGTGGATAGAACGGACCGGAGGTGGATCGTCAGTTGATTGTTATCACACGATTTTTGTCAACGGCAATGCCATTATCAAGCCCGTTGTGAATAACACTAACGGCTTGGGAGATACCAGTTCATTGGTTGTTCAGAACCGCAGCAAAGTGGTTCTATATGCGCGAAGTCAGACGCATCCGCATGCCCGCGGTCTATACAAAAAGAACCTTGGTGAACAAGTTAATACGATCGTGAACTGGAAGCAGATGTCAACCATGGTTACCTGGCCTAACTTTCGCAGCATAAATTCCCACCTGAATGTCTCAAAATTTTCTGGACTTACCTAGAAAGGTACAAATATGCGATCTTTGACCTACGCGCTCTGAGCTCTGAATCGGTGGCTCATGCGACAGCTGGTACTTTCCAACTGACCACAACTCCAGGGGGCATCTAGCAGGGGTGGGATTTTGCAGAGGGGAATAGCAGCCAAGGTGGAATTGGGTACAGGCACAAATGCAAGGACAGATGGATGTCTGTGGCTGCATACTGTAGGGTGAATGCGGAGGACAGATGGACAAACTCGGAAGATTGTTCTGTTCTCTCCCACTTGGGTCAGGCATTCTAGAACGCTGGAAGCCGCAGTTTACTCCGGTGACAAATTGCGTTGGATCCCAGTCGAAGTGACGCTGATGCCACCAGTTGCTGAGTTCATAAAGTGGTGCTCGGCTTATTTCACTTGCACTGGATGGGACAATGGTTCCTGCAGAGACTCGGTGGTGTTCAGGTTGCATTTGTGACTCCATCGTCACCCGTTGAGTGAGTAGACACAAGTGGGTTCCAACGCTCGGATGGCCGGATGTTTGTGAAGGTCTCGGCGTGGGGACAGCGCAATTAGCTGAGTGTGCGTGGGCGTTACACCTCCACGCCGAACGTGCGGAAAACAGCAGACGGATGAGAACAAACTGCCAATCTGCGCTCGACACATTTCCACCCAGGAAAAACCGCATGTAGTGCGATTAGCGTCTGGTGATCTGCCCGTGCTCCATAAACCTGTTGCGGATGGTATAAACCATCGCACCAGCCAGAAATCGTCTTTCATCACCCCACAGTGTTGGATCATTCTGTTGGGTACGTGTTCCTGTGACCGTGAAAGTAAGCATCTGTTTGGTTATTCAGAGGTGCACAAACCGTCGTTCCGCCTTGTTGCCGAATGTGAGTGTGAACAGGAGG
>SJOL01009380.1:432478-459472 GCA_004794785.1 Opisthorchis felineus | reverse complement strand
CAGGGAAGCTTTTATAGAGCTCCCCGTACACTAATATGTCCAGAAGTGTGTAAATATAAGGATCAGATTGTGTTCAATTTTCTCGGGCATTTGAGCAAGAGAGGTTAGAAGCATTGGCAACTGATCAAGAGAATTGTACACCAAGACTGTGGGTCATCTGTGCATATGGCATTGCTCTAACACCTGACTGAGTGTGAAGACGTGGTCGACGAAGCATCTGCCCAGTCGAAATTCTGTTTGATGCTCACAGACTGGATTTTCGAGTAACGCCGTAAGAAGACGAAGAATCATTGACGCCAGAGACCTTGTTACAATGGCAGTTAACCTGACACCCCTGCGGTTTCTAGGTTTACTGAGTCCCCTTTATAATCGGCCAACCCCAGTTGTATGGGACGGTCTCCTTCTCCCAGATAGATGCAGCTATGATAAGCAGGCACCGGCTGAAGAACTGACCATCGCACTTAAACATAACAGTGAGGAAAGTAATCCGGCATAAAGGGATGATGACGCTTGAGTAGGGGTATACATTGGGACACTTCTGAGGATGAAGAAAGATCCATATTTACAAGCCACGTCTGGCAGAGGTTGACAGTCCGGTTTGGAAGCAGCAGGTGGTCAACTGAACTGCTGTCTCAAGTATTATGCCCAACGATCCAAACGTTCCTGTTTGTTGGATATCAGGGAGCCATTGTAATCATTGGTGGTTTTATTGACAAGAGGCTTCGAAAGACCTGTCCAACGAAGCAGGTGAAACAACCTACAGGTATTTCCAGCATTTTCACCCGTTCCATCTCTTCAGCATTTCCATACCGACCAAAGGTTCCCGGTCTACGTGGACAGTCAGTTCTACCTGCATCGGATCACGCGTGGAGTTCAGTTGTGGTTGTGACCAGAAGGAATCTCTCGCCGGTCATCCAGCAAAGCTGCAGTCCTCTAAGATCGAACGCCTGAATGAGGCCAGCTGGGTTGTACTGCAGGTAGAAGTATCATGCACCCGAAAGACGTCCAAGTATTCAAGGCACTAGTTTGATTTCTGCCTAATTTGTATCTGGTACAAGTGTCAGCAGAAGCGGAAGACCGAGTGTTTCTAAAGATGGTTGCCCGTCGACATCTATATTTACGGTGGTATTCGAATAACTGATCAGACTTTCTCCACAGAGATGTCTTAAGAGTAGAAGGCATGCATTCCTAAGTTGAATCGACAACTTCCATACCGGAACACTCCAGGGCATTAAACGCCTGTCATAGTGCTTCATAATCGGCCTTCCAAGAGTTTGCAATTAGGTGTTGGACAGAATCGGTTGGCGGAGCTGAAGTCGCATATCAATTATTGTGTGATCATCGGTCCTTGTTAGAGGTGGGACACCAAACCGATTGTCAGCTTCGATGTCTTGGTGAAAAAAAAACCTAGGCAGGAAGAGCGTCCAGCTACTAGTTATACTGGTGCTTGGATTAGCTGATTAAGGCCACGTACTGCTTGTAGCAACGCCTATGAACGCAAATGCCGTTACAATGTACTTTGTCGACAGGAATACGATGCCCAGTCGACTCCTACTAAATTGAAGTCACCCATCATAGTATGATTAGGTTCATTCGTCAAGGGGTGAGACGGCTCAGTGGTCAGAACGCGAATTTACTGAGTGGAAGGCCCGTGGTTCAAACCCGACCTCTGCAACTCGACTTCTCCTGTCTAGGCTTGGGCAACCTGGCGGTATCCCAGCCCTCGTGCTTCCCTCGGGTGGCATGGCAGCTAGGCACCGAGAGGTTGTTACAGCAGAACGATTTATTTTACTCGTCAGGTTTCGGGATAGTCGGATCCAAATTGACTGTGCTAAATGGGCCCCGGTATGGAATAGCAACGTCTGTCACGGTGTTACTGTCCACCGCATAGCATCTCTGTTAGACTGTCCAAACCGCGGTGAATGTAGGTCCACAAAATGGACAAGACGTAGGTTGAAACCACCATGTTTGGATGCCGTCCTACCAATACAGATTCCACTAACATCTGTGCTAACTCACGTTTAAACGATGCCCATGATGTCCAGTCTGAGCTATTGTTCCGGTAATATGAGCTCGTTTAGTTTTCGTAAAATATTCCCTGTCGATGCAGCCAGTGGAAAAGAAATAAAAGTAAAAAAACTCGATTTCCCATTTGTGTTCAGGGTCAAATTAGTCGGGCTGGAAGTCACTTTGGTTAAACGAAGTGACGGTAACCGAAGTGCCCGATTAACAGTCATGTAGAAATAATAATTTCGACATGACTGATAATTGTTCAGTTGTTCCTCATTCTGGTAACATTCGACCAAATTCGTTGAGCCCGTCTTTCACACTGCATAGCACAAGCCATAAAAAAGCTGAGAAACAAGACGAAACAGCAGATCATTGGGTTCGCCTCTGCCCGCGAATACCACGCACACTGTTGCCGGACAACGATGTCTAAATAGAACTTGACCCACTTGGGGTGCCTAATCTGGCCTCAAATAGCCATTAACCACGAAGAACCGGAGCCCAGGCGGATTTCCCTCCTAAACTCTTGATGCTGGTATACATGGTCCTGGCACTCAACGTGGCTTTAATAGAGGCGGTTTGGGCATTCCTCCCACGTTGCGCCAGCCAAAGTCTAGATATAGTACAGTCTATCTCGCCACAAGTGGACGTTGACCCTGCCCCTTAAGTTTTAGACAGACGGCACAAGTGGGTTGCCCAGAGCCGGGTGGCTCGGAAAAAATCGAAGGCCACGCCAATCGGGTGAACGCACGCCGAACCGGCCACGACCCCGGAGGCCATTCGTCGAATGGGCAAAATATGGACCAATCAGAGTCGAGCCTCTTACTCAAGCAGTCAGAATCGGTTTTAAGAAAATACAACTGCACCGAACCGTTAGTCCGTAATTTTTTTGAGAAAGCGAAGTTATTCTCGACTGCGACAGGCAAATGCAATGCAGTACTACATACTAAGTGCATAACGTACTATTTAAGTACGTGAGACACGGCTGAAGAAATGAGCCGACCGCCTTCTCCTTGGAGGACAGAAACAGGGAACCCACAAGCGACTCAATAATGGTAACTAAAGTCTACAGCAAACACTATGCAGATCCACATTCCGCCATAAAGACCTCGTCACATCCACTCTTGTCAAGACATAACTACGAACGGCCTCTTGGTCTTCGCGGAGGACGTCCGTCAGCTCTTGCACAAGGCGAAACCATTCAACGCATTGGGGCCAGAAGCGGTCCATTCAAGGATCCTGAAGGGAACGTCGTTCACACTGGCAAATCATTTCTACCTAGCGTTTCGTCAGTCTCTCGATGAAGGCAACCTGCCTTCTGCTTGGATGGGGATGATTGTCACGCCAATCTACAAAATTGATGACTGCCTATCGCCCGGGATCTACATGTTTATTGAATTCGCAAGCATACCGTGCAAGGTGACGGAACACGCTCTGGAGTGGACCATCATTAATCACCTTAATACTAACAAGTGGATGTCTTCGGTGTGACGCCGACTCCCCCAAGCCAATTGCGTGACGAACATGCTCGCTTAACCAGCTTAACCCCATATGACGATAAAGGACTCATATCCGATACCACTTCTCAAAGACGCTCGGTCGAGTCCCACACATCCCGCTGCCCCACAAGCTCGAGTTTTAAGGGATTCAAGGGAAAATCTTACACTGGATCAAGGCGTTCCTATCAGACAGAACGTTCCGTGTGAAAGTAGGCTCGATCTACTCTTCCCCGGCGCCGGTTTCCAATAAAGTTCCTCAAGGCTCTGCATTGGGACCACCTATGTTTCTGATCCACGTCAACGACCTTCCGGATGTTCTTCCAAGCCCATGTATGCTTTTTGCGGACGAACTGAAATCCATGATTTCAAGTACCAGTGCCTTTCAAATGGATGTATACACTGCAAAGTAGTGGTAATTGGACTGACACCTTCCCCTGAGTTGAAAGTGCGTCCAAATGTCATTCGAGAGACTCAGCGAGGGCCTTTGTCGCGCACAGTAAGAATGGACCGGAAGGCATTACGAGGGAAGATACCAAAAAGGATTTAGGCACCTGGCTCTCTTCAAACATGTACTTTCACAGCACCATGAGAAATCGGCCCAAAAGGCATTTGTCGTTCTACGGATGATTCGGAGCACCTTCCCCTGTGTTACTGATATGGACTTTCAGGTACTTATTGGGCCAACGTCAGACCGCTCATTGAATGTGCCAACAAAGCTGTCTACTTAAGACGCCAGAAATGCGTAACCCCCGTTGAGCGAGCTGCTACGAAAATGGCCGCTGGCCTTAAATCCGTTGATCACGAAACGTCTGTCATGACACTTGAGCCCCTTTTCTTGAGATATCACCGCTTTTCAAGGGCCCTACGCTTACTAATGCCCTGTTCGAAAAAGGTTTGGACTACAGGAGCTGAACCATTGACTCAACTGATTCACGGCGAGGACATGGTAAGATTTTCTATCTCAGGGAACACAATTTTGTTAGGAAACAATTCTCCCGTTTCGGGTAGTCAGCGCGTGGAGTAATTCTCCTCTAAACGTTGTCCAAGCTGCACCTATTACCCAGTCCAGAGCACTCTTAGACGCTTCCCTGGTTAAATACCGCACTGAGCACTTAAAGAGCAGTGCTACACCCTTTTTTCGCTCGTGCCTTTCAGGTGAACGGAAGCCGCTGAACGACAAGAACAGACCTGACACGTGGAGCTTGGATAAAACCTCGATCCTGTATATCACTACGTGAATCCGTCTATCCCAGAAGAAGTTGGTGGTGGCTGTCTTGGTGTTGCAGGTTTAAATATTATTTGATCACCATTGCACATAACGGAACTATATCACTGCACACGGCTCCGCTGTTGGTAGACGAATGTTGTGGCACCAATTTGGATGTTATGCACTTTACCTAAAGGGGCTCTCTCAATGCAAATCAAATAGCACATCACCTTCTGTAATTCCAAAGAACAGGGTGCTTTTCAACCTGCATCCTGCTGGCAGACAGGGCCCTGCTTGTGGCGGAAAGCATTGAAAGAGCTGTATAGATGGTCCGAATAGGAATCTCATGTGTTTTACGATGCACCAAGTCACAAACCTGCCTACGAACATCATCAACAAAAGGACCGTATGCAAGTGTCACGCCTGTATGCGCTGATAAGGAGGTTTGGACTCTCAAGTGGGGAATTTGCTGCGCGGAGGATACTATCAGAATGCGTAGAATGTNCCTTCTGCTTGGATGGGGGCGATTGTCACGCCAATGCACAAAATTGATGACTGCCTATCGCCCAGGATCTACACGCCTATTGAATACGCAAGCATGCCGTGCAAGGTGATGGAACAAGGTCTGGAGTGGACCATCATTAATCACCTTAATGTCTTTGGCGTGACGCCGATTCCCCCCAAGCCGTTCTTGCTTGACGAACATGCTCGATTAACCTGCTTAACCCCATACGAGGATAAAGGACTCATATCCGATACCACTTCTCAGAGGCGCTCGGTCGAGTCCCACACATCCCGCTGTCCCACAAGCTCGAGTCTTAAGGGATTCAAGGGAAAATCTTACACTTGATCAAGGCATTCCCATCAGACAGAACGTTCCGTGTGAAAGTAGGCTCGACCTACTCTTCCCCGGCGCCGGTTTCCAACAAAGTTCCTCAAGGCTCTGTATTGGGACTACCTGTGTTTCTGATCCACGTCAACGACCTTCCGGATGTTCTTCCAAGCCCGTGTATGCTTTTTGCGGACGAACTGAAATCCTTGATTTCAAATACCAGTGCCTTTCAAATGGATGTAGACACTGCAAAGTAGTGGTAGTTGGACTGACACCTTCCCCTGAGTTGAAAGTGCATCCAAATGTCATTCGAAAGAGGCTCAGCGAGGGCCTTTGTTGCGCATGGTAAGAATGGACCGGAAGGCATTACGAGGAAAGATACCAAAAAGGATTTAGGCACCTGGCTTTCTTCAAACATGTACTTTCACTGCCCATGAGAACTCGGCCCAAAAGGCATTTGTCGTTCTACGGATGATTCGGAGCACCTTCCCCCGTGTTACTCATATGGACTTTCAGGTACTTAATGGGCCAACGACAGACCGCTCATTGAATGTGCCAACAAAGTGTTCTACTTAAGACGCCAGAAATGCGTAACCCTCATTGAGCCAGCCGCTACGAAAATGGCCGGTGGCCTTAAACCCGTTGATCACGAAAAGCCTCTCACGACACTTGGGCCCCTTTTCTTGAGATATCACCGCTTTTCAAGGGCCCTACGCTTACTAATGCCCTGTTCAAAAAAGGTTTGGACTACAGGAGCTGAACCATTGACTCAACTGATTCACGGCGAGGACGTGGTAAGATTTTCTATCTCAGGGAACACAGTTTTGTTAGGAAGCAGATTTCCGTTTCGGGTAGTCAGCGCGTGGAGTAACTCTCCTCTACACGTTGGTCAAGCTGCACCTATTACCCAGTCCAGAGCACTTTTAGACGCCTCCCTGGTTAAATACCGCACTGAGCACTTAAAAGGCAGTGCTACACCCTTTTTTCGCTCGTGCCTTTCAGGTGACCGGAAGCCGCTGAACGACAAGAACAGACCTGACCCGTGGAGGTTGGATAAAACCTCGATCCTGTAAATCACTACGTGAATCCGTCTATCCCAGGAGAAGTTAGTGGTGGCCGTCTTGGTGTTGCAGGTTTAAATATTATTTGATCACCACTGCACATAACGGAACTATATCACGGCACATAGCTCCGCTGTTGGTAGACGAATGATGTGGCACCGATTTGGATGTTATGTGCTTTACCTAAAGGAGCTCTCTCCATGCAAATCAAATATTACATCACCTTCTGTAATTCCGAAGAACAGGGTGATTTTCAACCTGCATCCTGCTGGCCGACAGGGCCCTGTTTGTGGCGGAAAGCATTAAAAGAGCTGTATAGTTGGTCTGAATAGGAATCTCCTGTATTTTACGATGCACCAAGTCACAAACCTGCCTCCGAACATCATCAACAAAAGGACCGTATGCGGGTGTCACGCTTGTATGCGCCGATAAGGAGGCTTGGACTCTCAAGTGGGGAATTTGCTGCGCGGAGGATACTATCAGAATGCGTAGAATGTCGTGCGCTTCCGTCAAGGTCACGTACACATATATTTGGATCGTTTGCAGAAGTTAGGGTCAGTTTTGAAGTATGCTCTTACAACTTCGTGAGCTTAGGAAAACCTGAGCCTTTGGTTGTACGTGAATGACGATGCCTTTTAAGTAGGTTTGATCAAATTTCTGCTTTCTTGAAGACTTTTGTTGCGCAAATTGAGGCAACAACTTGCTTACGGTGGACTCATTTAACATGGCGCTGGCGTATTTGCTCGAGCGCCTCAATTTTTCAGGGGAAATTTTAAGCATCAGTGAAACCAATGTCGGCGGCACCGCATTATAAAAAAGCCAGTGATCCAAACTCCACATTTGGTTGAGAGCTAATGAGGAATGCTAGAAAGCCAGCCAATTCACATCTTTAATTTACCGGCCCACAGCCGCAAAGAAAGTGTTTTGGAAGCGTATGGCACACTTGGTTATACACACACTGCTTGCTGACGCACAGGAAGAACCATTGACCCTCGAATACCGGTGACTCGCTCAGTGTATGTGGAAAAAACTGAAATAAGACCATTGGTCTTGGTTTATGGTACAACGATATTGAAAGCAGTGCTTCTCTCGAGTAATCTGCCACTGCTCTGAAGAAAATCCCGGGATCAGCAGCAGGAAGATTATTTTGCGCCTTCGTTGCATATCTGCATCAAATCTTTCGAATGGGTGATTAGGCAAGTACTTGCAGAACCTGCAGATCGGGCAGGAATTTTTGGCGCGTGGTTGCGGGCCGAACATTGGTAACTTGGGGTTCATGAAGGACTAATCGTCCCCAGAAAAGCGTGGCCTAAAGGTTGGTAGCTGATGTACTGCCACGCACTGTCGGCTGCGTTGGTCGAGTAAAGTTAAGAATTACCAGAGGAAGGTACGCGATTTCAGCAACTTTCGAATTTTGCCCTCAAAGTTATTTACTTTGTTAATTTTAGCGTCGTATTTGCCGACGTTTTCTAACCTCGACGTTGGCTCAGTTATTTTAAACACTTCGAGCGAACGTTCAAAGTGGACTTACTGCACTGGAAAAATCTGTATACTTTGATGTTTATGGGGCCTGAGGTGCCGCATTCCGTATTTTTTAAGGCAACGCTTATTTACATGCATACGATTAATGTCATGCAATTTTACTAGCATATTCTATTGGCGCTCCAATCATGTCATCACCCTGGCTGAGCCTCACAAATTTTGACACCTCACAATGGTCAAACAACGCAAAACAGCAGGTGCATTCAGCCTTAAGTACAGTTGAAGGCAACTCATTTTATATAAAGCGAAAAAATCCCGGTACAAGCCGGTTCCGTGCGCTCAGTCCACAGCGGTCAAGTGCGCAGTCAATAAAGCTGTCCATTCTTGTGAACTTTACCTAGCGTAATCACGGCCTTTGTTCATGACCGAAGTAAATTGCAACGCCGAAGGACGCCATGATAGCAATACGAATTTTCGAACATGTTTCGGCACCGGTAGAGTTGACTGGTAAGTAAACCATACACAGTATTTGGAATAATCTTACCCGATTGGCACTTTTGCCTGCTCTCTACAGACAGAGCAAATACGAACAAATTATTTTCCATCTAAAGGTGTTTAGTAACCTAAATGTGTGCTCACTTAAAAGGCAACTTCGAATGATGCCTCTGAGTGACGCAACGGGGGTAGACATCACGCTTAATGAAAGGGTTGGATCTATTCTCCCTAGGCATCATGCTATCCTCCTGTGGACAGCGGTCTGTTTACGCAGGCCTTTTCCATTCCCACACGCCATTTGATCAAAGTTACTTCCACTAGGATCGTTAAAATGTCATCACCAGCTGCACATTTTCACTCATCAGAATTTGGTAAGAACTTCTAAAATCCGAGTTGATTCGTGAGTGTGGTGACATTAATTTGCCGCTGTGGAGATCCCAAAGTTTGTTGGGCCGAGATACATGTTACAAAAGTAGATTTTCGCTAGATCTACGATGCACTGTCGTTTGAAAGGGGAATGGAGTAAATATTCAAGGGACAGCTCTTTAGTTGAAGCTTGTCTGGACGACGAATGAAAGAATATTTACCTGCCAAATACCCTTATTTTCTCGACATGTAACCCCATCCGCATCCGCGGAACCAAAAGACACTTCTTCAATCGATGCAGTAAAACGTTTTCGACTGAAGAAAACTCGCAAAGAGCTAATGTTTCTAGAAACCGGTCTATGCTGAATTTTTTTCGTTTAGTGCCTCGGACACTGACTTTAACGGAGGGCTGCCGTAAATTCTTCGGAATGCATTTGAACATTGTGCCTGGTCCATCGTCAGACTACTCATGTTTGAAGTCACAAAGGACTCCAGGTATATGGTAGTAGGACTCGATGAATTCGAAGAACTTTCTGTAGAGGAAGAATGTCAAATGCCCCAAAGATTGTGATAACTCTTCTGAAACTAATTTACACGGGACGTGTGATTGTCGATATATGTTGGCCCTGGAGGACCTTTCTAAACCCTTTGCTTTCACTTCCTTGTGAGGTAGACCCAATTAACCCAATTTATAGTATACACGAGAACGGAACTCTAAAGAAACTTCTCAAACTTGTGGGAGATGGCCCAACCTGCGCATCGGTTCATCTGCTAATAATATTCTATGGTTTCTCAATAGTGAAAGCGNTTTGGCGCGTGGGTGCGGGCCGAACATTGGTAACTTGGGGTTCATGAAGGACTAATCGTCCTTAGAAAAGCGTGGCCTAAAGGTTGGTAGTTGATGTACTGCTACGCACTGTCGGCTGCGTTGGTCGAGTAAAGTTTAGGATTACCAGAGGAAGGTACGCGATTTCAGCAACCTTCGAAGTTTGCCCTCAAAGTTATTTACTTTGTTAATTTTAGCGTCGTATTTGCCGACGTTTTCTAACTTCGAAGTTGGCTTGGTGGTTTTAAACACTTCAAGCGCCCGTTCAAGGTAGACTTACTGCACTGGAAAAATCTGTATACTTTGATGTTTATGAGGTCTGAGGTGCCGCATTCTGTATTTTTTAAGGCAACGCTTACTTACATGCATACGATTAATTTCATACAATTTTACTAGCATATTCTGTTGGCGCTCCAATCATGTCATCACTCTGGCTGAGCCTAAAAAATTTTGGCACCTCACAATGGACAAACAACGCAAAACAACAGGTGCATTCAGCCTTAAGTACAGATGAAGGCAACTGACTTTATATAAAGCAAAAAAATCCCGGTACAAATCGGTTCCGTGCGCTCAGTCCACAGCGGTTAAGTGCGCGGTCAATAAAACTGTCCATTCTTGTGAAATTTACCTTGCGTAATCACGGCCTTTGTTCATGACTGAAGTAAATTGCAATGTTGAAGAACGCCATAATAGCAATACGAATTTTCGGACATGTTTCGGCACTGGTAGAGTTGACTGGTCAGGAGACCATACACAGTATTTGAAATAATCTTACCCGATTGGCATTTTTGCCTGCTCTCTACAGAAAAAAGCAAATACGAACAAATTATTTTCTAGCTAAAGATGTTTAGTAACCTAAATGTGTGCTCACTTAAAAGGCAACTTCGAATGAAGCCTCCGAGTGACGCAACGGGGGTAGACATCACTCCTAATGAAAGTGTTGGACCTATTCTCCCTCTTGTGGACAGCGGTCTGTTTAAGCAGGCCTTTTCCATTCCCACACGCCATTCGATCAAAGTTACTTCCACTAGGATCGTTAAAATGTCATCACCAGCTGCAAATTTTCACTCATCAGAATTTGGTAAGACCTTCTAAAATCCGAGTTGATCCGTGAGTGTAGTGACATTAATTTGCCGCTTTGGAGATCCCAAAATTTGTTGTGCCGAGGTACATGTTACAAAAGTAGGTTTTTGCTAGATCTACGATGCACTGCCGTTTGAAAGGGGAATGGAGTAACTATTCAAGGGACAGCTCTTTAGTTGAAGCTTGTCTGGACGACGAATGAAAGAATATTTACCTGCCAAATACCCTTATTTTCTTGACATATAACCCCATCCGCATCAGCGGAACCAAAAGACACTTCTGCAATCGATGCAGTAAAACGTTTTCGACTGAAGTAAACTCGCAAAGGGCTGATGTTTCTAGAAACCGGTCTATGCTGAATTTTTTCGTTGAGTGCCTCGGACACTGACTTTAACGGAGGGCTGCCGTAAATTCATCAGGATGCATTTGAACCTTGTGCCTGGTCCATCGTCAGACTACTCATGTTTGAAGTCACAAAGGACTCCAGGTATCTGGTAGTAGAAATCGATGAATTCGAAGAACTTTTTGTAGAGGAAGAACGTCAAATGCTCCAAAGATTGTGATAACTCTTCTGAAACTAATTTACACGGGACGTGTGATTGTCGATATACGTTGGCCCTGGAGGACCTTTCTAAACCCTTTGCTTTCACTTCTTTGTGAGGTGGACCCAATTAAGCCAATTTATAGTACACACGAGAATGGAACTCTAAAGAAACTTTTCAAACTTGTGGGAGAGGGCCCAACCTGCGCATCGGTATATCTGCTAATAATATTCTATGGTTTCTTAATAGTGAAAGCGGTCCTGTGGAGCTAAAATTAACCACGGAGACAAACAGTGGGTTGCATGTTTAAGCGCACTATACACCCACGGAAATATGTCCGGCGTCGGGACAAGCCTTCTCCAAATTCTGCAGAGTGAATTATTGACCTACAGGTGGCACTCAGCCACCGTTAGAATGACTGTGGCAAAATCAGAGGAATGGGATAGCATGCAAGCGTAAAACAATCAAGCGAATGAGAACTCCGCTGACCTTCTTGCAAACATTCAACAGTGCTTGATTCAGCTGGATACCTACGCCCTTACAAACCGATAAGTTCAAGGATTATCGTGTCTATCTATGTTCCATGGTCTATTGGTGCGTGGTGACGCACATTCCGATGTCACTCAAACGATTAAATGGATAAGCCACTACGGATAGACAGTGGTCTTTAGGGGAGGTTCTGCTGTTTGATGATGATCTGACACTGTTTCTTGCTATTTTAGCACAAGGTGCACCCCACAGTTCTCGTCATTTAGCATAGAGGGTTTGGATAATCTACGTGCCAGCATCAAATCACTGACATACATGTCCGCGCAATTCAGGTAATCCTCACGCCGAGTGATGCCGGCGGTAACTAAGATTAACAGTGTGACCGTAAAATGTGTATTTACAAAAGGATTATCATTAGAGCAATTGAAGGGGTGGGCAGAATCGAGTTACCAAAGCGGCTGAATGAATGTGGGAAATTGAACAGACCAAAAGCGAAGACATTCTGCTGGAAATTAAGTATGGTACGTTCATAACTTTATGAAAACTTTCCAAAAACACAGCTGTTTAAACGGTAAATAGCTTGGATAAAACTATGAAGGTCTGAAATTTGTCAGAAAAATTATTCGAGCACCGGAAATAATCTTGCACAGAAAAGCTCGCTATTCATCAGAGTCTTCAAAAAACCTAAAGTTTAACTTAAAAAACACATTTAGGTCAGCATGATTTTTGCTGTGATATCAACGCACAAATACTTCGGTTGTGTCTGTCACCGGTCGCAAGGCAGCGCCATCTAGTCGTCCTTGCCAGTGCTCAGCCGTACTACTTTTTTGCTTAGTTACGAAGCTTCATCAGTATTCTCATGAGAACATCAAAACACGGTTTGGTATTGAACAGTGCAGTAGATTGTGGAATGTATGCTCAGTTTCCGAGCGCACATGTTTTGGCATTCACTGGGGAGAGTGGAATTAATCAAGTAAACAGAACCGCCTGGGACGTTGCGTGATTTGCCGATTATATAAATGGAAATCACACCTTCACGGGACATACTCTAGGACTTTTTACCAGCACTGTCTCTAAGTCGGTTCACGAGTCGGATGTTATTGTCTGCTTTTCGGGACCACTTAAGACAGGAAAGAAATACTGGGTGTTACGCCTAGTGTTTTGGTAGTGGGCCAAAGTAAAGGAATTGCAAAGCCATTTTCAATTTCGGCAAACGTGATCAGCTCAAGGCATGCACAGGGAATATTGGGAGCGACGCTTTCTTACAACGGGTTATGACTGTTTCATCAAAGCCCAGTTTGATGAGAATAGGACTTCCATACCATACCTATTCCGACTTGCGGAGATTGGCGGCAGTAAGCTCAATTTCGCCGATCTCTGAGCGCAAAGTAACCGGTTTTAATCATGGTCTTGTTGCGCCTAAAATACGAGTCAAAATTGCGATGCAGGAAGGATCAAATTAAATCTCCCTGACGAAGGTTTCGGAATGAGGGAATAATGGATGTGCCTCAGTACATTTCGCGGTCTGATCCTTGCAAGCTGGCCCTCTTTAGCGGAACGAAAGTCAGTAGCACACTAAGAGTAATAAACGCAAACGACGAAAACATTATAAAGCTCTTTAAACTTGAGGTATTTGCAACGGTAACGTTCTGACTTCTTCTGAACGCCCAACTGGCAAACGCATTTCAGCAGGCAGTGGAATGCTCTAGGCCATTGTGTTCATGCTTTTTGCCACTCGGAATCTGCTATGACGCTGAGCCAGTCAGTCACCTGATATGTTGATATACCACGTGCAAGTCAGACTTATTGGCAGTCAGTGTGTGGAGTTCCACCAAAATTAACTTTTTTGAAGTTTGCTTGAGATAACCCTGGAATAAGGGGCTCACCCGCAGTGATCTCACGGGCATTCGGAACCGGTCTGTTTAACTTCGCAGGTGCAGTAAATGCTTGATCGTGGTAGGTGTTGGAGTGTCTGGCGAAGTTTCCACAGTAAAGGGAGGGCAGAGATATTCGAATGCTCCTCCAGGCCCAAGTCACATGGGTTAGCGAACAAAATCTGCGCATTTTTTGCGCTAGTAACAGCCACTAAGCTTGTCAAACTTCAGCCCCGTACTAAGCTGCCACGCTGGTGATGAATGTGCCTGGCACCCGTTGTGGACGTCTTCTACCGTCGTCACAAGCCAGGACCCGCAAGTCATTTCTGGACCTTACTTCTTCCAGTTGTTGTGCTAACATGGCCTGATCCCTCTTTTACCTGATGGTGTCAAGCTCTGTTCAAAGTTTGTATAGGACCACCGCTTCTGCGCGTGACACTGTATGCAACATCGGATCATTTGTTGCCTGAGTTACCAGCGAGGACCTTTGCACCATCATCTCTGCTGACCCCTCATCTTTAAAGTTTTTTTGGTACAAGCTTTATGGTGTTTACGAATCAGCCAGCTTGACTAATAAACGCCGGATACAATGGCCGCAAGCGACTGTGCATTACGCCCTGCTCCTGACAAGGCTTTGGAGATACCGAAGTGCCAGACTGGCTGTAGCTATCTCAAACGACGGTCTCTGCAGTTTCCAAGCCACTGAATCATTGCTCCAGCCCCAGGACTGAAGTGGCAGCCGTAAAAGTGTCTTTGTCCTCATCGAAGTCACCGACGTCAGTCAAGAATAGGTGTCCACCAAGTGGACGTTGCGAGACCAGGTTCCTGCCTGTTGCGGTCACGGCCGCAGGTGAGCCTTCACGGGCAACGCGACCACCCCACAATTCTGCTAGAAAGATTTAGGGGCCATTCAATCTGGCAGTCTGGCGAGCACTAATGGATCTAACGGCATGAAACGGCCTTCATTGTTCCTGAAAGCCCCTTGTAAACCAGTTCCTGTTGCAGACCGCTTGGAATGATAGTGCCTCCTGAAATTTAAAGGTTTCCTCCACCAGTGATAGTGCGCCACCCCAGTTGAGGTAAGGGTTCAGTTTATGTTATGGTACGCTGACTGTGGTGACACCTGATAACCTGCTGCGACAAGCTTCTTGGCCGGTATTCCAAGGTATTACGTCGGTTGTCACCGGAAGGACGTGAGTCTTCCCCGAAATTAAGCGGGTTAAATCCGGCTCCAAGAGGACCGCCACAAACACATAGTCCCCTGGTCCTGGTATGTTTGTGTGAGCAACAATGCGTTCGCTTGTCCGAGACTGGTGTTAAACCGGTGCTTCATTTTGGATATTCATCCAGGGTTCGTCGTGGCGGAGGGGAGTAGCATTAGGCGGTGCAGAGCAAAGTTTCAAGCTTCAAACCAGTCTCAGCAAGCTCCAACCTGTGATTGTTTGATCCATTTACTTGGCGAGTCGGCGCTGCTCTTGATGCTGGATTGATCAGCGTTCCGGTCTTTTGACCATTTACTTGTGACTAGCTCACTTGACTTTGCAGCACCTAGATTTGAGGGTAAAGAGTACTGAGCGTAGTACACTCCAATCCTTAAAGACATGCCCAAAATTTCTCTGAAAATATAGTTTAAACCAGAGAAACTTTTACATAAACTTTTAGTGTTTGATAAAAAACCCATAGTTTTGGTGAAATTAATTTGTTTGCTTCCAGTGATCCGCACGGGACCCTGAACCCGATAAAGATGGTGAATTTATTGTAGTATGAATGTACGATTGACCGCGGTGGGTGAATAGACATTCCGGGGTTAAATTTCGGGCGCCTGCCACTTTATTTTTGTAACTGTGAACGCATATTCGAGACATTTAATCTAACAATCGGTGTTTTATGCAGCAATGCCCGAACATTCTCACTGCACATTGAGAGATGTGTAAGTGACTACGTCATCCACCACGTTTAAAGAAGCCTTGTTAGCTGAGGCAAGATCGCACCTGAATGGTGTCACGAACGCGGGAATTATTTATGTTTGGAGGCACGGTTTCGAATAGCTCATTACCGTAATGAATCTCGAACTACTTACGATTATTTAGTAGCTGACCAGAAAAACCATATCAGATAATCGCCCTAAACCTTGATGTGGGTTATACGGGATCTCTTCATATTTTTATGTCCACCTCAGTTTTTCTTGGCAGCGTAATTTATCACAACCACACTTTGGGAACTGTTTGCATCTGACTGAATTTCATCCAGGCATATAGCCAAATGTTGATGGTACAGAGCTGGAAATCCTACCGCCCTTCATGGTTTCCACACGTTTGTCTGAATTCCTCCTCTCATTGAGTACACAGAGTGCAAAATTGTTTCTTGTCCCGGTACCAACTAAGAAGCCGGTATATACTATACTATATGCTGTATACTATACTATACTATATATACTATACTATACTATACTATACTATACTATACTATATATAATTTTTTGTTACCGACATTGTCGATGATGATTAAAATGGTGCGTCACGGCGTGCAGGTGAACAGGATGCTCTGTCATGCAAGTAAGTAGCATGATATCGTTTAGTTGCTCTATCCAGTGATGTCAAGATCGTGTGATCACTTTGGTTTCATTAACAGTAAATGCCATTGTGCCGAAGTTTTGCACTACAAAAGAGAAAATGTCTACCCGACTTAAAAAAGAAATGAACATATTTTAATCAAAGACGTTCAGCAGAAAGGGAGTAAGCTGCACTACCGCCTTAGTTTTTGCCCATTATTAATTTGCAAACTATGGCTATTATAACCGTGCATACATACGTGATCATATGTATACGTCATCACCAAAGAGTGCTTTAGCAAGTGTAGCCAGTCCTGAAAGCGGTTTTGTGGCTCTGAAAACCCACTGACTATCAGTTTGTGCACAAGGTCCTTTTTTTTAACCGTCCACGTCAACCATCTTCCGACTAACGACGGGATATAGTCAGTAAAATATTTGTGCCCTTCTGTATTGGCGAAGAAGTTGCGCCTTTTTCTAGTCGATAAAGCAAGTAAAATTAATGATAGTAAATGCGTCTATAATTCGTAAACGAGTCGCCGTCAAAGAAAAAACTTTCATAAGGAAAACAGAAACGCGATAAGATATCAGAAGTGTGATAAGTTAAAAGGCTTTATTGTACATTTTGTGGATCCCGTTGAGTGCTTTCAACTAAGGAGTCCATGGAGGGCCTTGTTGCATTTGTGGGCCTCAAGAAACGCTTAGGAGCTTCATTGTATTCATATGTCTCAGGGATCCTTTTTGGATCTGGTTGAAAGTACGTGCATTAAGAATCCTTTGAGGACATCTTTCATTTGATTTCTGGATTGTTTTGTTTATTGAAATTGTCTATGGCATAGAACTGATATGCGGGCATCTAAAGGTCATTGCATAGAAATGTGCCCAGGGAGTGCATCATGATAGATTCTGCCCATTTATGAAGTACGCAACTGCAAATGGTCCCTAAAGCATTCCTATTAGATAAACCTTTCCGGGCGACTATTAAGTCTATGTACCGACGGCTCTGGGTGCTTTGAAGGGTACGTGTTTTCTGAGGATACGTCCATAATGGGTTCTGTCAAAAGTAAAAATAAAACAATAATTTTTCAGCTGCACAACATTTTCGGTGCTGAGCTGCCGTGCAACCAGAAGGGAGCCCAAAGGCTGAGGTACTTCCAGGTTGTTCAAGCCTAGACAAGAGCGGTCAGGATGCTGAGGTTGTCAGCAGTCCCAGGAGGTACTTTGAAGCGGCAACTAAAACCTCGAGAACGACGTCGCCGAAGAGCAGGATCCGTCTGGCAAATGTGTTATAATAGGCACAACGGTAAACTGGTTAGTGCACAAACCATAAACGTTGAGAATCCTTGTGAAAACGCCTAAAAATGCCAGAATATCAACGCGAAGTCTAAGGTGAACAGCCAAACTTGCAAACCGTTGTGAGTAAGTTTGCGGTGCCAGAAACACAAAAACGGCCCCTCCAGTACGAGCCAAGTATGGCCCACAGAATACAGCGTTTTAAAGCATACAAAAATAAGAGCAGTCGTAATGATAAAGAGACTCTAATGCTTTGCCAGCCAATTCACCATTTAACGTTCACCGTTAGCCATCCACCACTGGAATCCACATGGAGCTGGATTAGATGTTCACACAGGGACTTGGTTCCCAAGCAGGCGGGGCACCTTATACAATCACCACCAAAATCACATGTTATCCTTTTCACTTGTCAGATAACGTATATTGTTAAGTTACAACCTTTTAGCGCGCGTCACTTTGGGTTCAAACTTACCTGTGGACGATTATCTCAATCCATTTTGATACACTTTCATTTCGCACAAGCTGTGTGAGGTTTTCCGTATGATGTCTTACCGGTTTGTGTCACCTTAACCACAGAAAACGGAAGCGTAATCCCTCACTTGGCTTTTAAACGAGAAATAAGCATGAGACATTTCAAAAAACCGTGGTGCTGTTTGTCGTGTTGCAAACTTAGCATTGCTGTTTTGAGGTGGCAGTCAATCATTTCCACCGATCAAAAGGCATCAGGTAGTAAAAACAGCTTATGTACGTTGTATTCTATGCATACAGATAAAATACATTGAATACATGCACAGTATAAGATATGTTTCATGTAATTGTACATTATATTACATAACATAAAACACAATATAATCCATGTAGAATAGTATATATATTGTGCATACCATAAAGTATGTATTGTTTTATTTTTCTTTACATAGTTTATCTATGCTAAACCGAAAGTTCTGTCGCTTGACTAAAAATTCATGAAACCTGCCAAGCTTATCAAAAAAGTACGCATGCTGGTTCAGTTTAGATATCTACGCAATTAAGTCATTGGCACAACTTTTACATAGCCAGATGAAACCGGCCGGTTTTTGGAAAAAGCTTTTTGACTGAACCAGCGATCCCCTCTGTTTTCAATTTTCTGTAATTCCCTCTGTCACTGAAACACTATGATGAAATAAAACAACCCCATCCAATTTAAGATATCCTGTTTCTTCAGCCTTACAGAAGTTCTGGTATTGTGATCCTTGATAAGATGGAGGACGGACCATAGACGACAAGCATAATAGCTGATGACCTTCAGTTCAAACGGGAAATAAGACTTTGCAAGAACATTTTGACAGAAAAACAAGTGTCTCAAACTCTGTAGCTTTTTTCTTGTTTGGGTAGATGATCAACGCACAGTATAAAGAGATTAAGCTGCTCGGAACAAAACTACCACAGACAAACAAACTAAATATGCCTCTGAGGCTCGTAATGAACAAGTGTAACTCATCCTACCACAAACTGGCCCGCCGGGTAGTCAGCATTCTGCAGCTCATGTTTTACTACCCCACAGATCGAAGGGTTCTTTTGAACTCTGCCGGACAATCGAGCACATTTCCAATTCCAGTAAAAGGTTTTTTATTAATGTTGATTTTATTGTTTACTAGTGTGAATTTGCGCGATGCAGCAGGTCACCAAGAGCACAGGTTGCATGAAGAAGCAGTAAACCAGGCTAGATTCAGGATATACGGTGGCAGACATCGACGCAGTTTAACCTTGATGCCACGGTAAGCCAGGCAACTGAATCGTTAAAACTGACCAGTTCATCTATAACACAATAACTGACACAGGAATTATCCCCGTATTACTAGGCACATCAGCTATTGAATCGAGCATATAAAAAACGGGCCTTACGAACGCATAGCGAGAAAAAACCAAGTGCTTGGCTCAACATAAGGAAACCTCAGACACGTGTCTACTTACGAATAATAAGAGATTCATTCGGTCAGACTATCTTGTTCCCTTTGAATCCCAAAAGCAAACCTGCCTCCACGATTTTATGGGCTACCAAAAATTCACAAAGGTGTACTCTTCACACCAATTGTGAATTACGCCACCAGTCCGACTTACAAGCTTTCAAAGATGCTGAATCAGATTATCAAGCCCTTTCAAAGTAATTTGGCAAGCAACGTTAAAGCTTCCTCAGTTTGCTGATAAGCTTAGACAGCAAACAATACCTGAGGACTAAACTTTCTTCAGCCTTAATGTATATTTACCGTATACAAGTGTGTCCATAGACATCAGTCCTGATATTTTACTCCATTTACTAGGAAACGACTCGACATTAGCTACTCGTAATAGCCTGTCGCCAACTGAACTAGTGACCAGTGTCGAACTGTCTGCGTTTCACTTCATTCATGTCAAAGCAAATTTTATACAAACCCATCAACATGGGTGCTATGTACTGCTCAATTACATGAACCGTGACAAACATTGTCATCGGAAACCTAGAAAAACAAGCGGTGGGCAATTTTTGCAACTTGGTGATACTATTTCGATGATGCATTCGTAGTCATCAAACAAGAGTTTTCTAACCTACTAGTTTTCCTTAACTCGCCCAGGTAATGGTGGGTTTTACTCGCAAAACTGGAAGTCTAGAAACATCTTTGAGTTTCCTCGACTGTCACGTCACAGATAGATCAATGCAGTTCGGATGGTGTTCAGAGTATTTCTAACATCATCCGGTGAATATGAAGCAAACTATTCTGCAGTCACTCACAAACAGAGCAAGCAAAGTCCACTCTGAAAAAGTCTAGAAGATTCAATGAAATTAACATTATTAGATGTGTTGAAGCAAAACGAGCAAAAGTAGTTTTTACAGAGAAGGTAATAGACGATTCTCAAGCGAGACAACAGTCCGAAAGCAGGGATTTTCCATCGACTTTGCAGATTCATGATCGTTAACATACATCAGAAATGAATTCGTGCAGTCTCATATTACTTCAGCATACGAACTATATTCGAGATGTACACTCAAATCAAAGAGCTCCCATTCCACTCTGAGAATCCCATTTTCTCAGGTGATCAATCTGACTGTGTGGATAAGATTTGTTCTGGGGATCGCAGTGGTACGTATTTGGTAGAGACTAGTAGGCATCTGAGACTGCACATTACCGAACACAAGAGACATACTTGTTTTCCGCCTCAATACACGTCTCATTATAAAAGGTAGAGAGATTCAACCTTTGTCCCACACGCTCTAAAAGAGAACCATACCTAGCCAGCGTGCGTCAACCGGAATGACAATCTACTCATGGCAAGTCTGGTTGAGATCAACCAATAATAATGCATGATGCGTGCACTTTAACCTCAAATTGTAGACGTAAGTGTCCCATTAACTACTCACATGATGCCCTTGTAGCGGTGACTGTGAATTTGGCTTCTTTTTGTTGCTCGTTTTTGTAATTCTGATAATTCCCCTCCTAAATGTTACTCACGGCGACTGAAACGTCGAGAATATACGTTGCTGTATTAAAGATCTGTTGTCCCAACCGAACTTTCAGAATTCGTTGTGGCCGGCACACTTTCTGAATGTGTTTTGAGCTTGTTTTTCACAAGAGCCCGTGAGTCTTCTGGCTTCTGCATCACCGCAATCATCTGTCCGGACGCGTTAGTTCTTAGTTCGACGAATGCAGCCTGTTAATGTGAGCCCAGATTTATCGACTTTGATGGAGTCTAATATTTCCGCACCAGTGGGCCAACCTTTTGAGATCGCCCTGTAGTTTCAGCTCGCCATCAGTTTCCATCCGCAGCTCTACGTCGTCAGCGAATAACAATTAGCTCGAGTTGAGGCGATCTGGCAACTAGTTTGCGCATACTGTAAGGAGTCCGAGAACAGCCGCCGTGTTGCGCAACTAATGGCTTGACACGGCTCCGAGAAATTTAACAAAAATAGTTGTTCAGCTCTAACACCCTTTCAACGCCTAGCTGCCGCGCCACTCGAAAGAGGCACTCAGCTCAGAGAGGGCGTCGTTGTCCCTCGCATTTCACCTCCGTTGTAGAACACAGATTCTATTCGACTGTGAGGCGATCCACGTACTCCTACCTGTTGAATTACATGTAGCAGTGAGGTGTCGTCTGCCCGGTAGAAGGCATTGCTCAATCCAAGGAATACTATGTAAACCATGTTGTGACGTTCTTTCATTCCCCACCATGCTTCGCGAGTCTCTTATTCATGAATACAAGCTGAGTCGGATTGGGTGTTTACAGAAACCTTCAAATCCTCTTTGATTGTTTTGCCCAATTTTGAGGACTACTGATAATAGGCAGATGAGTGAGTATTCACTGGGACCCCGAAAACCATGGCTTGGAAATGATCCGATTATTGCCGTACCTGTCTTCAAGGATGTCTCCTATTTTTGATGGCCTGCTCTGTACGCGCCAGGGGTGTTGCAATGCCAGGGGATGTCTCCTTGACATAAGGGAAGGCAGGCTGGTATAGGCCTGGTGCTTTAGTGCAATTTAAGAGTTCCTGGGGGTTCGTTTTGCCCTCACGGGACCTCAGTTTATCCCATGTACATACAGTTTCATTGCCAGGTTAGTAATATCCAGCTCTCAGTTGGTGTACGTAGGATGTGCCCTGCGGACAAGTTGATTCGCTTCTGATCTCAGATGGGGACTTCGCCTTCTGTGTTCATTACCACCGGAGGATGGCCCTCGTTCTTCCTGCAACTGGTTTTCTCTACACATCTTTTGCCGCTAGTGCAACTTATTCCTCGTGTGCTTGGCTTTCAGCAACCACCATTCACCTGCAGGCGCGCCTAACTTTTGCATATTCGCTATAGCCGTCCGGGTTTTTGCTCTCTTCCAAGCACCGTCATGCTTTTGCTATTCTAATCCGACGAAGCAACTAGTGAAGACTTCATAAAGGCGATTCTTTTACAGAAACGTTATATGGGGAGCCCCATACGAGTTCATAAGAGGATGAAACGCAAGGACAGACCCGTTTCGGTCGTGCAGAGAACCTTTAGAAGTGATCACATATCAGCCACACTAAGCAGCACCTACGCTGCACCTCAACTGTGACTCATCCTACACGACAGTTTGCACTATAGACCAGTGCATCCTTACCGTCCATACTTTCTATAGCTCGTGTAATTTATCCATTTATCTGAAGCTATGTTGACATATCGGTGGGGCGGATAGGTTTGTTTTGCAGTAAATGACCGAAAACCTTCCAAAATAAGTTAAGCTTTAGATAGCCCAATCAGTCACCTGCTGCACAATAAAGGACGTCGATCGCTGGTATTTGATGAAACGGCCCTGATTAAGAGGGTGCAGCCAGTCTTGTTGTCCTGCTGATTCAAGCGGCCCAGTTACCGTGATACTGACCCCCACCCGACCCTTGTATCGCATGTATACGTACTTCCCTCAATCTTGTTGCTGTGCCGTTTGTCTACAGATGAATGCTTCACGTTTGTGATTGACGAGGGCAAGCGAATTGTTTATAACTAACCTAAAATTTCTGGCTGTGTTTATCATATATAACACACTTAAGATTTATGTGCTCAGGATTTACGTGCCACAGGACTTCGCCCAGGGTATTTCAGGCTGTCGATGGTTTTCAGGCCCTGCCTTCAGGTGGTTGATTGGCAACAAAGATTACAGTGGAACGTTAGCGGACATTTTTGAGGGAGCCCTTTTTTGGTCAGCTAGTTTGCGGGTGACTGCTCCTCAGTCAATAGGCTTCATTCCTAAAAACAGACCCTTGAAAAGAGCCTAGGATGACCTAACGTTAACAACAGTAGTCAGTGATTGAGAGAGTAAAATGTTTAGATGAAGTTCGGAGGTGGAGGTGGGAGGGCGAATAGCTAGTACCATTGTTAATGCAACCTCCAACTGATAGAGCAAACCACGCTGATTTAGCATTAATCCGCAAATATCCATGTCGTTTGCAAGGATAGTGCAGATGTTTTATCCTGTTGCATTCAGAGCTGCCGAGGAAATGCGAACAAGATCTCCAGCTGGTTCGAGATCCAATTTCTTGCACACTGGTGTTCCAAAGTTGGCTTTCCAGCCACCATGTAAACTGAACTTCTGGAATGATAGATTTTATAGGGACGTTTGTAACAAAATCAGCCTTCTACTTGCAGACTCGGTCTAGCGACGTAGGTGTGTAACAATCAGCAGCTTTTGATGAATGAAGTATTCCCACGAGTGATCGCGCCTGCTCATCTGTTGCATCGATTTCACTCACAACATAAACTGGTACTGTATATTCTAGCGACATGGTTTAGGTTTCCTGTTTGGGCAAAGCGTAATCTTTTTGGCCCTTCGTACACGACCCTTGGTTACCGTAAAGCTCCACCGCGGTTGCTGGCTTTCGCATGATTAAAAACACTCATCATTTGGTTCTCGTAGACGAACCTCCAAATCACGGCTCTCAGCATACATCATTGAGGTAAGCGGTTGCTCTTGGCTTACAGAAGCAACCTTTGGTACGCAGTTCGAAAACCAAACAGAAACGAGGCAGTGACAAGCAAGCATGCATCTTTCTAATTTTTATAAGGTTTGTTAAATCCCGGATGCTTCTAGACATTCCCCAGAGTATTTCAGACTTGGTGCAAACCAAGCACGTCAACCTTTCACAACTGATTTGCACCAGTTCGAAAGCCAATTAGAAGCACGTGTAAGATACTTTACTTGAGCACATATTCAGTTGCATGACTAGAAACAGCTAAAGTACAGTAAAATGGATGATGGCCAGAGGGAGGAAGCACAGAGACTTGACAGGGGAAGAGGGACACATATAGAATAACCACGATACCCATGAAGCTCACTCATGGTTGTGGGGATGAAATCAATTGGCAATCACATTATGATATAACAAGCGGGTAATATACAAATGGTGACGGGACGTAAAAAAAGACACAGGGGAGTCCAAGAACCATGGTCTGTTGGTGAAGTCTTTGAATTGTGACGGCGCAATAAAGACGATCATAAGATGATGAAACACTGTAGCAAGTGTTTTGGGAAGCACTGATGAAAGAAAGCGCCAGGTAGCAGTGGAGGCAGCAAGAGAGACCGGATGAATGACTGTGAACGTGACAGAATTATCCCAGTCTAGAATTAGGGTGGGATGGGGACAGAAGAGAAATCGACCCACAGAAATCAAACTAACTTCAGGTATATTTATTATTATGTAGGCTGCATATTTGCTCTTTATAAGTGATTGTAAAGTCAAAGTTTATTACTTATGACCTACCTGGCAGTTGTCGATCATATTTCCGTCTGATGGAGCATTGTGGGTTATTTTAGAACCGGCACCTGGAGGACCAGTTCCAAGCCTTCAGAAAATCAGATGACGCTTAGTGTTTTATCACCGAAGGGAGTAAACATACGCACAATACCGATTCTTATTTCTATTTTGATGTTTTCTTATCAGAAGTGCAGGGCTAAACCGGATCCAACCGTATACAGCTTCTTATGTAGACCTAACCTTGTCGTACTGAATTGTTCGTTTACATTAAGTCATTTCACAAACTGACGTGAAGACTAGCTGTCTCGCTTGACTTGTACAGCGCAATTGAGTTTACGCAAACCACCACAAATGAAATCCCGAATTAACAGCAATGTTATAACTTCCTATTGAGAGAACAATGTAATCATTTAGATGTCGGAGATTTGCGCATGCACTTGGGCTTATTGGTTCTCGCCGGATTGTACGGATACACGTCTTATGAGGATATTAGAGCAAGCCTAAGAGTTATCACAAGTTATCCTTGCACTCAAAAGATAGCTACAGCAAGTGGAATATGTTAAATTCCATTCTCATGACCTGTGAAAACACGCTATCTTTCTTGGTGACCATGAAATTTTTGAGCACTCACTGCCCCAGGTGGAACACGGACAAGCTTAAGTACTTACATATTCTTGTATTGACGCTCACTGGGGTCTTCGTGGTTTCTGAAGAAGATTACTGTTCACCTTGCTGGATGGATGTGCCTACTCCCCATGGGCCTTTTGCGCTTATGATACTAACTCCAATCACTTTCTCGGATAGCTGGCTTTCGTTGTTTGAGGCAGTGCTCTTTTTCGGCGAGTCACGTGCTTGAGGGGTCCACAAGTTTGAAATGAGTTGCATAAGCTAACAAAATCTTGGCGTTGGTGTGGCTACCAGTAGCATTTGATCGCGGCGCGTTCTAGTTTGATTAGTCCAGCGTATATCAGTGCCTTATGTAGATTTTGAGCACCCCGGGAGCACTAGCCTATTGGACAACAAACTGCGCAGCGTAAACGGGTTTGTACACAATAAATGTGTTATATATATAATAGATCATGTATCATTGGCAGCTGGTCCCGTGATCACCTACGGGAGTTGACCTTTAAAGGAGAACAAATGAAACTACTGTACCACACGAAAACGGATGCTCGTACTTGTGTTCTTCCTGAAGCGCTCTAGATACTACTTGTTTGGGAGACATTTCATCGTCCGAACAGATCAACAGTCGTTTCGTTGTTTGCAAAACTTCTAAGGCGCAGACGGGAGGACAGCCAGGTGACAAAATATCTTCCAGAAGTACGACAATGAATATACCCATCTGCCAGGTAAGAAGCAGAGTAATGCTGACGCACTTCCAAGACGACCGAATAGGAACCACGGAAACTGTCGTACAAAGCATTTAACGGCAGTGAGTTTCCGCTAGTGTTGGCAGCTTTACTCACCATGCGGTTTGTCCAATGGCTCCGGTAATTCCCTCATCACGAGGGACAGTATTCAAAGGTTCGTGCTTTGCTCTCGGTGCTTCTTACGCGTAGGTCGATGCCTACAGCTGTCGATGGGAGACTACACCAACCAACCTGCCGGTCATCATGCACAGCTTGTTGCCCAGTTAGACCAAATGAGCGGTGCAAATATGGTCGAAGAGACCAATGATTTGTCAGTCTTTTTGCGCATTTGACCAACTGTAAAAAGACACTGTTGTGCGCATCGGAATACATAGAGGCGGTTTGAACTTGTATTAGATTTACTGCGAAAGGTGCACGCAATAGGTTACCGAGTTCAGACGCTTTGCAATACATTGTACTAACTTTGTTTATGCCTCCGTCTTGTTTCACAATTTTTGCAACCACAAAACTAATCCCTCAGTTGTCTGGGTTCGGTCCAATATTCCACTCCCTCCAGGATTCTGATGATCCTTCCACTTAACCTTCGCGCCTATGGGGAATGGTCGTGCCTTTCTTCTTGCCGTTTTCTGTCTAGTCCTTTCCTGAGCGGCGGACAAGTTTTTTCGAGCTTTCCTCCTTTCTTCTCCTAGCTCCTCTGGAGACAAGTGTGTTGCCGGCCATAACCCAATTTCCTGATCAACTGGAAGGCGCGGATGTCGACCGTACATTAGCATGAACGGGGACTTGCCTGTG
>SJOL01009380.1:328170-419154 GCA_004794785.1 Opisthorchis felineus | reverse complement strand
ATGAGGCGGCCTGGTGCAGCACATTCAGTTGCCTGGAAACATCACAAACGAGAGATTCAGCTGGGTTCAAATTGCACGAAATTAGCGAAATACACTCATTTGCAGACAAATTTGGTTTTTCGAGAGACTCATCTGGAACCCAGCTGAATCTCTCGTTTGTGATGTCTCCAGGGACTGCACCTACCTGATGAGCCCCAAGAAGGGCGAAACCGGTCGTGGGCTGTCGAAGAATATTCAGCAACCTTATGAGTATACATGTATCGCGATATCTCGAATATCGTAGCAACTGAAACATGAGGCGGCCTGGTGCAGCACATTCAGTTGCCTGGAAACATCACAAACGAGAGATTCAGCTGGGTTCCAGATGAGTCTCTCGAAAAACCAAATTTGTTTGCAAATGAGTGTATTTCGATATATCTATGCAATTTCTATGCTAGTCAGGTAATGCACTACCGGATGCGCGGTAACAACGTCAACGCTGAATACGGTTACCCATTGACAAAGAGGACCTGACATGTATCTTGAAAGGTCATGACGCCATAATTCAGCTTCCTTGTGGAATGCTTTTTGAGTTTTTCCTCGTTGTTCTCGACGTGCACGATTTGTCAACACATGATGTAATGCCAGCCGATGAGTAATATCAACACAACTATTTAGTCATTGCATGTGTACACGTCTTCGCTATTCAGCACATTTGTTCGAGCGGCCAACTGGTTAGTCGCGTATATACGCTGCACACCTGTCCACCCGAAACACAGCATGAAGGTCAAGTGCCAGTTTATCTCCATGTGGGATTGCCAGGGCCATGCCCTAACACACCTTCCCATATCAAGCCTTCCGGTGTGCTACAAGTGACTCGCAAAGTGTAAACAAAATTAAGGGGTGTCTAAACACGGAGCGCCATGCGAATATGATCGTGGTTCGCCTTGTTATTTATACAAGCTACCGGTTTTGGCAAATAGGACACCATTGGGTAAATTTGTTCCTACCGATGTCTCCAAATGACCCGACGCTTCAGAGCGTTAGCCCTACTGCGATGCCTGAAGTGACTTTCGGTGACGAAACTAATTATATGCGGACAGTATGTAGCGTCTTATGCATAGTGTGGACCGTTGAGGACCCTGTGCATACACTAAAGGTATTTAGTTGGTTCCACCCGATTTGACAATTATGGGATAGTATTTGGATATTCCCATGGATTTTAGAACCGCCTGTATCCCATTTACTCCAGTGTCTTATTTCTGTGGCTTTACTCCAGTTAAATGCTGTTCAGATGGTTGCACACGCGACTTAATGCAGACCAAAAGTGCCATCACCTGTCTTACGCGAAGGTCAGTCGGTGTAGTTCTATTTAATATGCAAATCCCGGAACAGATGTTAGCGCAGTGTGAGACCTTGGAAGTCAGAATTCGGGCTTTCGAGCCAGTGAAATCAAATGTAAGAACAGCATAGTGGCGAATAGCCTCCTTTGAGGGGAACAGCCTCGAGAGCAACAAACTAAGTGATCATCCGAAGTGTCCGAGCGACAAAGTCGGACCCAGAACAAACGGGAATGGATGTAGAAACGGAAGCACGTAAAACCTGTTCGTAATAGTCTTTAGACAATTTCTACCGCATTTTCCTCTTGCAGCCATCCTTAATGAGTCTGTTAACGCGTCTCAGTAGCTTTTAAGAGGTTTCTCGTCAAAGGTCTCAACAAGACTTAAAGCTGTCTTAGAACGCTTCGATAAAAGTTTAGGGATTACTGGATGTTCAGTTAGGTGTTTTAGGTGTGCGATTCTTCAGGCATTATGCGACAATTTAACCACCCCCGGGGATACCCAATATGACGTAGTGTCGTCCTCGGTAGGATAACCTCCGGACCTTCTGAAGACCATAATGACTAGCTGGTCCTCTGGGGTCTGCACCTGAATAACTTTTCTTAGGGCTGCGATAAGCATTTGAAATTATGGAACTTTTCTCCATCATTTCTCTTTCACGTCTCTTTCAAATTTCGTTTCAATTGGCTAAAAGGAAACAAATGTGAGATGATTGTATCCGGAACAAATCAACGGTCAGCTAGACAACTGTGAGCACCAGATATATGTAAAAGAATCGTGTGTCTGTTAAGCACAAAGCACAGTGTCACCAGGTGCGTAAACTGGGTAAATACTAAGTGAGAGTTGTTGCAGTAAAATTGGCTTCATGTAGGCCTTGCGGCTGTCTGAGGCGAGCTCAGGTCGAATAGGAAATCACATTTACATGTCAGCCATATTTCGGCATTTCACCTGACCACAGTGAATGTGAGGGTTCAACGAAAATATAACCACGTCATACAACTCATACTGCACTTTCGAGCAAACAGAATTCAAACCGCAAAGTTTGTCTCTTCTGAATTAACGTTTATTTTACCTAGTACACTGTTTCCGGCCTGCCAACCAGATTCCGTCACTCAGGTGTAATCTTGCTTGCCATTCCAATGATGACTTGGGAAAAGTGTCCATTTCAGTAGTCGCAGAACTATGACCGCCTATCTTTTTATATTATTCAACTTTCCGAGTCTTGACAGCTATTTTTGACGGAGTGAGCGGCGTATGACGGCAACATGTCACCGCAATGTCACCGAGAAGCTGCTTGTTCGCGTTTCCACCCGGATGTTTCTAAGATGGTGACATCAGCAAAGAAACCATCACACACAAATGCCATCCACACTCTACCAAAGAAATGAGAGTAATTTGAAACACTTCTATGTTCAACCAGCAATAAATCTACCGATTGTTACCAAACTTTTCCGAAAACTTCTATGTTCAATTCGTGAGGGCGGTAGCCACACGTGGATATCGGAAACAGATATGAGCGTGGCGGTCGATCTTTTGTACTACTGTCGAAGCAGAAAGTAGTTGAAAAAGAGAGGCAAATCTGCTGTCTCGAATTTTTAGGACAACGCAAACAGGTGACCTGTCAAATGAATTGGTGTGGAGATTATTTAGCTTTTCTTTAGGTATACGCGTAAGAATGATTCTCCTTGCTGTGAACGGAAATAGATACTTGAAAATGGCCCGTAAAAAGCCAGACTTCCTGAACAGGAGTCCGGCCACGCAACTTCTCGCTTGTCGGATGAGTGCTCCACTGAGCTATCGCCGACACTGTTTCACGTCGCACATGTGCACTTGAGTTCTCCTACGCGCGAAATGTCACTGCGTGGCAAGGTAGCCGAAGAGAAAATGGCCTGTCCCGGTGCAACCGAGATTGTCCTAGGTGCCTTCTACGGACTCTGTTTTGAAGCCTATATAAACTCAACAATACCAAGTAGCATGCGCTGTTGTCACACGCTGTAGTAGTTAGAAGGGACTAAGCTAATAACAGGTCTTGGCAATGCCTTCTGTTACCAGCGTTGCCAGCCTCTTCAGTCTCGTGATATGCGGGCCGAACGTAGTAGACCGAGTGCTCCCATAGTCGTGAACACCATTGGACGATATGCTGGCCAAAAGCGTGAGAACGGCAGTTGGGTTCCCACAAACAGTGGAGTGCGAGGCCCAAAACTTCGTCTGATCAACCAGCCACAAAGAGTCGCCCTAGCATCCGTGTGTATGTAGATGCGATGGCCTACTCGAACATTGTAGAGTGCGGTCTGGTCGTAGTAACCTAAAGTGGGATATCCATGCATTGACACCTCAAACAAACAATGGTTCTGGACGAAGCGAAAAACACTAACAATTGACTGCCACCTCAGTGGACAACGTAGTGTAGGTGTGCTTGAAAATATTTTTTAAAAATATTGGCGTGGCTGCATACATTCATAAAACCTGGTGAACGCACGTATGAAGCCTTGAGAACTGTCCAAAGCTTTTTACTTTACTTTTCAATCACGGGAGAATATATTGCATCGTCACCGACTGCACAATCCCAGGCGGCAGATTATGTAAAAGATGTCGGATAATGTGAACCACAAAGCTATCAGGCTGCCCAAAAGTGCGCACTGGTTTATACCAAAACTGCGGTAGCGTGAGAGTAGTTTAATTACTATATCTCCACAACTCATACAGTGAAAGGTGTGCGGTGTGTTGGTCTGTCTATCGTTCAAGACCACACACGAATGCTTCAGCAGCACTACTCTGAGGAGTGAGTTAGGGAATTCGGAAGTCTCTCGACCTAGTCGAAAAAGCTACTGTGATTTTTCTGCGACTTCGATGGTTTGGAGTGACATTTTACAAAGTTGGAGGGCAAAATGTGTAACCTTTATAGTTTTTGAGGTGTCGCAGTGTTATTTTAACCCTCCTAATAATACACTAGAGTCCTATGGGTTTTCCCGCATTTGAGTATCGATTCCCCAAAATGTACATCCAAGCCAATACCAAGCTATTCGGCTTATTCTGTGCAGCTTGTGAAGTTGATTTCATTTTATTCGGTGCTCGTGTTCAGAATGTACAACATAATTGGAGAAAAAATGTGAACTTAGCTTGAAAACATTATAAACGAGAGATTCAGCTGGGTTCCAGATGAGTCTCCCGCAAAACCAAATTGGTTTGCAAGTGAGTGTATTTCGTTGATTTCATTTTGTTCGGTGCTGGTGTTCAGAATGTATAACATAATTGGAGAAGAAAATGTGAACGTAGCATTCGAGGGTATTTTTCTTCTCTATGAATATTTGTGATAACACTCTAGCACTGTTGTATCGGTACACACAGGTCTTCCTGCATATAAGAAATTTCCGTTCAAAAATGTCACCAAATGAAAACTACGGCTGACGCTTCAAACCAATCTAGTAAAGGGCAAGCGAAAAGCGTTTCTTTTTCCATGCTCCTTGGTGAATGGCTCATCGCAGTGTTGTGTTAAAGTGGACCCACAGTCTACGATCGACCACTACTGTCTAGTTCTTGTATCGTAAAACTAGGTTGCATTTGTCTTAGCCTACGTGGCATGGAATAGTATCTGTAGGGAACCTGAATCGCAACTGTACATGTTCAACACTTACTCGCCTTGCTAGAACTGCCAAGCTGTGTAACACAGCTCGAAGAAAGAGGTTCCCTTAGCCACCAGATAAGCTATGGTTATACACTTCAATTAAGTAGAAGACACATAAAGATTGTGATACTCCTTGGCATGAATTACTGCCCATGATCAGAGGAAAAACACAAAAAGGAAGAGTTTAATGGACATTGCTTTGGTATTCTGTCGTCTAAATACACTGTTCGTGGCCAAAACAACATTCTAAAATGCATCTTTGAGAGAGGGAACTAGACCTTCGAACAACCATAACCTCGAAGAAAGTGGTCCCTTCAGTCATCCAAACGGCTGTTTCTCATAACACAGGGGACAGTATAACTGTGCCTGAATTCGACGAGGAAAACGCAGAGAAGTGCTCTATTAAATATGTGCTCACAGCTACTAATAAGTACACGAATATCCTTGTTGAATGGTTGCTGGGACTATACAGCAAGATTCAAAATGGTTCTCATATGCTTAGGACTACTTCCAAGGTTGTAATCTAAAGCAGTTTTCCACGAGATCAGTGGTTCCGGCAACAGAATACAATTGAGGTGCAAACAACTGGGGTATTATAAGAGTCCAGTCCACACTAACTATTCGTTCCAGGTACCACTCGGATTGAGAGCGCTAAAATCATGATTTTTGTATTGAGAATTCACTAGGTAAACTTAAAGTGTAGCATTCACGTAACTATGGGTGACGCACTTTTGATGAAAGTGTGTGAAACTAGTTAGCACAGTCAAACAGATGCACCCGGAAAACTTGTACAGAGACGTAAGACCACAAGATAAAAAGCTACCGGGCGCCAGCTTTCCCACACCGGTTCAGCGGCAAAGCCAGACGAGGAAGAATAGAGAAGCACTCAGGTTTCTCGCAAGGAACGTACGACAGTAAGCTAAAGCTTAAGCGATGAGACGGTTTTCAAGAAAAAAAAACTAGTAGTCGTGTTCGTATATACAGCAAATCTTATGCAAACCAATGTCAGCGAGACGTCAGTCAACAGGATTTCGTGCACTGATTATGTATTCCAAGCTGGTACTCATCAAAACCACTAATCCTTTAACGGCAACAGCGAAAACACCAAAATTGAGAATTACTGATCGGTGTCACCGAATTATGGGTCGGATGGTATTTGGCCTTTTGTCTGAAAAGGCAAGCGGAGAAGTCTGGGCTGCACCATAATCGAGACTTGAGTTTCAGTAAGCAAATACCGTGTTGACAAGTGAATAAGACACGATAAGATTCTTGTGTTTGATCTCCATCTGCACCCAAATCCCTTATGAAAACTTTCAGGCCTGTAGTGAGAGGGACCCGTCATGAAACTTGCCTTTGTTATTTATGATACACTAAGAATTCCTATTTAAGCAAATTATGACATTTGTGTTGATGGCTGTAGCGTGAAGCTTGAGAACCGAGACTTTTCTGTTACCACTGACCAGTGACACAACCACATGATCATTATGTTCTTCAAGCACAATGTTTGGTTCCAGAGCACGGAACCCTGGAAAGCAAGCGCTGAAATCAAACCGATATCTGTCTGACATACTTCGGATTTCAACTTGCTCTATAAAATGTGTAATAAGATGTGTAATAGAAACGGAATTGAAAAGCAGCGCAACACAGTGTATTCCACACTATTTTGAACGTGAGACTGACGCTGATTGATGTTTGACATTTAGTTTGTATCTGGTGACACACCTAATCGATTAAAATTTGATTGGAAATGGAAGAAATAAAGAATCTTTCCAAAATTTGTGTCTGAAACTCATTACCCCATCCAGGTATGCAGTTTCACATGGAGGTCGACCTTTGTGATACAGCAATTCCTTTTTCTTACGGGTTACTTGGCAGGAAAAGAGATCCAAAATGACCATATTATGTTACTGATTAGAATAGACCAAAAGATACCAAGCTAGAACATCCGTATGTTGAGCCGAATGTTCAGTGCAGATAGGATTAGCCATTTCAGTCTATGTGCCATCAAGGATTCAATCCTTATCCCATCCTGTCCGTAGCTCCGTTGCAATATTTAGCAACCACCAAGAAAATGGCGGTTTCCAATCTCTCTAGGGATTCACTAGATGCGTGATGCCCATAATTCCAAACAAGGATGAAACAGCTGTTCATTAAGTTTCGGCTCTCCAACACATATTGACTTTATTTGCAAGACGAATTGGAGCCCGAAATTTTTTCAAGGAGAAACACTCCGTTACGCTTACTTCGTCTGCGATATTACCTTCATTTAAAGTTCACAGGATGCAAGTCACCCACTCCCACTGATACTAGCGAGCCAGACAGTCATATGATCAGTACGATGCTGGCTTTATGGCTTTAACCACAACTGGCCTTGACCCCCAGATTCACATGAATATCCGTCTGCTTTGCCAGAAAGATGGAATGCTTCCCAGTTAAACTGTCACACCAAGCAGAGGAACATCGACCCTTCATTCATCAGTGTTATTACCAGAACACTGAAGAGAAAAATACTTTTGCGATGCATGAATTTGAACTAAACCAACAATCACAATCGCAAGGACCAAGCCCGACTCCAAAATCAAATACATCCTCTACAGATTAAGCTAAATAAGCTGTTTTTAATTTTCATATAAATTCTTCACAACTTCGTTGTCAGAAGTAAAAGTACAGTTTATTTTCGGGCTTCTTATCCGAAGGTGAAATTAGTGTCGCAAAAGCAAAATATTTATTATTTTGCTCATGTAGTTTGCTAGCCAAACTTTTAGAGAAAGCTAAAAAATACCGCTTCAGTGCAGATAAGTTGTGAAACATGCAGAATCCGCAAATGAGATTTCGTGCTGCAAGTGAGGACAATCTGTGCTGAAATCCCGGGAAGCAGTGTGAGCTGGTTCATCCCTATTGGGAATCATCAGCCGTGTGCATGTCACGAAATTCCAGGGAGTTTCGAGTCCTCGACCTGCACGCTGGTATATATATATATATATATATATATATATATATCCTACATATCCAGCAAATTCGACATCCTATAATTCTATATGCATTACATTTATCTTGTCTAAATGCCAGTTAATCACTGCTGGTTGTGCTCAAACTACTAGCTGGAAAGTCAAATGCCAGCAAAATCCACTGCTGTTGGTCAATCAGCTCAGGGGACTGTGGCGCTTTGCAATCAGGTGCGCAGTCAACTGGCATCGCCATATGGGCGACCAACGGTGACGTGACAGCGGCAACTGTAGCACTACTCAAGATGGTGTGCTGAGCTCACAGAACCTGGGCATGAAGGAACTAACAATGCCGGTCACAAAAACAGTCAACTGGCGTCATCGGTGTATCCGAGGAAGGGCTGGGAACTAAGACTGTAGCAGCTGCCTTGGTTTGTGCCGACCTCAAAGGTAGTCTGGTCATGCTTCAGGTATTTTGGCGCGGGGCCTCAGTGTACATGTATCTGGTTGAGCTCACAGCCTGAAGGATCGCTTCAGTGTGCAGGTCTGAACACAATCGCTTTGTGCAGCTTACATAACGTTAGTTTCGCTAATAATTTGCTGCACAAAATTCTACAATATCATGTTTTTGCGCGTCAAGTGATCATTGGCTTCTGAAGTGGTTCTAAACGTCTATAGACGCCTGGTTTTCGAGGTTACCAAAATAAAATAGACTGACACTCGAATTCGAAAAGACACAGCTGCTTGAAATTCGAAACCCGGGGAAAATAAACGTCGGTGCAAATTAATGTGACCATGAATGTAGCTCAGAAGCCATACAACGCTATTTTGGAGGATGAACAGTTTAGAACCGTTAGGGTTTCCTAAGGGACGCAATGAACCCCTACAGTGGAATGTCAAAAAATAGACAAGCCTCAAGTGCTAGTAACACAAAACCCAGTTTAGCTGATTAAGAAACAGTAATAAACCACTCTTTCCCACCAGAACTGCGTTTTGTAACTCTTCAAAGTTTCTTGAAGTTAAAATTTGACACAGATGTATCGTTTCGGTCACTTTCGGTATCTTAGGACGAAAATAACGGAATTTGAGTTGGAGATCAGAACGGTCACATAATCCTGTCGGGAAATGTACATTTCCCTCCCCCGGCACAAGCTCGAAAGGAGCATCCCTGCTTAGTACAGGCTTCTAGCTTCTATGGTTAGAATATGAGTTCGCACATCTCCGAGAGGTATGGAGGAAAGAATCAGGCGGTTAATTTTACCAAAATCATAAGGTCGATGGAAACCTGCTTCCCCCTTCTTGGGGCTCATCGGATAGGCCTAGTCTCCAAACCTTCATTTAGCTTAGGTCGTACTTGAACAGCAGATTGCCCTTATGAGGCGACAAAAACTAATTCGCAGCAACACAGGTGTCCTACTGTCCTTGTCCTCTCTAGAGGCATACCGAGGCAGCTTTACCATGGGGTTTCGGTGGGTTCCAAGGACATATCCAAACGTGATTGACACTAATCAGCAGCTAATGTTGTCTAGGACATAATCCGCTCAGTAAACTGGAAGTATTGACATTCTTGGATTCGACGGTATCGAATGGCTGGCTCCCCGAGCAACCAAAAACGACTATTTTTACTACAAATTAGCACAGGTGTAGTAAGTAGTTTTCCATCATGGCCAGCAGGTCGCGTCACTTTTTCTCTGCGCACTTCTCTTACGGGTACCTTTTCTCCTCCAAAGGGCAATTACTCCTGGGACCGAATGATTTCGAGCTTTTTGAAAGGTCACTTATCCTGCGAAGTGAAAGCTCGTACTTCCAAGGAAACCACCATTGTTGAACTTGAAGTCAGTACAATGGTTATTCTAGACCAAAATACTAAACCTTACTTAAGCAACGGTTGCTAACTGACCATAGTTTTACAAAAATCAGCAAAAAGTGAGAAGAAGTGGGAAGAAAACAACTATTTTCAAACAGCCAAAATTCCTAGGCAGTGACGGAAAGCGGTCAGTTCACATGGCTGCCCCGCTCATGTATCGCACAAACAGTGACAATCAACTCCTACATGACTGCGAACAGTTGCATCTGGTTTGATAATTTGTAATCGATAGGTTGTTCACACATTTTGCGTGAGGATAAACAATTTGACGTTCTTAATGTCAACCGATAACCGATGCGTTTGAAACGTAAAACAGATGCAAGGAAACGGTATGACCAGGTCTGCACTGATAGTGTATACTGACAGTGGGTGGGCAAAACCACTTACCACTCGTAATCGGCTCGGGTGCATTTACACCGTTCTGTGTGAACTAGTGGTTCCATGCCGTATTCGTTGATACACCTGGAAATGAGTGAAATTTGGTTGCATGAGAATCCGAATTGATGTAAAGCCGGAAGTGGATAGTCTTGGGGATCAGCTAGTAGTGGTGAATTTATCAAACTTTACGATCAGAGGGCTAAGTGACCCCGGAAGTAAACGCTGAATACGGCTATCTCCTGGAGTGTTAACCTGACAAGACTGAGCAAAATCGTCCTTTTCCGTGAACATTCCTGTAGAGCTACAGGGTGCGATATATCGGATTATCGAGGTAGAGGGTCACAGTGGCACCAAACAATACAGGGCACAGCTGAAACTTAGCAAAGTTATATCATCGCTCAAGTACGTACACGTTCGCCTGTGAAAAATCGGAGGCGTCCAGTGCGCGCCCGTGCAGTTGTGGTAACATGCTAGCTTCGCGTATCAGATATTCGGAATTCAAACCCCGGCATGACCAAGGCTATGCACTGCTGATGAGCTCTAATAAGAGCGAAACTCTAGTTCAGTGTTTCCCTCCTTTAGTATGGACTCACCAGAATGATTGCACCAGGACAGGAGGACGACTGTTCAAATGAAATTGAACAAATCCCGCAACCTCCCACTCGACCGATCCTCGAAATTTGACAGCACCTGGGCTAACTCGTCGTCCACTACACAGGTGAACCCCCAGGCAGATAAAAGAATATTGACTCAGTGATATTTATCTCTACTTGGCTCCGTCAGTGTACATTGCATTAAAGTATACCGGTATTCAGGAAAGTTGGTCCATGTATATGAAGCCATGTAGATCGAGCCCATACAGTTTGCTTCCGATTCTTCCCATACCGGTGTAACGGTGTATACTACTGTCCTGTGTCGAGGATCCGCCCCCGTATCTGACGGAAGGTGAAGGTTACTATGGAAATTGTGGAACCGCCTTGCAGTGTTCGTTTATTGTTCTTTACTATTCAATAAACGTCTAGGAACTTGGGACTATTCACTTTTCAAAAACTCTGTGCAGATATGTTTGCTTGTGTGTCTAATAGCTTGTAACCGCTTTGTTCGTCTTTGCTAATAAATAACTTCGCAGCGAACAGCTTTCCTCCTTTCACAGGTAGCATGTCATTATTATTTTCATATGTGCTCGGTTACCTGCTGAGGCCCCCCGTACAGGCTGATAAATTTCCCTTTTCGGACGAGCGAGTGTACGTAGTGTGCATACTACACCCTCTGTCCACATGTAAAAGTTACTGGTAGTCGATAATGTGCTTTTTTCAAACACTCGTGAAAAAGTTGGAGTTCTGGTAAAAGTGACTTTGACTTAGATAGGATAAAACAAATCCATATTGTCACTCAATTCTACGTTTGCTTGTATTCCATGTAACATTACAGCTCGCCAGATAGGTTTTGCATCTAGCATCAAGCGTGAAGTGGGTTTGCTTTGTCCAAATCAGACGTTGCCGTGAGAATTCCCGACAATACAAAAACACAGCGAAGCATTTTGTTAAACCATGTTTCCAGAACTTACAGTGAATCCTTACGCAGCCTCTTGTAGTATTGCTTGACTCCAAGTAAACAGCCATCCTGAGCTCCTTCAGTGCCGGAATGAGGAGTCCAAATTTCATAATCGTCATTAGTACCTGCAATCAAGGATAGCACACCGGATAAAGCATAATTAGGGCCTTCAAATTTGTCAGCCGAAACGGTTCAGAATAGTTAGTTATTTCTTCGTTACCATCGGATCATTTTTCCAGCAGGTTTCAAGATAAAGTAGTACCGATGGTCTCTGCAAGATAGCCCTCTTCCCTTCTGAAAGACGAACACTGCCACGACGGGGTACAGTGTATCGCTTCTTGCGCTTGCTCTTCGTTTTGAGATGTAGGATTCTAGTCTTTGTGGAAAAAGAAAAGGATCCGAAACACTCTGGAAGCAGTACAAGATAGTAAATCGCCCCATGAGCTGTACCATTCTTCAGCAAACGTTCTTTCATATTACCAGGATTTGTTTGCTCCTTTCTGTTTTTTTTTTCCAAGTCCACGTGCGGTACTAACTATGAGGGTTAATTTGTGCCGCCGTTACGGCTACGGTGACCAACAAACCTGCTGCTCCGATTAGCATAAAGAATGAATGAATGAATGACAACTTAAAACACACAGAGTTCGGTAATTGGCTATTCAAAATCACACCAACCTTTAGCTCTTTCCTGAACATGCAACCAAAAGAGCACCTGAAACCGTTCTCATTCATGAACCGAAGATACGGGGAGAAGCGTGTTCATGAACAAACGGACAATCGGAGCGTTAGGTAAATGGGTGCGGTATGTCCTCTTATGCTCTGGAAAGCCCGGTATCCTCAGTCACACTTTAACGGAGAAACAGCACACACACGCAAATGTCTTTTGGGAAAATATCAACCAACAAAAACTGCCAGTGGGAGAGTCAATGACAGCGCAATGACGGGTGGACTGTCACCGAACGGTCCAGCCACTGCACACTTTCTACGGGTGTTGCTAACTTTCAATCACTGGGAGACAAAACCCGGTGGGAAGAGCGATGGGTGATGTACCTCCCGCTGATATATGCTCTCCTAGTAAATTCGCAGGCCTCAGTCAATCCGGGAACAATTGTCTGAAAGTTCTCGTAAAAAGATATATGGAACCAAGGTAAACACCATCAGACACGCCATGTTTTACACGTGGTAATTCATTGCGTTCTTGTCTTGCTATGCCAGCTGTTCATGGACTTTTTTAGGGTCAGATAATGTGAGCCTTCCCGATGCACGTTACAATCGTTGACACATTTACGACCAAAGGCAAAGGGGCGACAGAAGCTCGTGTATATTCACTGGGAGAATCGGTGTAACACACAAGTTGGATTTCGATGTTGCAGTGAGGGCACACGCATCACAGAGAGCACACCTTCCCTTTGAAAACACTATGGTAGAGGTTGACAAAGTCTTAGTTGGGAAGTTTTTAACAAACTTCTGTGATGATCTTACGCCACATCAAATAAATTTAAGGTGCCATAAGATTATCATAGAACTTGACACTGGATCCAGGTGCAAAATTTGAGACATACGGAAACTAGGGATACATTTACTTTCACTTTATGATATAGTATAGTATAGTGAAGGCCATTGTTAATGTTTGTGCGGCTTGAACGCTGTGAACTTTTTGGTTTCAACCGTTCCTATTGTTGCAGTTAGGAGAATAAGCGGTAAAATAACATCCCGCGCAGATTACTCAACCGGTACCCGGCCATCACCTGGAATCCGTCCCCCAGTCCAAAAAGAACTGTCTTAATGCTCCATGGATCTTACAGACAAGTACTTCTGAGTGCATGTGCCCTTAAGATCGAAGGGAAGATTGACAATCAAAACTTTTCCAGAATTCCATCGTTAAAACAAAATTCCTTTGAGATTCCAAACTGTATCGGCAATCTTGTGACACATGTTCTTGGTTCGGCGGTATATTCAGATCTAATGTTTCATCCAATTCATACTAGTAAAACTATGGGGATGTTGGCGTTTTCCAACATCTGGAGGGTGTATTTCAGTTCCTTCGCACTTCCTTTTCGTCATTAAATTCAGTGTTAGGGCTATTAAAAGTGATGTCAAATTCATCGGACTTTAAGGACTGATGTAAACTTTTCTGCGGTTTACCATACACTTACGCACCACACAAAAAGCTACAGGCTGTGAAAACGAAGTAGCATCGACCGAATTCAAGGCCAGAATCTCCGATGCCTTCAAATTAATGGAAAGTTAGATCCTATTTCCATATATTTTGACCGAAAGTTGTGGATCGCGGCTGCATCAAATAGCGGTCTCAAAATGGTAATGTCACACGTCTCTTCTGATGACAGTGGAAACAGCCATTGTTCGTCTATGAAAAACAGAAAAATTGAAACTTGGCACGTCCACGTGTCTTCAGGAAATGTGCCCTAAGATGGATAATATGTTAGGTAATCAACCAACCAACAGTATTCGATTCCAGAAAAGATGTTCCTTCCCACAGTAAAAGTCTATATCAATGCTGAGCAAACACGCTGCATGGCACCTCGTATTGCGTCCTGCAATTTATCAAGAACTTCTGTCAATCGAAGCAACTTGCGCACTCACTGAGTATCTTTTCTTAAACTACAGAGGAACGATTGGATTGACCAGACGACTGTAAGTCGTTCGGTTGTAGTTGGAAAAGTTAGGGTACCGTAGAAAGCGAACAAAACGTAACGGTTAGGATTGCCGCACGGCTTGTCCCTCCAATTTGGACTCAACTGAAAAGTGACTCTAACCTTATGGGTCTCCCTAAGAGTCACTATGAACGTAAACTTAGTCACAGGTCTGAAAACATTGTTCACTCTGACTTTTGTCAATCCTTCCGTCACTTTTACGACACACCCAGTCGCCATGACCGTTAAAGTAAAGGGTATGAGAAATGCAGACACTTTGTGGGTTGTATTGTTAGTTTTACACCTACAACAGCAAGGAAATACTGACGAATAGATACGGACAACGACAAGGGAGGACCCGCTGCTTTACTATTCCCTATTTATGCATGACAGTCAATGTAAAATTCGGGACACAAGTCGACGAACATTAATGTTTTCGCGATCCCTTCTTCTGGCCAATACCGATCAATACAGATTGAGATATTACAAAATTGAAAACGAGCGATCCATACAAGTAAAACAAGGATAGAAAGGAGTCTGGTGGTAAAACTGTGAAAACTATTCACGTGACGATCAGTTAGCCTAAGTAGCCAGCTGTTACGTGGGCAGGCCATGGAAAAGTCAATGTGCGCGCCAACAATATCTGAGGGCACAAATTCTGGCTGCGTGAACGGATCACAACAACTGCAGCACAGTACTCGAAAATCAGTGTTAGAATTAGTCAGGTGACTCGTATCAGCCAAGTGAGCGACCACTGAACTAGTAATAGACCGTCTCGATCCGGTTTTAGGCCGAAATGAGTTGTGCTCTTTTATTTTCTTGCATAACTGCTATGTCATGCGCCCCATGTGTTCTGCTGTATAACAGCAAAATGAAAGAGTAGACTAGCGCACTCTGAGTATGGACCTGCAGCTTATCTTTGAGATGTGGGGACATTAGTTGAGTAGTTGTGGACTACAACTCGAGTAAACCAGCCGTAAGGGTTTGCCGAAGTGTGTGATGTAGACGTCAAGTCATATGACTTGCGGCTAGATCCCCTTGAAGGCTAATTAAAATATATTTCCCTTTGGCTGTGACCGGTTTGGTTTCCTTGGTTGTGGCGGCCGTATATTTTGAACCTGTGCGGATAATCATTTTCACGAAGTATGTCAGCTAGTGACTGAAGTTCGGTTTCAAGTTAGCTTTCATGGCGGATTTCTCTTACGTATCAGTGGACAGATTTGTTGAAGTGTGCTGTCCCGGCTCATGGCATCCGAATGTTTAATTAGTAGACGTACGTTCAGGAAGTGGAAGAAATGGTTGTTTTCCTCTTTGGATATAAACTGAATGGCCGGATGTGCTCGGTTAAAATTTCTTCAAATCTTCGACAGCTCTGACGATTTGTCTATGACGGCGAGTATATCGTCTATGTATCGCCAGTGGCAGTGCATCTTTTCTTTACTTAAGCAGAGTTGATGGTTCTCAAGGCTTTCCATAAAACATCAGAGAGGACTGGGTCTAGTGGTGAACCCATTGGAACACCATCAACTTTTTGGTATAACCTTTACTTGAACCGCAATTGCACGTCAGCTCTGCATCGCAATAATAATTCCTTTAGATTACTGTTAGAAATATTCAAGTCTTCATTTATATTCAAGTCCATGTTCACCTGGTATGCGTAGAGGAAATATTATGGGTTAAATCAGTATCAAATTTCATCTGAGAGACTTATCCATTTGTCGAAGGCGATTTAACCAGCCTTGCTGCAGTTATTTTTTGACACAGGGACGTGCGTAAAAAACAAACTGGGTGTTTAATTTCCAGGTAGTGAAGAATACCGAAAAACAACCCAACTGGAAATGCGCGAAACCATGATGGGGATACAGAATAACCTAGTGGAACTGTCGAGTAACTCATAAACACGTGCCACTATTCTAGCGTAAACGAAAAGCCAGGTGTTTACATTACAAAATGTAATTACAAACACCTCTAGTTTATTTATGTTAGTTGGTCAAAATTCATAAAAGGACCACTTAGGAAATTGCACACAAATATCCTCGGTGCTCCAGTAATGTTCAGTTTCTCGGATGTATACTGCGAACCTGGGGAAGAAGCAATTTTCACGCCGGGGGAATTCGCTTATCAGCAAATTTGGCAGTCAAGAAATCTCGAAGAGGGTTCAAAGGGAATATTCAGTGAACAGAAATATCAAGCGGGGAAACACTATCCCTACCTCTTATGAATTGTACCGATGTGTCATCTATCGGGCACGGTAACGTCTGTCGATTCTTTGCACACAGTAAATTCAGGGGATTGACTTCATCGCTATTAGTCTGGAGACTTCCTGCTCAACCTAATGTGATATTCAGTAGTGAGATGACTTCCATGACCTTTATACCGTCTTTCCGTGGTCACATTGAAGAATCTTTTGCTCAGACGTCAGCTCGCGTGAAAGGACTAGCTTTAACTCATGTCACTCCTGATTCCTTGTAAGAACTATGGCCAAAAGTGAACCGCTGCTGACCTGATGAGGTAACATCAATCACACGAGGCACAAACGCGTCCAATGCAAATATCATAGGCTATCGATGCTATCCAGAAATATTTGTGTGCAGTTGGCTTATGGTCTTGTCAATCATCCTGAAGCCGACTGTTAAATCGGCGTCGGTCGCCTGGCTTAATAATCGCAAACGTTTTATGTTTCGTCGCCATTCCGCAAGCATCAAACCGTTTAACCGTTAACAAGCACCTAGCCATCATACGTTGTACACCACGGACGAGATGACGACGATAGTTCCACAAACGTGCATCCAAATACCGTCGGTCATTATTCTCATGGCCGAGAACAAATGTAACAACAAAAGCTATTCGAACCAGGTTAATGTATAACGATGTATACATTACAGTCGGGCCAAAACGTCTAGAAAGTCTGTGCAGTCACGTGACCGCCTGACAGTGATGTATGATGCAACTCGCCACTACGGTCATTCTGCAAGGGTGCGGCAGCTGCCTGAATGAATCTGGCCTGATTTATAGAGCAGGTAACGATTAAATTACCTTGACCGGGCTGACATCCGGTGCACGTCAGACGCAGTCAGCAAAGGATCATCCTGTACATTTGGCAGATGAGTAAAACACCTGCATGCCGATGAGGGCGTGGTAGCCGAGTACCACTGTCCGACACACATGTTGTCAGTCGCGTTTTTAGCATGTTTACGTCTATGCTCCGGATTAGATCGGCTGAAAACTCTTGATAAGCTTCATGCATACTACCTGAATCGGACAGCATGAAGTCAGCATATCTAGGTACACTACAGAAAATTCGTCTTATAAATAAACTTTAAGGTGAATAAGTTCTTCACGATATTCTAATGGTTACCGATCTATCTCTGCCAACGTTCTCACTGATGCCATACAAACTGACAGACAGAGCAGAAAATCACGACACGGCGACTGATGTAATGAAATAATTATTCTTCGTCTATTGTATCGCCTCATCTACCCTTTTCAGGTTGGAACCAGGAACATTTTAAGACCGACATTCATTTTTAGGCTTGCTTCGTGCCCCTTTCAGCCAACGGTCCAGGGAGTTTGTAAACAACTTCCTAGCAGTAAAACCATGAACGCTTCAACAGAAAACATACTTCGCTGGATAAATTGCAACTCTGAGTTCACCTCAGGAGTGTTGATAAGTAGGCCTCTCAGGAGAAAAAAACCTCATAAGGAAAGACATTTATCGTCTCATGAAATCTTGTTCAGGTCCACCCAAGAAGGACCATCCGACGTCCCGGAATCCAATTTACCCTTCAAACATCTTAGTATCGAACTGGCTATCAATGGCTCACACATTTATTCATTGATACACACACATACCAACCATTCCAATACCCCGTGAAATTAGCTGCCTCTTGGCGACTTGATTTGGCTTGACATGGTAGCACGGTGTCGCATAAAAACGCTGAACGTCATGTTGTTGCTGCGCAGAATGAAATTATTGCCGTTAGAACCCAATATTTAGCAGCCCACAATAACGCATTAATTCACAGTCACTTAGATCTCGTCTGAACAGTCGTCATCCTGTCCTGATGCAATCATTCTGGTGAGTCCACACCAAAGGAGGGAAACAATGAACTCGAGTTTCGCTTTTATTAGAGCTCATCAGCGGTGCACATCATTGGTCGTATCGGGATTCGAAATCTAGAGATCTTACACGCGAGGCGGACGTGTTAGGACTACTGCACCAGAACACGCAGGATACATAAGAATTTTAACCTCTGAAAAGGCGAACATGCTCACGCTTGAGTGGTGTAATTGGTTCACCCGACGACTTGAACGATGACCCAGTAACTGTTCTGGTTGCGTCGATATGCCCTGCTGATGGGCTCTAATAAGAGCAAAACTCTCGTCCACTGCTTCTCCCCTTTGCTATGGGCTCACCAGAATGATTTCATCAGGACAGGAGGATGACTGTTCAAACAAGATTGACGTGAGATTGAATTCTACAAATCCCGCAAACACCTACAACTAACATTAATTGTTGTGTTCCGGTATTGACATTAAACTAAACTGGTAATAGTATGTCGTTTTCATAACAACTTCTAGTGCTCCGAGTGACATGGAGTGATGATAGCATGAGGTTAAATTTCACATATTGGGAGCCACCATTTCCGTCGACACATTGTGATGAAAGCTGTTCAGGAACCCATAATGATAACGGAGTTTTCATTAACTATAGAGAAAAAGCGTCGGAGGTATTTTACTGTGGCCACATTTATTGCGTGATTCACTCCGTTTGCAGTAGGAAAAAATCAGACTCCGCTCCGAAATTTAAGGGAAATTCTTCGAGAGACCCAGAAGAAGAGGTTTCGGGTTATCAGTAACTTTCTTCATTTTAGAGAGAGCGATGAGGACTCGAGGTATCCAAAGTTGAATGTCCATTGTATGATAAAGCTTAAACGGTTGTGGGTAAGGGGTGAAAACGACAAATTTGGTGTAGCAGTCTTTTCTCAGTCTTTCTGAGTAGCTGGTTTTATTGTTTGAGGCGACTTATCACACTGGAGAGAAGACCTATAGAATTGATAGGGCGCTTGAGTTGGTACAGTAAATTTAATGACAAAAATCAAGATCATATCACCATTGACAGTAATACGGTCACCGGGCATACCGTGTTCACTCCAGTCTACCAAATTTATCACCCCTCGGGCAACGGAAAAGCGAGTACTTTTGCAGATTCACCCATTCAGTGGACCATACAGTAGGCTGATAAGTAGCATAATTAAGATTTACACCGTCAGATACATTTCGGTGTATGTATTGGAGTACCGCGGTTTGTTTAAGAGTTGAGTCCTGGATGAGAGTTATAACAAGGGCCACTGTGAATCACAGTTAAAACGTTAAAATATCCATCAATGAAGTAAGAGGGTAGTAGTCTTTTCCGTCAACCTGGGGCATATGGCACTGAAAAAGCAAGCCCAAAGCATAAGAACAGGAAATCCGATAGGTTGGACTTTGATTAAGATGGATTAGACACGAGGAGACCATCCAGATTACCTCCCAACGGATGACCGGTGAATGTCAACGTTATTGGTTTTGAGAAAGGCTACTGAGACTGTTACGAAATTGCTTCCACTAGATGAGGGAAATTCCTGCATCCTAAGCATTCAAAACAGTGGTTACCAAGGCACATTTCTGAGACCACCGCATGAAAGCATTAAGCCCGGACTGCAGATTTATATAAGCTTCAAGGGTGTGTAACCTACAGCCAAGCAGTAAATCTCGAGTACCAAAAGATCGAGGATATTCGCAGGATAATAATGTTCAAAGGCAACAGGGAGTTAGAGGAAAAAGTGGTTTATTGCGGCCTAGATGCATGGTAATTCAAAATGTTGTCACAGCAGCCAATCATGCCATTGTAACAAGACAGACTGAAATCACAGTGGGGACGGAAATTCTGTGTTGTTTGAGGAGCGAAGTTTATCATTTTTCCTGTTACTAGTGAAAGATTGTGCTGCGTTATGAACCTTTTAACTTAACCACTTGGTCGGACGTAGATTTTATACCAAAATCGAAACGTCAACCAGCAATGCATTTAACGATTGCCTTCCAAACTTTCCGGAACAGTGAATTGTTAATGGATTCCAAGCGTACCCCGGCTAACTGAAACAAATATTTGATTGTTTTGGGCTTCATAACATACAAATGTTTGCTCACCTTTGTCACGCCACCAGAATCTATTCACAGAGGCAAGACCCTCCCCGTAATTCCCCCTGTTATGCCTAGCCTTGTCTTGCCTCGTCTAGCCAAGGCTTTTGCATCATTCGTTCTAGTGTTCAGTACATTTTTCATAGTACACGTGCGATTTGTGTAGCAATGAAGAGAATACTATTGACACTGCAACCATTGGTTGTTGGTCTGTTCGCCGAGCCTGGCCGCTGGATTGCAAACGTTTTATCACCAATCGAGGTGACATCGTCAGTGCGGGATTGAGTAGGACCGCACTGACGATGTCACCTCGATTGGTGATGAAACGTTTGCAATCCAACGGCCAAGCTCGGCGAACATACCAACAACCAAGCAGCGCACCCGAGCTACCTGTATTCCACAACATTGCCAACTGCAACCATTATTGATGAAAAGGCCATCTCCCTGTTTGACCTAGCCACCAGCCTTAATGCGGGGGTGAAGTGACGTCCCAGTCTTTGACCACGACTGAGGGTTATCTGGCCACTTGACCTCCGTGAATCACAATTCAAAAGCTTGAATAACAAAGAGCACATGTCAGCAGCCTGGTCGGCAATGGAAGTTAAATCAACCCGTCGGGACACTAGTCAGTAGCATGCCGGGCATGCAAGTCCCAGGTGATAATCATCTCGTGAACAATGAACATTAGAAAACAGTCAGACGGAATAAATGATTCAAAATCTGAAATGTTGAGCTTTTCAAGCAATAAGACTACGGAGTGTCGACGCTGGCTTAGCCTACCCATTTTGATCAGTGTACCTATTCAAAAGACTTGTTGCATCTGTGGGTTTCTCTCAGTTTCTTCAGCCTTCAATAAAGCGGGTGAAACGCCGATTGTTCGCAGCATCTGACGTATTCAACACCCACAAAAACTTCGGTGTGTTACAAAATCAGCTCGGGAAAGACTCTGGAGATTAGGCATACATCTACACTGGATGTTAAAAAATCGAGAACCGCATTTCTCTGCTTTGAGTGAAAGCATGAGTGACAAATGCTTCCGCCGTTGGTCGCAAGAAACTGTCAGTGGACGAAAGGCCTTCAAACTCTTGGTCTCCGCCTTTTCTGTTACTTGCATAGCCACCCAAAAGCTGTTGGCTAATCCCCACAGGTATTTAATATGAGTTGTCTAAAGTTAACTGAAAAACGATGGCCGAACAGAGGAAGACTCAAGTCTTGTGGACAACGGCTCTTCTCGTCGCATGCCTACAGAGCACAGAAACATGTGCATGAGAGTTGGATAAAAGCAACTAACTATGGATTAACAGGTCCTGGAGATTATTACTAGGCAGTGACCGCTTATCAATAGATTACAAATCCTGAAGCTGGTCGAATAAAAGTGGACTGTCATGGCTGGTCAGTACTGTACCAAGATTTTACGAGTTTTTAGATTTTGCCCTTCTCGCCTCCAATTTTCGTCCCATGATCGAACTGTAAATGATTGTTTGATTGTTGGTCTGTTCGCCGAACTTGGTAGACCAATAACCAAGCAGCGCACCCGAGCGACCTATGTTCCACAACATTGCCGACTCTGAATGTTGTCCTGTCTCTCTGTACTAACTAAATCAAACCACCAGCCAAGCTGAAACATGCATTTTCACAGGTAAACGGTGGCTTCCAATGTTACGCTGGCTTCAGTATGAAACTGATACATCTCGAAATTCCCTTCTTACTGTTAAATTAAAGTTTGCTTTAATTCATGTCAATAACTCCGATCGTTCCGAACAGCGCAGTTAACGGCAATATCTGTCTAGTAAACTGGTATTCTACTGGAGTCATTGCTTCAGCTGTCCAGAATATAGCATAAGTGTTTGGAAACCTGACTTCGAACTTTTCCCTAAAAATACGTTTTCTCTGACGCTCGAAAAGTGTCATGTTCGAAAGAAAAACTGAACACCATTATGATTGGACTCAGGCAGGAATACCATTTGGTACCAATTCATCTCCTCCATCGTTGAGCATACGTTGCGAGATATGCGGTCTGGCTCACACAAAACGCTACTGTCTCCGTCCGATGACGCAGTGGACCGGTATTCGACGTAATTTGTTGAGAGCTTTCATTTATCTGCGTATTTGGGGAAAACTAGTTAGCTAAACCCAAAGGAATGGGCTTCCGGTAAGCCCCAAACTTGCGCCGGCCGACAGTCGTTTCACATCTTCATGATGCAGTTCCTTTTACACCCTGATGACCATTTAGACGGCATCGTTTCCGCATGCACACAGGGAACTGACAGGCATGTCCGTACTACATCAAACTACGCTGGCGAACCTCCAGGCAGGATAGCTACCGTCAAACGTAGTTTGGGCTGGGCTGCTTGTGCAACCATGTGAATGCACTTTGTTCCGAAAGATGGACAGGAGGAAACAGTTCCCAAACGATTAGCATACCAAATTGGTGGCACATAACTGTCAGATCAGGTGGGGACAACAAAAGGGTTAAAACCCAGGTACATGAGGAAAAGGACTCACTCAAAAGTTGCCCCTCCAGGAATAGATATAGTTGGCCGATATAAGCCAATGAAAAAGTTAGTCTGTAATAATTACCTGTCATTTCTGGCACCATAGTAAGATTATCATTCAGGGCTATTCAGAACGTTGCACACCCAAGTAGAACCATATTACCACTGAACTTAAAGGTGTCCAAATCGGGTAAACCGATGGTCTTCTTTATTGATAAGTCGAGACCAGGTCGAACACTATTGGCAGTCTCTTGTTAGTCACAGTCTGGCTTGCATGGTAGTGTACGGTGACTGTTTGTAAAGTCACTTTTAGGAGCACTAAGAACCTAATACACCAACGTGCGACATAAGCCATAAATCACCACTAATACTCTAGGTCATCCAATAAGCTGACATTCCGGGCCACTGTCCCCAATCCTTGTGATGCACCGACAACAGCCCATCTCTGTATTCACGTCTAAATTCCAACCCGCCATAACTTAGGAGGATTTTTTCTAAGCGATCGTCCGCAATGTTTGGCTTATTGTGAACCATTGCATCCTTAATAGCAGTATGATAGTTAGTATTAAAATTATGCCAAAATTTAGGCCCTCAACTCTCGAGGGTAACAGCTATAAAACTCGAATATCGCTGATGAAGAAGACTTGAAGGCTTCGCCAAAGTAGCTTCCGTCTATGGCATGCACTTGGGAGACAAAACTCAACAAATGTGCATGCTGCTGGTGTTTGGGTAAGCCCACTCCATTAAGTCGCAGTGTCCTCGCCATTAAAAGCAAACAATTTTGCGCGATTCCTTTACCCTATGTAGCCTCATCCTAAAAAACCTAGGAAATCTATGAAACAAACGAAGGGAGTGAACAAAAACAAATTTTCATACACCGGAAAAAAGAAAGAACGTAACAAAATATCCATACAAAAAATGATTTAACTGAGCAAGCCGGTGTATGCTACACGAAAAAAGGTGTCCTAACGAGCAGTGTTACAAAATCAGTGACCAACCTCCGTTTAATCTGTTCCAAGCATATGTTCCAGACCTACCAAAGTGGAAAGACCAGAGCTGAAAACTGTTTGTATAAAATAACTGCAGCTTGAACTGTGGAAAATGCCTGAAGATTCTTGTCCTAAATGTTAGTCCAAGTCGGCTTTCGTTGCTACCCCAATTTTGAGATGGTTTGGCTTTACACCTGTGTGTTTAATTCTTTTCGATCCCATTCAGTTTTGATAATTGAGCGCTTCAATGTTTGGACGAAAGTCAGGACTCAGCAAAATTTCTCAGCTTTAATTTTCCAATTCTGTCAATGACGATGAACTCATGCAAATCGTCCTTGCAGGAGCCAAAACTCCAAAAAGCTTTCGACCAGAATGATGCTTCAGCTGACGGAAAGACCAATGATATTGGTCTTTGAAACAAACCGTCATTAAAGCTGTAGGTGTCTAGCACTTCTGAAAATATGCACAAGAACTTCTCAACTTTTCACAGCCCCAACAGTATTTTGTCGCCTTCGGAAACTTCTGTTAATGTCACTCAAAACAAGGCGGTTAGTAAGACATTTATAGAAGCACTGCCTACGTTACTGAGTGGGGGCAAAGAAATTGCGATCAAATTGGCCATGTGATCCGTGGGGAGGATCCGTAAAACGTATAGTGCCTGTACTGAGACTCTTCCACTGGAAACTGAGAACCGACCACCTGACATTCACATCCACTATTAGGCTGCGATTAAAGCTGAACCGAGATCAAGTGAGCTGTCCCAGCCTGATAATCCTATAGTTTCAAAAAAACATTTTCTAACGTCTACGGATGAGACAGTATGTAAATACCTTTGCTAATACACTACTCCAATTCGACTCAAGCAACAAAACGCCCCACAGCAGCACTCTCGCCAAACCACCCAACCCTCAATATGGACTACAGGTGCCGAGCGGACCACTATGCGCAAACTTATGTCACAGGAGCAGTGATTCACCATATACACAATCGTTTGACAAAAAGAGGAAAGAATTGAACAGTCTGATTGGTCTTACAAAGGTATGTTATACAGGCACCCAACAGGGGCTTACAGGCCTCTGCAAAAGAAGTTCTGTGGCAACCACTGTTACATCGCCTTTTTCTCGCTATCCATCATCCGATAACTGAACCACATTTCTCAGACTTCCTATGCATCAGTGGCTTTTCCAGCTGTTGAGGATAGGCTGCAGTATATCTATCAAAATCCCTGCCTTGACCTGGAATCCACTGAACGGAGAAAATCACGCACAGAATGTGCGTGACATGGGACATAACCAGATCAATGGATGTCACAATTCGTCAGAGAGTCCTCTTTCTGTTACAATGGAATAGTTTCCGTTGAATACGGTCAGCATAATTTAGCCCGTTGCAAATCCGGCAAGTACTAATAAGTGCTCAAATGTAGCACCTATTCGGTGCCTAGCTGCCATGCTACCGGACAGAAGCACGAGGACCGAGATGATGCCAGATTGCTTAGGCCTAGACAGGAGCGGTCGGTATGTCGGGGTTGGGTTTGAACCACGGACTTTCCCGTTGATAGTTTCAATCCTTAGCCACCGAGCTATCTCGAGCAGAGTCTTCTGCAATATATCATAAAAAGGCTCTAGAAGGTTCATCCAATCGGGTAGAATTGCATAGGGCTGTAATAGACCAACGTTGATCCAAAGGATGTCGGAATCCATCCGACAGGCCACCCCAACGAGCTTCACCACTCCCTAACCACATGGACGAATCCGAAGTAATTATGCACCAAGAGCTCGTTGACATCAGCGTGGTAACTGGGTCAGTGAGTTTTTTCGGCTGAGGTTATCACTAAAATAGTTCAGGAGGAAGTCAGACTCCACAAACAAGTTGGAAGGTGGAATTCATGGTAAGCTAGGATTTCAGGCCATTAAAGCCAGGTCGCTTACAACGGCTCTCTCCACACAAACGGAGATAAACACTGACGCTACTCTGTACGACGAATAGACTTTCCAAATATTTCTACTTCATATATTTCATACTACAAAACGCACCAGCCGTATCTGCTGGTGTATGTCTTATGATGAGCGGAGGATCTTATTGGTTTGGCAAAGTATTCTTCGCATATCAAGTTCCATTTTAACATTTTTCAGTAACGAGTTTCCTGAGTAGACAAGGTCATGCAGCTGGTTGGTCTTGGTCGTTCATCCATTTCACCTAAATGACCAATTTTCCTTCGTACAGCTGAGGAAGTAAAGTAGTTTGAACTATGCACTGAGGCCCAGCCACTTGTTGGCCATTCAGTTCATGCGGTCTTTCCTGGTAGAGGAAAGTGCATGTCAAAAGGACTTGATCAACTGTCCCCTCATCATCAGACTGGTCTGCGTTTTTCGCCGATAAACACGGCTGAGACGGGGCCATACACTTGGGTTTAGTGTCGCCAACAGGTCCATCAATCAACAATGGGAGGTAAACTTAGGCGACCCCAAAGAGCCGACTGTATTTCCCACACTCAGCACACCCATGGCGTTCCATCGCACAGCCTCTATGTTGTGCGTGCCCAAAAACACATGCACAATCAATCTAAACAAGGAGGACCACGGAAACAGTCAGTGTTTATGCACCAAACGACGTCTCCACGCGATAGCCACGTCACGTTGCAGGTGCATCAACCGCTGCAGAGAATGGAGTGAACAACCTTGCAGATCGTGAGTCACGGCCCAAAAAAGGAATCCAAGTGTTGCGAAACGCTGTGCTTCGATGGGTGGCTGCCTGTAGACGGTCCTTGCTAAACGGTTTTTAGGCATCAAGGAAAATTACACAACTCGTTCCTTTGTCACAAAGAAGGGAACTGGGTAACAACCAAATGGTCTGTGATAGGGAGTAAAAACCCACAGAAACTGCTTGAACATGGATGACTTGGTCGAAACGGAGTGATAAAAGAGAAAACAGCAGCTCAGGGTACATGTGAATTGAGCCAGTTGTGACATTTTCCACGTATGACTACAGTTGGACTTGTATACTCGCAGGCGTGTATCAACAGGGCTGGTTGGCTAATCACCCGAATACGGTCATTTACTCCGGTCTCTTTCGTACGCCTCTTATTTATAGTAAAACAGACTTTAAGAACACTGATAATGAATTAAGTCCTGATGAAACAAAATACTGACGGTGAATATGGGAGGTTATCGTTTAGTACCTAAAGCCCAATCGGTGTCTTGGAAGAAACCGATTAAATTCAGTTCTTCTTTGCTGCAGCCGTGCCAGTGATGTCTTAAACGGACATTACTCACCGTTACCACCATCTGTTATTTTTTGTCTTATTAGTGCTTGTGTACACCCTGAATATGAATCCAGACGGCCTGAGAGTCTTGTGCTTGATCACCTGCAATGTACAAACTACGACCAGCAGACCAGAAACTACGACCCTGTGCAAAACACTTTTGATGACTGAATAAATTGGTTTTTACCAGAGATAGCTGGCGATGCTATTCCATTCTTTCTCCAGACCAAGAGGGAAGTTTTCTAGTCCAAGTTGTGTTGCTAGGCCCACTGAGGGACGCCCGCGATGTCCAAGTCAGGTAACAGCGGATTGGATGCATCGTGTATTTTTTAACCAGGCTGGTAGAGAAAAGCATTACAATATACGCAATGAGCGGTTTGTTAACTATGGTCAGTTAATCACCAAGGTCCTGCATGTACTGCCTTCAATTTAATGCCATTTAACTGATGCCTCGGCCTGTTGAACATCTGTGGTCGTAATCACCCGTCTTTGGTGGTTGTAGCGACCACAGCGTGACCACATTCTCGTAAGTCTGCTGACAGTTCTGCACGCCAACACACATACACTGAGTTTGAAAGTGATGGTCGGGTAAATTGCAGGAAACGACCTATCATGAAGGTTTACATAATTCAGCAACCTGCGAATACAACTTCATTACTCTAAACGACAATCGCTAAGCTCACACATGATGCTTTCACCATTCGCGCTGACGCATCGAACAAACCAGTGCTATATCATAATTTATGGCTGTATCTTATATCATTGGTGAATGAAGTTCGGCATAAGAACGCATCATTTGTCCATAGGAGAGAAAGTTCTAAGGGAGCGGCATGAAGCTTCGTGAGAGAAATCAGGTATCTAAGAGTGAGTGTAAACATAGTGAAAGTTCTGTTCAACAGCTGTCTAATTCTCTGTCAGTGTTCTAAACAGCGCAATTTGCTACGCTGATAAGGCTGCTTCCAAAAATGTTTTGACGGGTTATTTATGAAGTCTACGGATATTCATACTGGTATGAACAGCACAGAGAAACCAGAATAATTGACCTGGTTTAAGGAGGTCAGAAACGAACTTTTTTCTGCCGTTCAATGGCTGCAAGTTCCATCCTCACGCGTCCACAATTTAATCGCAGATGCTTATAACTGGGCTCAGGTCTAGTGAGCAGATTGCTTAATAAACAGATACAGTGTAATAGTATAATCCAAACGATGGTCACACGTCAGAGGTATGCAACTTAGTGTTCTCGTCCCAAAGTAGACAGTAGTTTCTGTAAATCATTTGGCGAGACGAGCGATTCACTGTTCTACCCCACCACTCTCTAACTTCTACGAAAACACTGTCGCATTGTCCTTCTACAGAGTCTGAGAATTTTCAGTTTCACGAGCCTGGACTGCTCGACATCTGGAGACCTAAGAACATATTTAATCAAGCGACGTCCACGAGACATATTATTGCTTTTGCAGCATTGAAATAGATCGAATGTAATTGGCTTTCGACTACTAAACATAAGTTACTTTTTTACACCACTAGCTAGACCCTCCTTGTTTAAGGACATTATATTTAACCAAGAGCTTAAGTTTACTGTGATCATCACACGTGCATCCGAAGCTGCGGAAATCACTTCTTGGTTCCCCAACTTCCAACACTGCGCCTAGTCACGTTAGCGGTTAGATCAAACGCTCGATAATCAAGCATCAAATAGCACTCTTTCAAGCACTAACGAGTGATGATTCGTAACACTAACCTTGGATCTTTCCGGCTCGTCTTTGCTTTCCCACTATGAGGTAAGCTTGTCCTCAAAATCATCTCAAAGTGCACTGCATTTACATGTGTTTCTTTGGGATAGACTTAGAATTGGACGGGAGCCATTGAAGATGCTACATATTCCTTGATTTCAGGCTTGGAAGGTCCGTAGTTCGAACCCAACCTCTGCATCTCGACTGACCCGGTCTAGGCTTGAACAGCCTGGCAGTATTTCAGCCCTCGTGCTTCCTTCGGGTGGCATGGCAGCTAGGCACCGGAAGGTTGTTACAGCTGCACGATTAACATTTTCATCTTTATGTTTGCAGACGTTCCTTGGTACATCTCAACCCCCACCCGCACAGCCTAAAGCAAGTCTACGAAGGCCTGGGCGGTATCAGATCATGATTATGCTAAATTCGCTTGTGGTAAGTCACCTACGGACAAGGTCAAGGGAAACAGATAACGGTTAACTCAGTCGAAGGAAAACAAGGACAGATGCGCCAAAACCTATAAGATGTACGGCACCAACAGAGTCGACATGGAGATGTCTCAGTGGTGGCGAACATACTGACCGGATGGTCCAAGGATCGAAGCCAACCCCAAGATCTCAACCGCTCCTGTCTTGGCCTGGGCAGCCTGGGATTATCTCAGCCCTGGTGCTTCCTTTGAGTGACATGACAGCTAGGCAACGATCATATTACTGTATTATTTACTCAGTAGGGAGAATGACAGTAAACATGTTCTACAAAAAAGACAACAGTGGATCAACTGACGACTTCTCTAAGCACTAGTGTGGATCATCGAAATTCAGGGGAAATACACCATAATCTGGGATGGTCATCAGTAAAATTTCTCAACCTGTCAAGAAATGCAAATCTGTTTAGATCGTTCCCGTTCCATCACGGCTATGCGTTCACCATTGGAGCGCTGCTCCTATAAGAGTAGAATGGGCCTACATTTGTGAACGAAATATGAATTTCAACGGTCTCTCAAGTGCTGCAATAACATGTGCTCGCTACTTTTCAACGTATTCCAATAAATTTGAATCATCACACTTGGCTGATATGTGCCACTCAGAACAATCGTCAGATAGTATGCCACTGGAGATTAAAAGCCAGACATTGAGGAATTAACTTGACACAGTTCATACAAGCGTGCGCTTATTCCTATGCTTAGTCTGGCACAGGCTTATCGGCGATCAAACAAAATCAGGTCACGGTCTAGAGAAGGTGCATAATAAGTTCAAAAAAGAATGAATTTCAAGCGAAGTGGCGTGAAATAACTTATAAATTATTTTAAGACAAGGATTTTTCGACCAAGGTAAACAGCCAGTCACAGGCAAACAATCATGCACACCAACACTAAACAGCACATCACTGGACAGGCTTCCTAGGGCGTCAGAAGAAAACGGCCGGATGTTACCGTCTAAATCGTCGAGAATGGTGGACATTGTTTTTCCTCAGGGAGTTTTCCAGCTAGTTGAGGATCGGAAATGTGCAGTCTGCCAATCAAAGCACGCGTGTAGCGGACCCAAAATGGAGTAACGACAGAGTTGTTCGAATGACAGTTGTGACCTACATTCCATCACACGCAGGATACACAAGTATACTGCAGCCACAAACGGATTGTGCTGAGAATCGTTATTATCATGTGGATTTGTAGCCTGTCGACCCATCGGCGTGATGACTAATGCCAAAACAGTCACATGCTATCGGTTTGGGGCAGACTACCTAATGGTACTGAAAGGACAAACCTGCACTGGGTCAGGAAAGGTTTGCTCTTCCTGAGAAAAAAACAAAGTTTTACTGGTTTCCTGGGTGTATAGTGTCAATATTTTCATCAGTAGCTTACACTGGGTCCGGTAAAGGATAGCGGGAGACAAATGGTTGTTTATTTCACGAGTACGACACTAACCATTCGCTATACAATTCATGAGGGTCATAGTTCGGACACAATAATATCGCACCACCCGCCGTTTGACTGCCTGTTTCCTTGCTGGAAGTGGCGTTTGACTTGGAGAGAATGATCGGAATACACAACATTTCTAAGAAGGTTGAAAGTTACAATTCATCACTGCCGGATTTCTAGAACCGACAGTGAAGAATAAATCACATTTCTGTCGTTTAGTTTAGGCCTAAATCTTCGAAAGCCGACCAGAGTCAGTGAAGCAGAGAAGTATCAGCAAGACAGTGGAGCATCATTGTTCTCATCTGGTGCTGCTGTTAACGATGATGATGATGATGACAAACAGAGCCTAGAATATACACGATAATTTGACGGGAACAAAGGGACAATGAGCAGGGTGCTTTACCTCCATCAACGGGGCTACCAGGCTCTCAGTCCATCACACACTGAAGAATAGGTTCATAATACAGTGGGTTGATTTCATGCGTTTCATCATGAGCTGGATAGACTGTTTCATGAGTAAGTACGGCTTTCACGCGTATTTCTTTATTGCAACTAAAAAGGTGAGGTTCCTTTCACGTTTAGCTAACATTTCAGTATTCTTGGTATCCTTGACGATTTGATATCGAAAACAATCCTCCTTACAAGTCGCGTATGGTCTTAAAACATGACTGATCTCTAGGGGAATCTGTCAGCCAGCCCTTATTAATGCATCAGGATCTTGAGTACCGATGGATAACCTTGCCCGCATTCCCCATAGTTTGCAGATATTGTATATATTGTACAGAACCACTCGGGGTAAATTAGACATTTGGAAACAAACTACCCAGTAAGAAGTTTGGTAGGTTCAGAAATAAAACCAGTGAAAGATATCCACTTCAAACTATGAAGTTTTTGCACCCTTGCAAACGAGTCGACTTACATGGGGTGGTAACCATTCCATTTGTGGTGAAGTCGACCACGGCAACACGCCAGCGCTGACTCACAGTACCGTAACCGTAGACAGCTGCAGCCATCGCTCTTCCACCAGGTTCAGTGACTAACCCGGTGAACACCACTGTCTCGTCTGCACGTCCTCGAATCCATGCCTCGTAGTTTGTCGTCGGTGTGGTTGTGGTGGTACCCCCTGAAGTATGATTTTCTAGTTGGTGTCCGGGTGGCACGGTTGCATTCCGCCCTCTGGTAGTGAGCAATGTTGGTGTAGTGTTTCCAGGAGTTGTATACACACTAACCTTCGCGGTGGTGCTGCTCCCTCCGGTATGGTCAACATTCCAAGCTCCTGCTCTCAAAGGGATCGTGTGCCAACAGCGTCCTTCATCAGTACTAAATCGTAGTACATCAGGCCATAAGGTATCGGCTGGAACAGCAACCAAAAGCCCCCCACGATTTGCGATTTGGTAATGGTGAGGACCATCTAGAGCCTGAAAGTTGGGTGGGTAGGATGCTTCCCTTCAAAAAATGTTCACGAAGCAGTACAAGATAAAACAGCTACGCGGTGTGAGACTGGGCTACTTCTGGTATCACACGATGAACAGGAATTGCCAGACTGCTCAGACTTTCCTCGAGAGTAGTTAGTCAATAGATCACTACACTTGACCGAATTAATGAAGTCGACCACTTGCAAACATAGCACTGCATTGTACAATGGGTGGGGAGGGTGTGTGAAAGAAGGCCGGTGAGCGAAGAGCTACAAGGGCAAATGATACTTCCCGGTTGCCCAGGCCGAATAAGGGGGTTTAGTTGAGGTACCCCACCTTGAGCCTTTGACTCAAAAGTCTGACTTAAAAAGCAGTGGGAGGATGTAGGGTTTTGTTCGGGGATCCTGCCCCTAGTCTCTGATTCAAGAGTCTGAACCGCAAGTTGCGGTTGTTTGGGTTTTTCTTGGGGGACCCTGACCGGAGCCAATGACTCAATAGTCTGACTCACTTGGCCGCAGGGGGGCGGCATGGCACGAGGGCGCAGGGAGTAAGGCATTACTGTCCCACTCCTAGTGCGGCTACGCACAGCAAGTGCCTTTTGAACAGCACCGGACTTTGGTTTTAAAAATATTTTGGATTTTTGAATAATGCGCCGGCGGTCACGATCAACCGTTGGGCGATCGGAGTGTGCGGTTTTTGGGGCTGACCTCTTCTAACCTGTCCTTTCTCGGGGGAAGGCAGCATCGCTGCTTCCATAAATATGGACATGCTGGTCGCCTGCGGGAAACAACTTGCTGCCTTCACACTCCTTTCGCAGAGGGCAGTACGACTTTACCTCCAGACTGCCTCGTAATACGAATACTCGCAGTACGGGGATTCGCAGTTCTTCGTTGGGCTGCTCCCCGTTGGCCTTCCTGGCATGGTTGAGCCTTTAGGAATTGAGTTCCAGCCAGTATAGCCCGCAGGATCATTGCAGCACAGAACCCCGACCACCACGACAGGGTGACAGCTTTAGGTGGGGTTACAAACATAGTCAATTCATATAAACAACAAAGAACCAGGTGAACAACTGGCATGCTTTGTCTACGTGTTTTAAAACGGATTGATACAGCTGATGAAGAGATTCGCAACTGCTACAGTTTAGCCAAGAGACAAGTTTGGCAACATGCACGTCAAGTAACTGGGGCTTGGTAAACATTCACAATCAAAAGATATTGAAAGCTACTCCGCAGGATTCAACCCAACTCGACAGAGAAAAACAGTGCAAAACAGCGTATTCTATTTGCAGACACCTGGTTTGATAAGAGGCGAACTAGAAATTTTGCATAACTTGTGTACCAAAGGGATCTTCTCCAATAGCAAGCATTGTGGTTAAAGATTATTTACAGTGGTGATTTTTATTAAATGGATTAATTTCTAATTTTTTTAAGATCAGTAAACCATCATTTTTATTGTTGAACCTCGAAGAGCCATTTAAAACACCTGAAGACCAAGCTCATTGCTGTGTGTATCAATCACGGGTGTGATTCTTGTGCTAAGAAACACCGCAATCAGAAGTCCGAACCATTTGCTGCTTATTGTGATGTTCAGATGGCACCCACAAATATAGCTGGATGGACAGCGTTCTAGGCTATTCAGGTTGCAGGTGACAGGACAAAAGTAACACTAACACAGTCTGGTTCTATCAAGTGCGTCATAAATTTACCCCTACGCTCAAATGCAATTGTCAGCTTTCTCAATCCTCAGCTGGCTGTGAGAATTATGCACCTTATAAGCAGAACGATATGAACAGTATCTCTTCAGAGGGCAACGACTCAATGGGATGGCTCTGGAAGTAGTCCCTTGCAGAGTGGGACCGATTCACAGAAGAAAGCTGGAAAAAAACCAGCCCTATGGTTTGCCAAGTCTTCCCGAAGAGTTTTAAAAAGTGTAAAAAGAGCAATGTTTTTGTTGATTTTTCGGCTTTAAGGAACACTTGTGAGTGAAAATAGGTTGGGTTACGTCGTAATGCAGTGGCCCGAAATCTAGTGCGGGTGGATAACGTATGTACCAGGGTTTCCGCAGTTCCTGAATGAATTAACTCTAGCAGCCGCATGCGGTCTTCTGAACAAGGATCTTCCGACGATGGCATCGCCGCTGAACGTGTTAGGCGCTCTCAAGTCGCCGTATATACTTTCTTTCTAATGCCAATTTACGGTATTTGGCGAAGTAAATGTGCAACTGAAGGCTCCCAAACAAAATACGAACACCAAAGACACACCACAGAGGATGATATTAACTCAGTTGTAATGTACGTGCACTTTGGCTGACATGGTTCAAGCACTCTGCCGGTTGGGAGGTTCCTTATCCAGAGGTATGTGGACAGATGACAAACAAAAATTTTAGAAAAATCAAAATCGCCAGCTCTTATCAGACATGAAATAACGGATTCCAACGGATGTAACAGCTCACGAGTGAAGCAAGATGAAAACTGAAAATTCACAGGAGCTTTAAGCACGAACAACATGTTTCGCTGATGTGGGAAAACCGTAGCCATACATACTCTTAAAAAACATATTTCTGATGGCTCATTTTCGTCCCTGTAGCGATATCGCGTCCCTCTTTAGATCATGTGGTTCCTACGAACCCCAGTCAGCCTGAACGTGAATCATTTCTTCAGGTGTAGATGTAGCTACCCACTTTCTAAGCTATTTTTGTATATTTTTACTTGAAAACCGTCACGAAAAACTATCTTGACAGCTAGAGTTAGCTGGCATAGACTGAATCCGCAGGACCCGGAGCCACTGTTTGAGCTGTTGGGACGAATTCAGCTTCAGGACGCTATGCAACAACTGAAGAAGCGAGATGAGTCTATAGTTGCGTATCGACTAGAAGCAAACATCGTCAAAAGCTATGCAGAAACATCTCCATTTTTCTGTGCACACTGTCAGACAATGCCCTGAAATCGGGATCCCATGAGATCTGTTGTTGTATGAGGGTTTGGAAATGAACCCGAACTTGTTGTTAACAACTGTACAGTATTATTCGGTTCTGAGGCAATCATTCTGGTTTGTCCACATCACACAAAAAATACGAAACAAATTATTCATTGGATTTTTTATGCGTCTATGCCGCTACAGTCCCGGGAAACCCTGACAGGTAGACCAATCAGTCAACACAAGCAGGACGATTCTAGTGTCGAGGTATCGGAAAAATCAGTCGATGAGGTCCACCATGGACGAAAACCGCGTAAACTGCCTTCTCTCTTTGGTGTGAACTCACCAGGATAAGTGTGCCAAAACACGAGGGAACCGTTCCCACGACAGTGATGTAAATCGGAATTTCACAAATCCCGCAATCACCAAGAGGTAAACAAAGTCTGCCGGTAGTTGACCAGGTAGCTGTTGTGCTGTTCGCCCCGAGCTTGGTGACGGACTTGCAAACATTTGTCACATCTCCGAGAGACATCATCGGTGCACGGTTGCGCAACGTATGCAATCTAAACGCTAAGCTCGGCGAACAGCACAACAGCCGTCTGACCAAATACCGACAAACTTGTTTTTAGAAGCAGAGACTCGTCTGTTAGGATCTTGTCGAAACTTTGGCTAGGTTTTATCCAACATGTAAACTAGAAATAGAGGCAAGGAGGACGACTGGATATTTCTAGCTGCTACGTATTGTGGATGGCCACCAGTTCTCCTTGATGCCTGGTGCGCCGTATGTCCATTCCTCAAAACATCGCTTCCTAGATCGAGTGGATAGACCTGAGAGAAAAGGACAGCATGTGAGTGAACTGGTCTCTTGACTTTCTGTACCATGGTTGAAGCTGACTGCTCACGTGGCAAACACGGCTTTTTTCGTTGGTAATTGATCAGGTGGCTGTTGATCTGTTCGCCGAGCTTGGCAATTGATTTGCAAATCAATTGCCAAGCTCGGCGAACAGATCAACAGCCACCTGATCAATTACCAACTAATGCACCCGAGCTACCAATATTCCAACAAATTACCAACGGCTTTTTTCAGAGGCCATAACCTATGAGTCTATCAGTGACGCATTGGGGTTTTTAAGACAGATTGTCAAATAGTGTGGCTAATTTAGACCTGGTCGATATTTAATGTACTCGATCAAACTCGTCGCAGTTTAGTGGGAAGGTGTTTACCTTGGATTAGGAAAAAACGTTGGCAGTGAATTACAGCTCGAACGTGCCGGACCACATGTTAGCATTGTTAAAAAAACACAGTCAGAATTTCAGCGTGTATGCATTTCAAACGACCAGGTGTAGTATATTGATGTATGACGATGGATTGATGCGTGTTTGTCAAAACCAAATCCGCAGACGATTCACGCTTACAGAGTTGAAAAACAGAAACGATTCCAGCTGTTCGATCTATAGTCAAATCAGCGAAGTTTCAGAAGGCCATAATCTACACAAGGGGGGGTAACAACGTTGCGTTTTATGAGATTTAGGCGTAGTCCATGGTGTTTATCAGGTTGGAAAGGTTTCAATGAGGAAAATGAGAAAGACGAAGAAACCATTGAAACCGCGGTAGTTGAACACGCTCATCTCACGCTAAGAAGTGTTTCCTGGACTTTTCTATTCGCCTTACGTTGGTGGCTGTCTGACCAGGGAAGAGGACAAGATATTGGAACAACAAGTGCAGACAGGACTACATCGCACTACCTATTGCTTCATTTCAGCAAGGATTGGACCATGGATGTAAATGTCAACATTTTCTCGTGTAGTGCGTTTTATCCAGTCTCCCCAGTAGGTAGAGCATCCTCGTGTGAAAGACTGCTTCGAGCGTTTCTTACAAATGTGACCACTGCAAACAACGTGCAGGCCTAAAATCAATGTGAACCGTTGACATTGACATTGACATTGTGGAGACACAGTAGGACATCTATGTGAGGACGATTAATCCAATCACAAATAAGCAGTATTCTCAGTGAACTTTTATACATAAAAAGTGGCGTGTAAAGTTGAGTTCCGTTAATACAGATCGTCAAAACAATTTTTATAGGTCTTGTTGATACAGTGGGAAGGATCTTCTGAGTGGAGCATATTGCGCAGTGTAGAAGAATAAAGCGCATGTTGCTTTCACGAGAACATCAGGCCTGAAGCTTCCGGCTGCACACACTTTTGCCGTATAACCATTGTCAATGGGTAATGAATGAATGAAGCGAAATGAAATGTTGTTTCGTTCGATTAAGTTGGAAGAATATGAAGCCACCTTAAAAATGTTTGTTGTTAGAAAGCCGTCAACTGGGCTTGAACTGTTATTCCAGGAAGAGAGTTGTGGTTTTCGGGCCTATGGAATGAGGTTTCAAAACCTTCCTAATTTTGCCAGAACTGTGTGCAAAGTACAAGAATGGTAGTGTTCACTGCGCTGAACTTTACAAACCACTTCATTGGGTCTCAGTCTCAGTGATATGTTCACCAAGAACTGAAGGGCCAGCAAAATTCACATGTAAGACGGGTATTTTTCTTATGTTTTTTTTCCATAATGGGATCGAAAATAGTTTTTTGAATTATCCTGGAAAAGACACCTTACAGTGCCCATCCTACTTAGAAAATTGATGCAAAATTGGTCATATCGGCCCACTCACATCATGAAGACTGTCAAAATACGAATTCCCATTGCTAGATTAAAAATGGCGAGGTTTGTTTTTGGGCTGACCTCGTTTATACTTGATGTAGATAAGGTAACAAAGCAGACGTAGCTGAAAGCCATGTTGTCCTACCTGGCTGAATTAAGCGTTTGCGATGACTCACGCAGATTAGCAACTAACTCACTTTGATCCAAGTGTAGCCGCCGTCCGAGCTGACAAACACGTCGGCTGGCGTGTTCTTCAGATGTGTCGCCACATGTCCATGGGCTAAAATCAATCCGGGCGCGGCGGCAATGGATAATGGGGCCGAGGCCGTCACACGGTTGCGAATGCTAAACTGATTGCTGATTTGCAGGCCGCATACCTGTGCAAGATGGAAGTAAGGTGAGATGGGTGTTGTTGATTTATATTTGCATTTACTCTTCGGTGACGCACATGTAGAACGTGCTTCAAAACAAACACACGTAAAGACTTTTACGGACAGCGAAATAGGGACGACTAGAGGTTGTGGTCTCCAGGTTTCTCTCTCGGTTCGAAGCGTAAGTGGTCTTTTTGTCTAAGTTACTAAGTTGAGGATTTCCAGGCCTTGAATTGCACGTGACAACTTATGCAGTCATTATGAAGTCATATTGGCTGAAACGAGGAAAAGGACCAGTCTCCAGTTTGCAGGATTTTTGTTCAAATGTTCAACAACTGTGTCGCTGTAACCCAATAATGCTATAGTTAAATACCATTGTTGGTAGTGTCAAGATGTTTGGGAATCTTAACGGAGATTTCGCCTTGTAGGTGAAGCCAACCTACGGTGAGAAGATGAGAAGCACCGTACAGCTTTTTTTATCCTTGTTGCGAATCATGAGCAGTGCGCATCCCAAAAACTCCACAGTTTCGAACCCGCGACCTTCTGGCTTATAGTCTGAAGAGTTAAAAGTTCGGCCAGGAGCGGCTGACCACCAGTGCGATTAGCTTGTACTTAGACAGAGAATAGCGCCACTTATCCTTCAATCAATCAAATTCATGCGGTGAATGAAAACTCCCTGTGAGAAGTCGTCACTCGAGGAGCCAGTAAACACTTGTGACCACGTGATGTGGATCCCGCAATTGAAAGATGAGTGGCGTTATATCCCGTCTGAATGTTAGCCAATCGCACTGCCGCTCAGCCGCTTTTGGCCGAACGGTTAGGCGTCCAAACTACTAGCCGGGAGGTTGTGGGTTCGAGAATTCTGGACTTCTGTGAGACGCTCACTGATGACAATTCCCAACGGGGATGAAAGAAATGTACGGTGCTTCTCGGCTTTTCAGCATAGGCTAACTTCATTTACAGGACGAAATCTCCACTAAGTTTTGACGCCAATTTAAAAGGAGCAAAAAATCCGAATGTCAATATTTATCCCCCTTCGAAAGAAGACTTCTGATCAACTTGAAAATTATACTGACAGTCGCGTATTCAGGAACTATTGTCAAGAATTTTCCATAGGGAATTATAACACACGATGATGGAGTAGTGGCAAGATACAGGCCAATTTGTTAGATGTTCAGAGTTCAAACCCCGGCAGGACCAAATGTGTGCACTGCTGGTGATCTCTAATAGGAGCGACACTCGAGTTCAGTGCTTCCCCCCTTACCAGACCAACGGCGTCTGAACAGGAGGAGGACTGTCCATACGGGAGTGAGGTGAACGTGAATCATAACTTTCTCGTGAGAGATGTCAGCGGGTATGCCAATTTAGGAAAAATTATGGTAGTTTTCGTATTTGCAAACGTTGAAGTTGGCGGTGAATTGTTTTGTGTAGCAGGGGAGACGCAAATGTTCGAGGTATTAGTTTCGTAATGAGTTGGAGTGCCTGGTTCAGACGGATACGTTCTCGAAGTTCATGGGCTGAAAGCTGTGAAATAGGATAAATATTACCTTTTTCTCTGCTGAACAAACTCATTGGGACGCAGCTCGCGAAACCACGGGGTATAGCATTGAGCCAGATATATTTCAGCTATGGATTACTGATACGAACTGTGTTTAACTTACTTTCAGACTCGTATGTATCCTCGTTTCAGCAGTTTCTATTACGAACTAAAAGCTAGTTTTCTATGGTTGTTTATCATCCTCGAAGTTTCAGGGACGTTTTTTCTAAGCATCATATAAAAATACCTGCTGCCAGGTGAACGACTTAACTGCTGCCTTTGGATTTATTTTTTACTACCGTGTAGTCATACGAATGGTGGAACTCATGTGAACAGCTCATTTATTCCACTACTCGGAATTGCAAACCGGTCGAATTAAATTTGAACCGTAAGTCTGCAAGAGTATTGTGAAAAAGACTTGCAACTGTGTAAATATATAAATAATGAGAAACTGGGATGATTGGGACACAGATGAGTTGTTGGTAAAACATTCTACAGTGCAGTTGAGGGATTTCGGAGCACATCACCTAAGGAACAAGCTTCAGTTTCTGAAAATAAAAAGTGGAACTTTCTGTGCTAAGCTTGTACTCCATTTGTACAGCTTTTTAAAATTTTTCACTTAGTTCAAAGATGACGTTAGCTCTTAGATATGTAAAAATTCACTGGTCGTCTCAGTAGGTAAACAGTAGAAAACGTATCCTTTTAGTTCACTTGACTGGATTGGCATCCTGTTCAAAGGTTGCTCGGGTTTTCACTATTTTTGATACACGGCCGCTAATCAGCGCTGTAGTTTCAGTTCCAGCCTCAATATCAGGTTATGTTTACAGGACAAATCACGACGTTCTGCCGCCAGTTTCTGTGTGTATGTATGCTGGTGGCAAGCATCACACCTAGGCCATTCGACATGGTGTTCGTCGGACAAAATGCGAGAACACAATACCATGTCTCTGAGTGGTGGCTGGAAGAAACCGGCCTAAAGCGCAACTGCATCACATCTGGCCGAAGCCAGTCATGTCATCGACAAAGAGCACGCCTTCGATGTCATTTACAGGGTACCTCTGAATCGATCACTATTATCGATCGCAGGGGCGATTGCAGTCAGACTGTATGGCCCACAAAGTTGCCTCCAAAAGGGACTTGTACAACCTCTGAACTTGCGGTAGCCTGCGAAAAATACCCTGTTTCACAAACTTGTCTGATACTCACGCCGCTCACTTGATTCCACGACCCATTGACCTGTGTACAATTCATTCAGTCCCACCTGTTTTTCTTTTCTTTCATTAAAGACTATGTACAGGTGATTTCCACAACCTTTTCACGTGATTCCTGGTACCACAAATTTGTGATGTATTAGGCAAGAGGACCAGTCAGAGAAAACAAGATTTGTTCGCTACCTCCGAGTACTTCTCGGATAACCATCTTGTCATTCTGGGCATACTCATATGGAATCGTGATATGCGTAAGGATGAAGAATGAACGACCGACGGAGAATTGTTGCAAGATATCTGTGAGTCAGGACCTGTTTTAATATTGAACAGTATACTTATTTGGGCCCGCATACGAAGCCGGTTCATATAGGTGCAAAGTTGGGATTTCTGAGCAGTGGCACACATCAGTATGTCAAGAGCAAATGCAAACGTAACGAAGCTGATCTAGACACCAGGTACAGCAGAACCACAATCAGGAGCTTTATTTGCTCCCGACATCTTGGTGCTCTGCTGTGTCAAATAATGTACTTCTGGTTAGGTGTTCACCGCCACAATACCTAAGATACGACTGAGAATGAGTGTTCTACAAACGGTGGTGACCATGGCAAAGTTGTAACTCAGTAAAACAACCCTTCAACGTACTGGAGCTCTTTACTAAGTTAACCAAGCTACTAAGTTGGTTTCATTTTAAGACCAAGTTATTTCAAAGCGGGTTGCTGTTTCCGGATTCGGATTAGATTCGTTTTTCGGCCCTTTTTTATCACCACTACTACCGCCACAGTATGTGTCGACTGTCTCAAACGCTGCCGGTCGCAGGATACGTTACGGAATAACCCACTAGTTTTTACCGTTTGTGACAATGCTGGTTGGAAGCGGTGCATGCCCAAAACCATATGGGAAGACGTTGCGAGTTCTTACGTTCACAAATTATCGGAAAAAGCTTTGAGTTATAGTCGTTGGTTTGCTCGCTGAGCTGGCCTATTCGATTGCAAACGTTTCATCACCAATCGAGGTGACATCATCAGTGCGTTGTAAGGGAGCATAGTGGTGCGTAGCGATGGGTTGATGGTTGTGCTACGCTACCTGAGCTGCCAACATTTACCTCTATAGAAAACTCTGATTCCTTACTATAGAAAAATATGAAAAGATATAACAATGCCAATTTTCTTACTGGTCGTTTTACATTCAGCCGGTAGCTAGGTTTACGCGGCATCGCTAGGTTCTGATTGCGGACCAATCCGTAAACCTGATCATGAAATCGATGCATGGTGCGGATCGCGTTTATGTGCGGTCCTACCACAGCCAGACTGGTTTAGATGTATTACGTAAATCTTTCACAATGCTCTGTTGTTAGGGTTTACCGTGACTATCGGAAACAGTTACTTTGGCAACTATTACTGCTCAGATTAGTAATATCAAAAACCAACATCCAATTAACTTAGAAAAAAAGACAATTCGAAGACTACAGCCCAAAGTGACTGGTACTACGCCACTGATCGTTCGTTGCTCAACAGCACATCTCGCCCAGTCAGACCGCGACGACAGCATCCCCACCGAGGGCCGCCTTACCTATTTCACATGTCTTTACCACGGTTGCGATCTTCATTCAGCCTGTGCGATCAATAGTCAGATAAAGGAGACTTTAGAATGAAGAGTCACCGAGTTGTGTGGTTTTAAAGATATCAGTCCGCGGTCAAAATTGACTGAATACTCGTCCCAGTATTAAATTCTCACAATCGCTTCGGACGCTGAGCTAGGTTACTGAAACCAGTAATCCAATTTAATACCTAGTGTAATCGAAGCAATAGCAGGTAGGTTTTTCATGGGTAGCTGTTTTTCTTCATAAAGCTAGACAACCAACCACAAAGTTAACTATGGAAGAATATCAGTCTCAAGGCGAGAACTTATTGAACGGAAGGTCCATGGCAAGAACCCAACCACGGCATCTGGACTGCTCCCGTCCAGGCTTTGACAACCTGGTAGAATCTCAACCCTAGTATCCACCTGCCCTGGTCCATGTACGAAAATGAAACCTACGTTGCTTTTACTTTTTTCGTTTCTGGGACATCACTTTTAGCTGTGCTTTATTCTGCTTCCAAGCATTGTTCTTGGGTGCACGGAAGCATTCAGCTGACCAGTAATAAAACGCATTAACGGTGCAGCCGAAACTATGTAAATGAACCGACTTATTGATCGACCGAGCGCTGGAAGTACTAGAATTTCCTAAATGTCTCTATCACATGGGTGCACGATTTCCGATATATCAATATTTCTCCATGGCCAAATATTCACTTTCTTTTTGCGCACATGAGGTTTAGATATCAATCAGAACAGACCCATCGCAAGCCTTATAAGCAGTGGTGGGGAGCCTTTTGAACGACGCATACTTTAAGAAAGCCCATTATGAGTTTCTACGCAAGCAGCAACCAAGGTATACATATCCCTGCGCGAAGTTAGTATCAGGTTGAACGGGGAATTTTAAGCATAATGCTTTCAGCAAGGACAAAAGCGCTAAGTCTGATGTTTTTCGCGTAATAAAGTTATAATCTACGTTAAAAAAACTGCCCACTACCGGGAGCAACACCAGAAAGAAATCAGTTGGAAAAAACTCACTTATGTTGAAACATGCAGTACGCGCGATTACTGATTGTCCGTTAAGATCGCTTACCAAAACATCCTCACTAGTTGCAGATGAGAGTGATGTTTCGATGTCGAAATCGGATGCATGAGACATTTGTTCGCAGAAAGCCGCTGTACCATAAACGTGACGCATCTTGTTTGATGGTGTAAACCTGGAATTTGTTGTCTTTCTGGGGACAGTGGATGCGTTGGGTGCCTGCTATAAGTCTGCAAGTTTGTAGAAATCTATAACTCTCTAACTTTCACAGCCAGGTTTGCTCTATCCTCTTTTCTTTTCCTTTCAATGACAGGCTCCCGAAAACAAAATGATCACAGCTGCACTCGAGCGATGCACCTATTTCACGACTGTGTGCCCGATCCCACTAAGAAGAGTGACATGGATGTGTAAGGAGTTTTGCCCCAGAGTCTGTTACTGAACAACGTGAACAACTTCAGCCTGTGCTAATGGTAACAATGAACTTACATACTCACCACGCATGTTATGGATATTGTGCACATAATCAACCCGCGCTGATGGACTTGTTGGGTACGTGCGCCTTGAATCTTTATTTTCTTGAGATGCAAGCCGGCTTACCATGAGGTTGACACGCCCCCCCCCCTCATAAGAAGTGTAACAATTGTGCTCTGCACGTGAAAATACCCGTAGTCAGGGTGCTATAGCTTGAATGATTGTGGGATCTTGGGCTGGACGGTGCTCTCGAGTAAAAAAAGCTTGGAGGATTCTATCCCCCTCTCATGAAAACTGTTAGTTATGGAGGCATAAAATACTCCTCGAATTGCTCACCGTCCCACTAAGGAACACTTCGGAATCCGTCGAAGGTGCCTCCCCGATGAGGCAGCACTGTGTTCCGTCGTAGAGAGACTGGACCTTGTCGTGGTGCGACGGTATGCGTGCCCCATTAACCCAATGAGCTATACTGGAAGATGTTCGTGTAGCATCCACAGGCTCTCTCCTACCAGGTTGGTCAATGGATAAAGGTCCGACAAACAGTCTCCTGACCCTCCGGGTTGGGGGTTGGAACAAGTGCGGTAATTTGTTCCTTAGAAGTTGAGCTACTGGAATAGTCTCAAACAAACCAACACTGTCTTGCGGTCAGGCTTTTGAGCCAAAAGTTTTGGTTAAGCACCCTAATTGTTCTCCTGTCTAGGTTCGGGAGCCGTGGCAGTGTCTCAGCTCACATACAACCATGAGCTCTATAGATAAAAATACCCTCGTACCACATCGACCATCCCGTGGTGACATCAGCCTTATTCACCTCATTGTGTGTTCCGGTGACAGAATTTTGAAGCCGAATTTCATTCCTCAAGCTTCCGGTCATCTTGACAAAATTTCGTCGGCAGCGAAAGAGTGCACCGTACGACGAAACGCGTGTCAACTAGTGTCGAGATTGAAACAGCCAGCATTCTATGCGTAATTCCGACTTCTGAATATATGATTGGCGCCAGGGCTTATGTAGTTATAGTTAAATGATTCTCAGTTTATTGTTGAACAGTCCTATCTACACGATTGAATGTTACTGACTCGGTTGGCAAAAGGATTTCAAAATCCCCATTATTATAAACCTTGTTTAGTGTAGGCACTGAGCAAATACAAACAGTTTACTGCTACCCTCATCGTGTGCTGCGTACCAATCCATCTCAGAGAGATGTGGCGTTTCATGGCTACAAAAGATGTCGTTATTAGGGTATACGATCGAAACTTCGAGCCTGTCTCACAATCGACTCAGCTCACGTGATCTTTCCAATCCTGATTCACATGGCCTGAAGTGTGCTGTCATACCCTCACAACCTGGAATTTTTGTATGCTTTTAGTGATATGGAGTACTCCCCTCAGACAAGTAATTCCCCTGAGATGAACGCATTTCTGATTCCTTGGACTATTTTTCTTGACGAAGATCCTCCTTCACCTTCATGACTACATGGTTCTGTAATAACGTACTTCATCTGACTAAAATGTTACAAGCAGCTAATTATCCAACTGCCGAAACTATCTTTGTACGCCTGTATCACCGTCATCATAAAGTGATTTAGAGGAATCTTACTGGCGATTAGGTTTGTTTGCCAATCAGACGAGTGAAGGAAATTCGACTGGAAGACGAAGGTTTGTTGTCCAGTTAAAATGAAGCAGTCGCAAATTGCTTCTATTAGTGGCTCCAACAAATGGGTTCCCCACTAAATGCAGGGAAAATGCTCGCATTCCCGAGTAGGAAGCTGACAAGCTTCGCTGTGTGTCGTTATCATCGTGAAAGATATCCTCAATTTGCAAGAAATCTTTTCTCAAGAATCGGCTTTGCTTTTCAAACAACCAACAGTCGTGAGTACCGAAGAATACCCCGACAACTGTCTAAATATTATGCATTGCTGAAGGGTATATTGCCGACCAACATGGGGGTTCTACAGACATTTCGACGCAGTAGAATTTAGTAAACCACTGTTCACTGTTTTTGAAGAGGGGAAATCAGCAAAATGTATCAGGCATGAAACCTCAAGTCGAATGCTTCTAGACCTGGAGGAGAAACAAAAACCTTTTAGCATTCTGTCTTACTGAATAACCGAGTCAGTATTTATTTTCCCGGTCGGTGCCACATATAATTTAAATGGGGAGGTGGGTATTTTTTCAAAGGTTTTTATCTGGATATATCGATTACGGTAGGGCCTCCATACTTCATCTAAAGATGTCATGGAAAAGGCCCAGTATCAGAAGTTAGTTTATTCTCAAGGTCAGGACCAAGAAAAACTATAAATCCGTTCATTCTTTTATGCGCTTCACCGGGGCGAGTTAAGCTTTGTCTGAGGTACGTTGCTCGGTAGGCAAGAGTGCTTAAAGTATTCATCATTGTTGTTAGCTGCGTATATTTAACAGCTGACCTAGACCGGTTAGTCGACCACAAATCATTTCGTGCTCGACCATGGAAGCGATACCATAAAGAAAGCGAGTCAATATGCCAGAAGAACAATCTCAGATGTACCTTGATTGCTGAGGGGTCCATTGCAAGGGAGTCGTTTCCCACGGACTCTGCATCTAAGGCATCTTTTGGATTGGAGCGGAAACTGTCAGCTGTTGAACCACTGTTGTTGTCCCGGTGCGTGTCACTAAATGCTTGTTTCGAAAATGTTGCGGTCGAAATCGGAGTTGATTGCTTTTCGTCCGCTTTGCCGGATGCGTCATTATTGCACGCACCATCCACATTCAGAGGGGCACCGAGGGCTCTCCAACTCGCCCCACGATCATGTGTGATAACAGTATGTAACGTTCGGTCCGGATTGAGTCTGGTCGCTAAGTAGGTGCCACGCATTGAGGCGACGCGGTAGAAGTCGGTGATGGGGGCATGATTTGGATAAAGATGTTGACGGAGTGATTCAGTAAATATCTGGCCACTGCTGTCCGACGTGAACAATGTGCCATATCCCGTATCTGGTGAACAGGAAAGAAAGAAGTTACGACAGCCCAAAGGGATTTCGTCATGGTACAGCATACTCAAATCGACTGAGTAAGTCTGTGATTTTATGTCACCCCAACTAACGGTCTTGAACAGGTTTCACCCCTTTGAAGAACTTTTCAACCGTTTTCCACTAGACTGGTTTGACTATACTGAGGAAGAATAGACTTCTGTTTCTGCTAGTCCAACTCAGTAGCTAAAGAAACCTAAAAATAGGCATCATGATCCCTTTCAGCAAACTCAAACATCAAAAGAATATTGGCAAAGCAGCGAAAAACAACAGCCCAAAGGAATAATGTGAATTCATTTAGTTCGTGTACTCTCAGCCAGCGGCTTGCACGCCTTCATTTTCAAGGTTAAAAAAGTCAAACACAGTGGGGTGTGGAATACACGACCGTACATATTGGACGAAACACGACAACGTGAGGCAAGAACATAAACAACGACAAACAAGAGTCATACGGGAGACGCGTTAACCCATAGAGAACGAGTTAAACAGGGAAAGGAGGCCTACAATAGGGAGTCTCACCATAGTAAGGCCGTATAGTTTAGTTGTTTGCACAAACTTGACTGAATCTGTCTAACGTTTTCAGAAAATAGTGGTGGACGGCAAATATGTTGTCCACTTATGACGGTTCAGTTCACTGATTGCAGTGCAGTTGAGGTTGTTGATAGTTTCGTCTCACGTGGTGCAAGACCTTTGGGGACGTGCTCAGAAATCCTTGTGGACAGCCTTCGCTTAGCTCGTCCTACGCACTTGCTACTGCAAGTACATTAGAAAAGGTAGATACATGAGTTGGTAAAGAGCTTATCCAACTTGGGTTCTGACAGAAGGCGTTTGGTTTTAGGCAGAATCAGTACAGAAAATGTATGATAAGTACGCTTAGTGATTTGCTTTAGGTGACGTTTCAGATGTCTGTCGTTCTCAACAGCTTGAAACACGAGAAGGATCTTCTTTTTTTAAAATGATGTTCACCATAGTTGACGGTGGATTTCGGAAGGTGTAATCTAGTAGTCCGTCTGCCTATCGAAGCGATTCAACAAAAACCAAAGGGTAACCAACGTATCGGGTACATAGTTTTGTTGCCTGAGTCGTACCATACATCTTATTATTTTCCATATGACTCGCAAATACGTCAGCAATTACTGGACCGAGTAAGCTTCCCATTACCATATCGTCAGTCTGCTCATATAAAATCTACACGTTTGTGTGCATAACTTGGGACGACCGGATAGGAAATCGACCTCATGAGTATATGTGCGCACTATGACTAAGCAAACAGGCATCGAATGTGACCAAATGCGTTCACCACAAAATCGAAACTATCCCTCGGAGTATGTACTGCCCATCTAGATATGATGGGTCCGTTCAATTCGGCTAACCACCGACCTATTGTTTGATGTGATGCTTGAACTATAGACTAAATTGATCGGAGTGGAACTTTGTTCTTCCGAACCTTCGGAAGATAATGTAGGAGGAGAAGTCTTGGAAGTCGATTTTTGAGTTGCCATGTGATGTGTGCATCGAAAAGGCCATCTGATGCATTCTTTGATTTCCGTACTGTTGCTTGTTCTATTCTCACAGTTTTCTCATGGCCTGAGTTCTCTGCGGCGAAATGACCGGTGTTCTCATGGACAGTTGAGTTCTTTCCGATACAATAATCCTGTACATTCACTAAGACAGCTCCAGATCCTTTGTAAGGCTGTGAAACAACAACGCACACATTTAGATGAAGTTGTACCAGAGGATCTCAATGGGTTTTGAATAGACGGCCAAATCTGTCCGACACAAACCTGATTAGAAAGCTAGACGGGATGCCTTCTAAACTAATCCAGAACACGAACAGTACAGGTTACTAACCAAAATTCTGCCACGATATGCTATCAGTGCAGGAACTTCCAGCGTGAGCTGATGAGAGTTGCGTCAGAAGTACGTTTAATACATCTTGTTCTGACATGTTTTCATCCAAGAGTTTCGATAATGATCACCCTCCTCCCGGAAAACCGGGCTCAGCAAAGACGACTTCTGAGAAAATAGCACTTTCCCGTAGTTCTTTGAAGAATATCTGAAAACTGAAATCCCTTCAGGGTGTCCTCTGTGAATCGGAAGACTGCGTTTCCAAATGACTCTTCCTCAATCCAACGAAACCAAGAGATTATAATCTCTGGACTCATAGTGCCGTTAGGCCAGCTACTTTGTGGATTGATGCCTTTTCCCGTTCAAATCTATTAGTGAGGAAATTGGCAAACCTGGTGACATGGTAAAATGTGTCTCCGCAACGACGCAAGGTTCGACTCAAACAGAAGAGCATTAGCGATGACTAGAAAGTCCGCATACCGTGCCTGATGTTTTATTCTTCTCGGTAGTCACAACAAGGCTTATTAATTTCTATCATACCTGGATGCCAATATGCTATAAGTTGACATGTATTTCTTTCTCCTCTGTCCCCATGCCATTTCGTTCGAAATAAAACCCAGATGCGAAGAATCTTCGAAGCAGGATTCTACCGGAAAACTCATGTTCAAAATTGTTAGGCCATTAAAGGATAAGCGAAAGAACGGTATGTAGATGCAAGCTGACTGCATCACGAGAGTAACAAAAGGGATGACGCAGGTGGCGTTGAATTACACAGAACGTTCATGCGTGCGGTCTATGCACGCCTGCGCAAGTTCGACTTAATTGTTGGTGGGCCTCTACTAGCTACGAGCGAAGCCAGTAAAAACAACCGTGGGAGGCTGCGTCCACTCTCTATGTATGTATATGTGTGTGGTGTGTCAATCGGGTTGACAGATGACTAGGTATAAACAATAAACTGTGGGAAGCGAACAAAGACGTCAAACTGCAGTTGCCAATGCTGGATTTGGTGACCTACAAGATTGACATTTTCGGAGCGTTTTTCAGTTTTTTTCCTGAACACTACTGGGTGAGGGACATCAGGCGAATAATCTAAAATGATGTGGCTCAGTGGTTCGTGATCTGAGCCAATCTCAGCATCTTGAGTGCTCCTACCTAGGCTTGGGCAACCTGGCAGCATCTCAGTCCTTGTGTTTTTTCGGGTGATTTGGCAGCTAGGCACCGAAAGAGTGTTACAGCCGACCTATTATTATTATTATTATTAATCTAAAATAGTCTTCAAAAAAAGATTCACGATTTTCCTGAGCATAATCACTGAGGTGGACTTTTCCACCAAAGCCGTCCAATCTCAAAGGAATGTTGGATTTGCCAGCGGTATGCCAATCAGCATTATCAAGCTAGTAAACAAGTACTTGTCAAGTACTTGCAGAAAAGCAAGCCTTGTTACGAATTATAGTACTCCCTCACTAGAATGTTTCAAAAAAGCAATCACCTTAGGTGTCAAATTAGAGGAGCCATCGTTCCAGAGGTTGGTTGTCAAATTTAGAACTCAGGTTGGTTATATTTCAGAAAAGAAACCTGAATAGGCTTATAGTTTCCGCTTAAAGTGATTTCAATGCAAGTCAGTTTCATTTTCTCGCCAGCTGCGCTGTTGAAAGTGTGACCTCGCTGGCTGGTCATAAGATAGGGGCTTTCAGACCGAAACGTTTGCGTTCTCCGTGTGAAATGTAGGCAGTTGGTGTAGTAGGGTGCCATTGTGTCATCACCGGTAAGGGCGATGAGCAGTATTCGGTAACAATGTGATCACACTATATTTGGGATTTCAACCTGGGCTTGAAAGATATTCACAGTTTGTGCATGACGTAGCGTTCTGAAAACTGACGTTCGATCGTGAAAAATTTTCAGCATGACAAAGCTCTCGGAAGCCGTTGCGAGATACCAAGATGAGGAATTCCAAAGTGTTAGGCTGTGACTGGATTATCGTATAATCGAAAGAAAATCTTGCGGTCAACAAACTGTTGTGAGTGTTTGGACTGCACTCACTGGCGACAGTTTGATGTGAATGTCTTCCCTTTGCTACGGCCACACATAAGAAAAGAGTTTAGCCATTTGCCTTTTTAGTAGCCAAAATGAACAGCAAATGGTCTAATTAACAACTTCAGCAGAATCACCATTTTCTACATCCTCCACTGAATCTTCTCGTAAAATCGACTTGTTCCAAGGTCGGATGTTGTCTTGCCACACTCTCGAATTTACTTACACTAAGGGCTGAGTCGTGTGAAATGTTGTGTCCCCACTTGACCGTACTGATATGAATACGCAAACATCTTTGTTGATCTCGACAGAGAAGTGCTTGTCATTCTACTTGGTGCAACTCCCCATAGCTATGATGTGGCTAAGCTTCTGCTGAGCTGCTTCCGCGATCACGTGCAGTTCATGACCTGTAATGGCCAAAAGCCTGTCTTTCCACAAATGGTGGCACATCAAAGCAACATTTCATCTCCCTTTTTTCTCCTTGTAGATTAGGAACCGTAGTCTATCACTTTCTCTAACTGGTTGCATGTACACGAAGTATATGTTGGTGGGTTGGTTTTACTTTTTATCCACATTTTTTTCCATATATTCAAGGTAATTTTGGTAATTTACTTAACTACTCAGTCTTCCCATCCCTTATTCTCAGTGAATCTGGATTTCTTCCCCTCTTTTACCTTGTAACCACCATCAAGTTTTTTGTAATTCTCTTAAAAACATCACAGCTGGTTACCAGATCAACCTTAAATCCATGTCGATAAAGTACCTAGATGTCACACTGGCCCAGTCTTTCCAGATCTGAGTAAGTATTTTGTGTCTGATAAAGTAAATCGTCTTCCTTTTTATTCTTTTGGTTATTCTGTTTCCGAGGAACCCAGTAAAAGAGCCTCTTGTGGCATTCATCATCTCACATTGGTTGTACTGCTCGTCTGTCTTTTTCCTTACTTTGTCATGCCATCCAGCGCATTTAAAGATATTTCCAAATAAAACGTACTTTCGCTTATAATATCGTCTGCTTTCGTCATTGGACAGCGTTCCCCATTCGCCTGGAATCGTATCCGACAAATACCACTTCTGAAACTTTGATCCTTCGACCTTGAATGCGAAGTCAAGATTTGGAACCGCTTTTGAAAGGGCTACTAAGTGCCTGAATAAACTTGTCCAATGCTAGCCCGCCTATCCGTCAATCATAATCCACTCCATTGGCTGTTGAAAGTGCCCTCTGTTCAGCACGTCATACCTCCTAAGGTTATAACCATTCACATTCTTGAGTGCACACAGATATTGCTGACCTAACTGATTGAATGACTGATTGAAAAAGTGCTTGAAGTGAATGTCAAAAAATGGAACGAAGGTAAAAAGTGCAGCAGAACATAAACATGAAAAATCGGACAGGTTGGTTATTAGAAGGCGATCATGATGAGCTAGGATAATACCCAAATACTTTTGGCGAGCTCATCTTTATCCATGCCAAATTTAATTGCATTAACCACCATGTGAAAAATAGTATAACTACATCTACCAACTACGGCAGCTTGCTTGCCACACGAACCATTTGAAGTACAACTATGAATTAATGATGGGGACTGACGGCTCGGATGATGGCTAGAGTCTTCGAACAGAATATTTTCTTGTCCGGCACATCAGTGATGCCGACTTGTGTACAAGTGAAGTATGACCGCTTGACGCGGCCGGGCAAGCACAGTTTCAGTTTCACGTGGGGGGCTTGTAAGTCTTGGGGACAACTTACGCCATTTGGTAGCTGAACGATTCGATGTTGTTATTAGGTTTTTAACACAACACCGTGCGCACACTACGGTGTTCGGAATTTTGCGACTCATGTATTTTGCTTCCCTGTGCAGCACATGGAAATGAGATCGATAACTCAGCCGGAACATACGTTTGCCCATAGATCATCTGCTGGTCACTTTAACATGCTAGCAAACAGCAAATAGGCTATACTAATTTGTCTCACTCGAAAGGAAGAAGCGTTAATCATAGATATGTAAGTATTTCGAAAAGACAAGCATCTTTGATGGTCAAAATCACAAGTTCACCAGTCCAAACCCAGAGGGATTATCGTACTCGTAAGTCGGGAGTCCGTTGGCTGTTTGGGGACGGCTTTGGGACGTATGACAAATCACGTGACTCTGTTTAACACAACACTTACAAGAACTCAGTATAAATCAAAACAACAATCATCTATGACCTGACAGTGGGAACGGAATGTTGAAAACAGCGTTGACAGCAACAAATGTTGTCAAAGAATGCGAATCCCGGAAAACTTAGCTTACGTTCAACAATCATAATCACAAGCTTTGACGAACTTCAGGGGCTAGAAAGTTACAGATACCTACACAGTCAAATCCACTTAGTCAGACATTTGAATCGATTTTGCTGTAAACGGGTTCAAACATCTCTGTTTTCCGCCTCAATGGAGACCTTTGGAATTTTAAAGGGGTGGGAAACGAAGCTTCGTCAACATTGGTGATGCACCTTTGCCAATATCCTTCCTTACATGTGCTTAGTTCCTGCATCTTGGTAAACCGTATAAGAAATCATTAATAGGAGACGAAGCACGGATTATTTAAGGATCCAGAAATACACAGAGACAGCTGATTTACCGGAGACCTAGGGTGAATGATTCTGGCTTAATAGGCGCTGATGTTTAAGATGTAATCATATTAGAGGAAGTAATGCTGAGCAGTCAGTTGAGTGATTATATTAGGCGTATAAACAGCAAAAGGCAGCTCTATTCCGGAAGTATTAATTAAGATGTGTTCATTAGAATATACTGATGCTGATTATCCATATTTGCACATCCAAGGAGTACGTGATCCAACCAGATATTGCGGTGGAAACTCTGGTTCTCCTGGGGCATGGGTGTGCTTTCTCCAAAGTCCACAAAGGGACTGCGAGGCGAGATACGTTACTAGATAAGCTCAAAACTCGGTAACATTTGGTCGCTCAAACGCAGTAGATTGTAGGAAATGGTATAACCGTCAAAAACGCCTCAGGCCATACGCACAAATCATCAACTCACCGTTGGGGGCATCCACATGGAGGAATGCTAGGTCATCTTCCACTTCAAGCACAGAGAAGAACTTAAAAAGGGAGAGAATAAGAGTCGAGAAATGTTTGAAGTACAATGCAGTCAAAACATGGCAGACACAGGTAGCTCATCTTCAAAGGCGACTAAGTAAACAACAGAAAAAGGTGTGAACTTTAATTTATGAAGTCGGCTTCATGACAAACGTCTCAGATATGTTCACAACTAAAAGCACAGATACTGTCAGACTCGGAGATGTTTGCCAAAGAGTGACGCCAGTTAAACGAAATCGTATACACAATGTCGGTTGGCATTTGCTTAGAACATGCGGTCACCTAGATTTGAGTCGGGGAAAATGCAGAATTCTTTGTCTTGGCTTTAACCATTTGTGTGGAGATCGCGAAGCTGCCCGTCACACTTACGAGCGAGGTTGTTCTGATTGTGGCCTGTGAAGAACTAAGAGACCTCGCATACGATTGAATTTTCATTTGGTTTGAAAGTAACCGAGGAGTGCCAGCACTATATTCTATCGGTTTCTCTAAACAGGACATCGCTAGCATACAGTAAGTTGCTTGCATAAACAAAACAAATCGGCTGAACGAATCGGATGAGTTACCCATCAAATCAGATATCAAGGAACGTTTATTGATAACGCAACAACACAAAGAGGTGTGAACTCATCGTTTTTGGGGTTTGAGCACCGTAAAACATCTAACTAGCCTTGGATTGCGCAATCACAACTAACTTAAATGAATGAAGACATTCTGAAGTCTTAGCTTCGGGTCACGTTCAAATATAAGGCCAGCAGCAAGCTCTAGCCTATCCCACAAGGCAAGTAGTGTAAGAGCTACATTTTAAGTATCTTCAGGCTGAAAAGTAACGTCAATTCACAAGTTTGAAGCAAGTAAAAACAAGGCGGTTTGCAAGCCAGTGTACGCAATGAACGTCGAGGAAACCGATGTGTCTCACTGCTGCTTCACCAAAAGAGTCGGAAGATTACGATATCCCACACTGTTGCCATTAGCAGTCAGGTATTCTGATAGAAATACCCTCAGTATAACGACTCATTCTCAAGTGCGACGGTACGGCTGCACACCTCAATTACAGAAGAATATTCATCCGCCGAAAACGAAGGATTGTTCATTTCTCGGCTAACTCCAAGATGATACGTTTCGGTCTGTAAAACCAACTACGAATTGCGACATTGTCGAGGTACTATTTGACGCAAAAGCTACGACAGCTAGTGGTAGACTAGAAACTTTATCTAAATTCGGAATAGCTCAAAATGAAACATTCTCAATGGAAACATCATATGTTACCTCTGAATCTGGACGGTTGATGTCTACTAGTATTTCAGAATTTCTCTGTTTTGAAAGTTTTTCCACCAGCTCAGCCGATGGTGAGGAAAATCGCTTGTCTGGAAAGTCGCGCATCATTTTGCGTCAATTCATTTAAATTAGTTGGGGGGGGGGAGTTTCACACTCAATATTTTGGTGGTACACGCAAATATGAGACGCCTTGACATACGGTCTAGATTCGCCATAGATTCCAAAGTATTTATTACGAAAAACGTTTGTCTCAATTTCGGAATGCTGATACCCGAAGCAAGACGGCTTCCAGCCGGTAGTAATAAACGCAATCTGCGCCAACTTGTGTCCAAGTTTTATTCGTAGAGTATGTTGTTTTCGGAATTTCACCCTAAGTTCAATTACCATATGTAGCCTACGTAGTCCCAAGTTAGAATAAATCGGCTGCCAACCCACAAGTGGTTTTAGCTCCCAACCACACTGGTGCACAACATGCCTCTCTCTGGCTCTTTGATCTGAGAAGAACCCGATGCGGTAACATCTGCATACACAGAGAGATAGTCAATGTCATGAAAGTCTGTTGTGGTTCTGGCTGTTCAGCCTCAGGATCTGCCGCACACTGCTCGTCAAGGAAATGTACACAGGCCACCCACCACTGGCATGCACATTAACATGGCGAATTGAAATCAAATCTGGTCGTTTGCTTTAATTTACTGCTTCTGCGATCTTGTCACACAAGGTAGCCCGATATTTCTAACCAACGGTCTTAGAACATGACAGATCATCTCCACGGATGACTGGTTCCAACTAAGGTTGTTCTAGGATCTCGCACAGTGGCACCTGATTAAAGTTTTCCAGTTGAGTTCACGTCATAGTAGAATACCTCAAAAATAGTGTAATGTGAAATATGTTCATCTACGTAACCATACCAGCCATGTTAATTGATTCTCCAAGGACTGCTGCGAGCTGAGGTTAAATATAAGCTAACCTGTGTAACTCTGAGTCGAAGAAGCTTGATTACTCCAATCAAATATCTGCTACCTCAAGAGTTGCGTTTTTCGGGGTTTTAGGCTGCAAGGTTGCATTTCGTGAGCGCTTTTTCATTAATGTATGCCTAGTCAATGAGAGATATAGCCAGTGCACTGAATCCTCATCGACCCACGTCCATAGCAGTTCAGAAACTTACACGCAGAATAAAGCAATACAGTTTGGACGGTTCGTGATGCAGGTGGCTACATCTTGCTTTGCACCGTTTCTCTCTAGCTGCGAAATGACCATAAATGTAGAGATGTAGTTAAGCAGCACGGCGAGAAAGGATACGGTGATCGTGATAGGAACGACCGGTTGAAGCACGTGATGGACTTGTTGTGGTATGCTTTAATTCCCATAGGCTGAAAGCACAGGTTTTCTGGCCTGGCTAGGTCGCAGATGGCCTACAGTTAACTACCCACACAAGGCAACTGTGGGAATATGCAACCCATTTTCATGTGCATTTGAATAATGAACAGCCCATGCGTATTTCCGACAGCTACCGTAGACTACTGGGGGAAACGTTAACAAGTACGCTGAATGTGTCGACCAAGGACTACAGTTGAGGGTTGAGGAAACTGCACACCAAAGGGCAAGACGTTCACCCAAAAACAAGTGGCTCCTCCTAGTGTACTAAAGATTGGTATCTCTGTCAGTGACAGAATGCCAGATATAGATTCAAATTATAAGACAAATAGTCGCAGCTGACTCACTGCCCGTCTCAGGATAGGGATGAACATCATGTATTGGGATAGGACAGATCGTGTTAGCACCACGGCCTATTAATCACCCAACCAATCGTACGGAGACTTTCAATTTAGCCTAGTTTTCTATAGGGGAAAATGTTGGTAGCTCAGGTAGCGTAGATAGTCGTTGGCTTGTTCGCTGAGCTGGGCAATTTGATTGCGAACGTTTCATCACCAATTGGGGTAAATCATCAGTGCGTTGTTCAGGGAGCGTGGTAGTACGTAGCGATGGGTTGGTGGTTGTGCGGTGAGTAGTGTTGGGTGTGCGTTGGTTGCGTGCTGCTCGTCCGGGCTGACATTTGATCACGATTAGTTGTTCTGTCGGGCGGTTCCAATGGTTGCTCTGTTATCCCGTGTCCTGGTTCGCCGATGCCCACGTGACCTTTGAGCTTGGCATCCCCTACCCTGGTACTCTGGTCGATGCTGGAGTGACCTCTGTCCTTGGCCCTTCCTAGTCCCGGCTTGTGACCTTTATTGATCTGACTCCAAGGAGTTACTTGTTTTTTTGTTTGTGAATCCAACATTCAGTTCTCCGTGAGTATTCCGGTTGACATGTTGGTCCTTTACACGTAGCGGTGCGTAAATTGGATCCAGTTCAATGCATTGGTTGATCGAATCCGTCACTGAGTACCATGCTTCCAGAAATTCCCTTCCGTGTCTCGTGTCTCCGTGTGCCGGAGACACGGCAGTGAAGCATCGGTGTTGAACACTGATGTCATGCTGTCGATGATGATTATGATGTCTCAGTGTGCCAACATTTTTGCATTTTCCAGGTTGAATTCGTGGCCTTCTTTGTCTTCGTGTGTGTATATCAGGGATAAGAGGTCATGTCTCCTGACGGCTACGTTGTGTTCCTTTATTCGTATGCACAATTTCCTCCCAGTTTGTCCAACATAGAATTTGTTGAAGTTGTTGCAGTATATAACATTGTTCCTCTTGGTTTTGTCTCAGTTTTCCTTCGGTCTTGAGATTAGTTTCCTTAGAGTGGCATTCGGTTTGTGGGCCACCAGGATTCCTTTTTGAGCTAATAATCTGGTTGCGAGTTCCGATATATTCTTGATCTAAGGCAGAACTACCCGTCTGGTGGCTTGTTCATGCTGTTGCTGTTGTTGGGCTGTCTTCTTGCTCAAGCTTCTCTTGAAAAAATTCCAGGCCAGTAGTTAAAGCGTAATTAAGACAATACTGACAATGATGACAGTTAGGGTATATTAGTCACCTTATTGCCCCAAGAAAAGAACGCCAAAAAGCGTTGACCGATCAGGCATTCAGCGCTCTTGTCATCGGGCTCATAGGATTTCAGGACCCTGCTGGTAAATCGCTAGCCACGTGGTGACCAGCTGAGAAATCAGCTGCTCAGCGTCAGAATTGCGGTGAACTCTGTTCTAATTGGGTTCCAATGATGTTACATAAATTCGTCATATGTGAAACGAGATACCTGGATCAAATCAAAGTGGTCTTAAGACACCTTGAAAATTGCGGGTCGTTTGCAGATGTATTTATGAAATACATGCAAGTGGAATTTAACAAAATATAATTCAAAACAATAGAATGCGACATAGCAAAAGTGAATGTAAAATAAAGCTGAAGTTATAACCAAACTGGACGGAGAACCCCGTAATCCAAAGCTTACAGTGGCGAACCACGTGAGACCCCAAAGGACTCGTGGTACTTCCCCGAACGACGGAGAGGGTTATCTGCAACCCACACGTGATGAAATATATATATATATATATATATATATATATATATGCTGATACTTTAAGTTTTCTCATCGTTTTCAGGTGTTTGTGCGGACTTGTTTTAGCTTTGTTATCCATACAGGGGTTTTCTATTCCCTCGTCATTCATTAACTGAACGGTAAAATAGGGGTATCTTCCACGTGCCCCACGTAAAACCTGCGAAAGGAACTTTTATCACCGCGCAAAAAGTTCACCAATAAGCCAGTAAACCATCAGAACAAGAAATCTCTACAGGCGAATTATCCTGGATAGAGGCAATTATTCGTAACCATGAAGACACCTTTTGTTGCTCCCAGATGCATAGAATTAGTTTCTTTCCGGTTCCCAAATGGAAGCTACTTAGGTCGTCGTGGTTATTTCTTAAATGAATGGAACGCTGAAGTATAAATGGAAGACCTAGTAATCGATAAGGAGATTTGATATCTTTGAGTGTGTACTATTCGGAGAATGATGCGAATGCAACAGAGTATCGACCAGCGATGTACTGTCACTATGGAAATGATAGCAAAGAAGAACACAAACAGTAGGGTAACAGAGACCAATGTCTCACTTAGTCCAGCTGAATATGAGAGAATCGCACACAGTTAGTTTAAATCAGCACCACTTTTGAAAGGGAGCAAAATAAGGAAATACATCATACTTGAGAATCTGGAGGTCTTCTGAAGCTGTGATTGAACATGATTAGGGATTAATTCCATCAGATGGTGGAGAATGTTAGGTCATGTACAGTTTGGTTATCATGTAAATGGCGACTTCTCTAATTCAAATGGTTTAAACTGCGTTTATAGATGATTACAGTCGTCCAAATAACATGAGGCAGGTTTGCGATAATTCAGAGGCGCATGCTTGTTTGTAAGTCAACGAGTACTGGACCATCCAGACACTAGAATTTCAAGGTAGCTTACATGACTAGGCGGAAATGCACGCAGGCCACTTAGCCACTCTGTGTCTGAATCTGGATAGCTCATTCTGACGGGGAGTAATCCTGGTACAAGGTCATGAGGCCTCATTGCTGAGAGCCTGTTAACACCTGACATAGCGCAGTCACCCACGACAGCGAGTCCGTCACACACTTCATAAACAACCATTCTTGTTCAGGCTAATGTGCGCTATGTCGTCTTGACAGACATCCGATAAGATGAAAACCGAAATTTTGTCGGAAGTGGAAGCTGTATTCATTGATCATCACAACAACAACGCGAAACAATAGGAATTTCTCGGAACCCTGGATAGATCCACCGATGAAACAAACTCACTGACCTCTGCCAATCTGCGCAAGTAATTGCCAAATTAAGCTTTGCATTTTGATGGAGTCTGCAGGTACCCTACTCTCTTTCAAATTACTCTTGCACTGACACCCCATCCACCTCGACTCTTCTGACCATACCAGGCTTTTATTCGATTTGTCTGCTATCCATGTACCAACATTCGGTACAAGACTGCCGATTACCTCAAACTGACTAATTATTCTGGACCAAATAACTCAACAGCGCGTAACTACGATTGGCTCCGATCGGATTTTTCAGAATTAACACCAAATGGAAGTTGCTGTCTGGTACACCTCTTCAATGGAACTGTCCGTTTTACTGCCTTTGTCGGATTCTTTCGACTTTCAGAGGCTGAACTCCATATGCACAAAGGTCGGACTCACCTTACTGCAGGTACAACAGCGGTAAGTTGTGTGTGGAATTTTCTGGTGAATAACCAGCGGCGTATGACACAGATCTCTTGCTTGATACGGCAGTTCACCTGCAGACCTTGAAGTTTAACGGCAACCATGATTGTTGAGAGCCAGCTTTTCAGATGTCTTTCAATAGGACAAAGCCGTTCTAAGCATAAACTGAAGTACTCTGTTTTGCGACCTGGCTGCTGATCGTGCTACGCAAGCAGCAGTGACACAGAGAGCTTTCTATCCAGGAAGAAGTCTCCATAATGCGAGTATGATACAAATGACCGAGTGCGAATTATTGAAGCTATCTACCAAACGTGACAGCAACACTTGCAAGGGTTATTTTAGGAAGACAGGGTCATCACGTCGTCACGTTCAGATGAACTAGCAGCCGGGTGGAACGGTCCGAAATAATGACAACGATTGGCATATATTGTGTATATTCAAGGTGCCGTCAAATGGCGCATCATGCAACGGAAAAGGTATAAACCAGCCATATCCAAAATATGCTAAGATGACCAGATTCCAGCAGCTAATCGGTTGTTGGTACACTGTGGCGGGGTGACATGTCGTGTCTTTCCAGACACCAAATGTCCGGAAATTTAGCAACAGAGTGGGACCATGGTGCGGTGACTTGGAAAAGCAATGTTTATGCACTCATTGGTCTAGATATAAGTTGATTCAGCACAACCGCAGATGCACCAGGAATGGAAAGTATAGATAAGATGGAATAAATAAAAGTTCGATTACCCACATGTTTGTGACTCTAACACAGTAAGTAATATCAACATGGGAGACGTAAGCGTGTGTGTGTGATTAAAAGTTCCACCTTGGTTTGGGGGTCTGACTAACTCTAAATAGTGGAGCGTTTATCCCGGACTTTTTCATGATCCCATGGGAGAACAGCCCATGAACATAACTCTTTCAAGTGATAGTTGGGAATACGATGCGAGTTGCGTATATTGGGCTTGTCCGCGTTCCTTTTATATGTGGATATGGTGACCGACGGGGACGAGAAAAGTCTGATCGAAAGACAAAATCATTTGGTTACCATACTGCCGTAGTATAGAAAAAAATGGACAGTTTACACTGGGCTCATACACAACCAGCCCTAGAAGTGTTGAAGCAAGCAGATGACAGTAAAAACGGGCACAATTGGGGAAGAACGGTTGAACGAAATTCATGCACTGCTCAGTGCAACACAGAAGTAACAGTTCATTATTCTTCGTTTGACTTCGTCATGTAAACCCATCGGAAACTGATGCAACTAAGTAAACAGGGGATTAATCAACATGAGATGCGAACCAATGATAAGTATATATTCCAAGACAAAGAATTCCATGGCCCATCTCATCAACTTCTTATCAGGCTTGATGGAGTTACATTCAACTGGGTTGAACTGCCATACAAAAAAGCACTGGTCACGATAATCCGGCAGAATAGTCACCATAAACTGTGCCGAATTTGGAGCACAAATGCAAACATTACATGATTCCGGTGAGTTAAGTTTTGTAAATGGAACATACCGTATATCAATTACGCATCCTCATTAGACAAAAAAGTGTAGTGTTTAAGGGCTTCATGTCGGCGTCCATTAAGGACGGATTCTAGAGCAAACCGACTCACACTGAAAACGAATAGAATTCGGACCTTATTTGAACCCTAGCAACTGATTCTGACGACTTAAATAAAACCAAACCCAACGAGAATTTCTTGTGAACAAATGAGCTGTTTAGGGTTGAGTCAGGATAATCTGAAGGTCACGTAAGGGTTCATTACGACTTTGGCCACAGATATCCAACGAAGCAAACAAATACTTATATGATCACATACTCAATTAGGCCTATTTATTTCTGTCTCGTAGAATACGTATCAAGCTAGACACTTGTTGGGTAACCAACAAAACCTCGAACATCTGTTAGTAGCTTTATATGTTACTGTTTATCTGCAGCAAGAACAGTGATTTCGCATAAGATGATCGGTAGACGTGCATCAAAGTTCGCAACACACAACTCCCTTAGATGTAGGTAAACAGAGATGTGAGACTCTGGCGCCTCTTCTTGTCCACATGGTGTGCATTTTTTATCTGGTTCAGCACTGCAGTGTTTTTCAGGCAAACAGGAAGCGTGTGATGCAGTGCTGGTCTCATTCGGTGACACAGATTTTCCTACTAAAGACAAGTAGCTTGAAGTTTAGGACACACAAAACCTCTAAAAAACCCTTTGCTAAGCTTCTGCAAAGACTGCTAGAAAACCAACTTGGTCTTCAACAACAATGGTTGGAATTGTGAGTTGTGAGTCTAATTTACACAAGCCTACTAGCGTGTAAATGATCGACCTGAAATCAGCTGTTTATTTCGGCGTCCTTGTCTTCTGTTGTATAGTTCCAGTGATACGCAGTACGGGCTAATCTCTAGGCGATTGTCACGCAGTTTACTACTTAGTGTTGCTCTTTATTATTACTCATTATTAATAGCACATCGATATTTTCCTTCGACGTATGTCCCAACACATTGCTGACAGACCGTGTCGCTGAAATACAGTTGGGAGAGTGAAGTTGCAATACAAGAAGCAATGCGGATGGTGCCAGATATTGCGAAGAGAAAGTGGCCGATTTTCGGTCCCAAGAAATACCGTGATTGGATGTTTTCAGCCGCACTCTTAAATGGGGCAGTAAGGTGTAGCAACCATTGCATGTATGAGGCACTGTGGGTATCCACAGGACCTTTAGACTGCGCTAAAATAGGAGAAATTTGTGGGGTCTGACAGTTTAGATATACTCTGCGATTAGTAAACGACTATCCTTCATTTCCTCATAAAGTATATTCAGATACGCTCGCACTTGGCTTTAGCCTCGTTGTACTAGCAGGTGGGTGATATATAAACCTACTGCGAGGATTTTTGTAACAACTTCCAGTGAAAATAGCATTGCTTACTGTGATGTTCTGAAGCTGATCTGATTACATGGAAACAACACGTTTCAGCACGTCAGCGGGCTTTATGCAATAGTTCTGGACCGATATACGGAAATTTTTCGCACGTTGAATCCGTTCGATTAAATCTTATCAATTATATTTTTTCCCACACACTAACCAAGAATGGGAATGAGTTAGCCAGCATGCATGTCAGCCTGCCTTAGATCAGACTCTCAGGTCGAAGGTACTGGGTTCGAATCGTTGTAATTACTAAGGAGATTGGCAGTGCTGATGATTCCAAAGAACAATAATACAGTATCAGTTTTCCATTCCTAGCATAGCAATATCACTTCCGCGTGATAAGAAAGCACAGTTGCCACGCACAATGTATGCATGGCACGTTAAACGATCAGCCATGCTATTCCCTACCCCAAATACTACTCAACAGGCATACACATATAAGGGCTTTAAGTCATCTCCACATTCTAGGATGACTTTATTGCTACGACGTTATCTTGGTGTGGACTATTCCAACTCCTGGAATTTAATTCCAGGTTAGCGTTGTGAAATCCCAGCAAATTTAGTATAAAAGTACTACCAGTCGGAAAACAACCCATAAGGTTGCTGATAAGTCTTCGACAACCACGACCGGTTTCGCCCTTATTGGGGCTCATCAGGAAGGCGCAGTCCCCGAGTTTCCGTCAACCTTATATTCTGCTCGAAGTTGTAATGATTCGCGAAACACACTCGCATTAACTGAAACATGAGGTGGCATTTGAGCAGCACATTCATTTGCACAATATCACAAACAAGAGACTCAGCTGCGATTGAGTTGAATCTCCCGTCAAAACCGAATTGGTTTAAAAACGAATGCATTTGGCTAAGAGTATTGCCAGTTTCTTTCGGTTTGTTTGCGAAGGATGATGCTTGCACAGGGTGTCATTTGTCCACTTCAATCCTCCTAGGCCACGTTTACGTAGTCAGGTTAGATGCAAGACCTTTTCTGACAGCAGTTTGCCGAACATTGGCCAAGTTCCATCATGGTTACATAGAGCTCGTTCAGCTCAGACGCTGCCGTGTTGTATCAGTTCCGAACTGGGATGCTTCCATTTTAGGTGTTGTTTATTCACCTACTTTGACCGCACACCTGTCGATTGGCTCGTAAATTTCTTTTCGCCGTCCTTCTTGGGGAAACACTTTCGGGAAATTCCGCAGTATTTCCTCGATTTTCCATGTGGGCTGGGTGGGTAACCGATGAGAACCGTGTCTCATACCTCCTGCAGTCAGGTAAAGCGATTTTGCCTTTAACTGGCTGCTGCTCGATAGCATATATAAGGGTGAGACAGCATTCTTCATTCTGCATTTGGAGTGATTGCTCCGGTCACTCTGTTCTCTCACATATCCTTGAATAATGCATAAAAGCGTAATATGGTGAGGCCAAATTTTGGTCATCAGCTCCATCACATAAATCCTAACTTGAACAAGAAGCACTAAATATGATAATTTTTCCCGACTACTTTCTTCCAGGCTTGAGCAACCAGGCGGCATCTCAGCCATTGCACTTCCTTCGGGTCACATTGCAGTCAGAGTGCTACAGCTGAATGAGTACTATTTAATAGGTTTTCTTATACAGTCGGACTTACATTGATGACTGTTAGCTACTCGAGAAATGCAGAAATATACTCAAATGTTTCAATCAATCAATCCATCCATCCATCAACCAATCAATCAATCAATTATACCTTCACCGCATCATCCTACAACCAAGAAACGCTCGCCAGTGTGACGGGTCAGTGTATCAGTTGTGTTGATGGCACGAAATTCCTGAAGCATGGTCAACCAACGAACCCATGTTATTGATATGGGCATTCCGACCGTCATATCTCCTCTTGATGGAACAGATGGTAAATTTAGGGAAGAAGAACCTGTCTTCTCCTCGATTCTGAGAAAAGGAGTTACTTCATTATGGGATAATGCAATCGAAGAAATCACGTACCATTTGATCCCGTTCCTCGATGGTGTTTTCTCTTAATGGTTTTACTGAGGAAAGGAGTAACACACAAAGGGTTCAGCTAAAAACTTATTCTCCTTTTGTTATGCTACACTAGGCTATTTTGTGTATCATTCTAAATCTTAATTTTTTGCATTCAAGCGGCTTGGCTGTCGGTGCATGCCGGTGATTCTGAACGTGAATACGGACCCTCTGCAACTTCGGATTCCATTTAAGGGGGTTTTTCTCCTGTTTGAATCACGCTGCTTTTAGTTTCATAAAATACGCAGGAATGAAATGATTTCCGAAGTGATAATTGAACGTGTGTAGTAGCCTTGTACTGACAACAAAGTATACTATGGGTTTGCTTAATCCTTGATGTCGAGGTATTGTTGTGTGTCCTCGATAAAACAAATGGGAGCACGGTGTACCCCAATGTGAGTGACACTGGAGGTGACGCAAACGAACGGGAAACCCTTTGGACAAGACACAACATTTTCTAGATAACCACAAACGGTTTGAATTGTCGGCTGTTTACGCTTTTAGGACTTCTTGTTACCATTAGGCCAAAAGCTGGGAGATATTTTTGAGTATTTGGAATTAAATCACTTGCCATTTGAGAGTGTGTGAACCTCAGGTTTAGGACCACTGCATCAGAGAATTGGGCTAATTCAGCCCATATCTGCGTACCACAGCGTTTAATTTGTTACCCTACCCTGAATGCATTAGTGGTGCTACGGACACTGTCGACATTGTTCGATAATCGAATCTGACGAATGTCATGTGGTCAACTGGTCACGCTGGATGTCTGTCCTTGTTATGGTTCGTTGTCCTGGCAATGTAGATTTGCTGAACTGTGCGGCGGATGGTCTTGCAGGGGGAACACACTTCCATACAGTGTGTCAGAGCAGTATAAACAAAGCCACATGTGAACAGCCAAAACGTTGTCGGACAAAGCCAGTAAGTGCTGAGGGATAGCAACTACGAATTTAGATTCATTAGGGGTAGTGATATTGGAGGCAGAGAAAAGGATATCGGACTGAAAAGACACAGACGAGATATAACGTCTGATAAAAGGAGACCCACAAGAAAGGTCACGGGTATATATTACTTTCAGGGTATAAAGAACCGGAGAAACATGGACGAAGGTTGTTTATTCAATTTCTTCATAGCACAGTACTGACCATCAATTACGATCTCAGAAGAACCAGGTGAATTCAAGCGCATTTCCCCCTCGTGTGATGCAATCATTCATCTGAATGACACTTTTGTTTATTCTCTTATCTTTCTTACTAGTTAAGTCTCTCTCGGGAGGTACGGCCTCGCGAAATACATTAATTCTCCCCAGAGTCAAACAACTGCATAAGGGGTCGATAAACCGCGTTCCTCTAGAGTAACTAGGAATTTCTTGTCTGACTTCACGCAAGACTCCATTAAAACACAAAGGTCAAAAGAACGGTGGTCTGTTGAGTGGCACAAAAAATGATGATAGCAAATAGTGACTCAACTCCTCTAATGTACTTTTTTGGAGTCTACGTCACAGTCCTGGCGGAAGAAATCCATCAGATAAACTAACCAAGTTGCTGGCTGCATGGTGAACTTAGGTGATTGAACTGCGATTGCAATGAAATAAATCCCACACGAAAGGTCCCCAACCTATACGGTTCTCTGCCGTGTATAATAGTGCATGGTGTACGACAGCCGCTGAAAGACAAGAACAAAACCGACCCGGGAAACTTGGGCAAAAACCTCGATCCTGTGTATCAATCCGTGAATCTGTGAACTTGCTTACTGAGCTTTCGAGAAGTTGCCCAAGATGTAAACGAACATGACAAGACACATTAATAGGAGTAATACACCTTTCCCACGAAACTTTTGAATTCCTCATACTCTTATGGACAAATTCCAAAAAAAGATTAGGAATGCCGAAATTAACTGGACAAGGAATATTACAAACAGCCAAAATGCGTCAAGAAACCCATCTAAAATAAGCAGTAGGATGCTAAATGGCGGTCTTTAACCTGTTTTCATTTAATGGTCCCTATCCGTGAACTCGTAGGCTGCTAATCTGCTGGTACAGTATTCCATTGTGATGACAAAGTTTCCAAGACAGGCCATTAGATAAACGCTTTTCTTATAAGTGGTGTCTTGTGCCAAAGGAAAAAAAACATTATTCACGTTTCAAACAGATCCACTTTCCATCAGTCAGTCAAATAAGGGTTTGTTTTCGCGACCGATCATCAGATGGACCGAAATTAGGTAGGTGTTGGAAATGCGTCTAAATATTGGTAGCTTGGGGGTGTTAATTGACCGTCGATCAGGCGGCAGTTGATCTGTTCGCCGAACCTGGCTTGCATATGTTTAGTCACCATGCGAGAAAACATCGCGCACTGCTACCTGATCCACCGCCAGATAGGTGGGTATGTTTATGTGGTTGTTCCACCCTTCCACAAATGTTTAGGTGATAGTTTTGGGTCACCATTTGGACACGCTAAAGACTCCAGACTTTGATCCGCCTTATTCCCTCAGGTTTTCACCATGTATAGGGTGTTCGTTTGGATGCGCATGCACCTCATCGCAAACTGCAAGTGACATGAACTACTATGCGCGGGGATCCACCAGCGTAGTCCGGTGCGACACGCCAGCGGCCCAACGCAGACTACATATCTGCACAGTGTTAAGTGGCGTTCTTTGACGTGTCAGGTAAACGGCTACCAGCCCGTGCCAGAAATCAAGTGTGCAGCTTTATCTCTAAAGTTGACCTCCCTTTGAGCTGTGTAATCCGGAAAACGCACTTGTCTACCTAAGCCTGAACCACAAGCTGTCTTCTTGACTCTTGATGGCATCCGCAACGCGATAAGGCCAGTGAATGCGGAAACGTGCACTGAGGTAGAAAACACCAGCCACAGAAGTAGGGTGAAACAACATCATTATCAACTCGGCCAGACAACACGCGGCTGTGAGAAATGAGATTAGGGGAGATTTCTGTCCTCTCCTTAGATGACAAGCTATTCTAATGAAATCCAGTGGTTCACTTGAATGAGATATTACTAAGTAGCTGCGTATTATCATAGCACGTACTTTCGTAGAGGTGGTGGTCCACAAGGTACAGACGTGTTTACAATAAGTAAGAGTAATGATGGGAACCTCATCATGAATCCTCTTTTCCTATGCTAGAAACCCTGTATGTCATGATACTTCTGCACAACAAGATTGAGGGGTTTTGGGGAATTTCGCAGCAATAAGTAACCGATTGATGAGTTTCAGATACCGTCATAACACAAGAAGTAAACTGTTACGCGAAGCGAGCGAGATATTTGCCGACTTAGCCAGTGGAAAGAACAGCCACAACCCTTTTATCTGAAGATGGAGAAAACACACACGAAATCAGCCCACTTTTGGGACAAAAATAAGCGACAGTCAAGCCGAAGCACGTGCGGAAGATTTTGAAATACTGCCTGCGATATTTAATGGAGATATCAGGTATTTCAGTAAAAAAAACGGTTGTAAGACATGAACATGTCAGTGGACATAATAAAAATCTGACGTCTTTTGGATATAAACCCATCATTCCTCTACAGAGCAAAGTTCGCTGCTTATCACCCAGAGAACCACAAAATCATTACCTATAACTGTATGCTTTACCATACTTTTGGTGCTTTGTCGGACAACCAACGCACCAGATTGTGGTAAGAAAATGAACAAATTAGTGTAATGTCCATGTTAAAATTTTGTAAATACTTTTTTCGTATTCTACCATCTGTCCGTCCAAGAATGACAACTCATCTTCCTGCTGCACAGAACGCGCAAAGTTTATCAAGATACTGGACCCTATTAATTGTCTTCAGAATGGACTTTCGGTCCCTGTTCCTATCGCATACTAAAAACATGTCATCCGCATAGCTCAGATAACTTTGTGATGTATTCCTCATTGGCATAGGGATATCAGCTTGCACAGGACCAAGAGAAGCCTCATGTTTACTCGGTTAGACGGTAGTAGTTGTCGCAGTAGTTGCCATAATCGAGCATAAAACTGCTTCTTAGGCATGACTATTGGGATTTCGGGTCACGAGACCTAACTTGCAGGTGGATGGTTCAGGAAGACTTTTAGGTGCACCCTTAGGAGTAGCTTGAATCGCCTGCAAATAACCGTAGTCTTTAAGATATGATTGGACCATACTGGACAACACAGAGAACCTGCACGGTTGTCGTAATTCCAAGCGATTAGGTAATAAATGGAGGATGTTTAGGAACATTTCTTTTCTTGGACTGATTGTATCACACATTCGGAAAGCTTTTATACTCTCGTATGTGACATGGTGGCTCAACGTAGTGGTTCTACATACTGGACGTCACTAAAGTAATTTTCAGTTTAGTTTGTTTCAGAAAAATGGCCTTTTTAAAACGCTTCAGGATGGAGTAAAAGTCCAAGTTGGTGGTTCTACTCTGCAGAAATTCGTTACTCAGCTGTTAGCTGTGACGGCATCTAAAATGCCAATTGGGAGGATGGTGGCTAAGAACACATATAAAAGCATGCAAACTTATTAAGACCGTGCGGTCCTCTCATCAGCTGGACCGTGTGACCGAATTCACAAAACCGACCTGATTAGCCATGCTACTGGCCAAAAGCTTCATGTATCTGAATCCCGTGAATCGAAAACACGCCATACTGTGCTCGGTCAAAATCTGTTAAACCCAAAGCATTTAACTTTATGATGGCTGGGTGAAGATGACGGGATATCTTGCCTACCTCCAGAAGGTTCTGTCTAATTGATCGAATATTTTAGACTTACACGTTCGGATTGAACCATTGGTAGGTAGACCGGTTTAAAAGACTTTCCTCCATCCTTCGAAACACTCAGCTGCGTAGTTTGATTTTCTGTGCCATTGTAATGTGCCACATAAAGGAACACACCGGAATTAGAGCTCAGTTCCTCCGGATCCATGTTTCTGAATGGAGAGCTTGGATTATGGTGCTCAGGCGAGTTCGCCTTAGATAACGTCTGGGTCCGGACACCTCTGGGAGCCCATACACGAACGACCTTGTCCATAATGTGGGTCCAAGTGGTCCCAAAGTCTGTGGTCTTGGATAAAATTTGGTTCACGCTGTCATCTGAATGAAAGAGCGGTCGGAGTAGAGATACTGCACGCAGATGACCGAAAACAAAATGTCAGTAGAATGATGCTGAATTTGAAAGCAGCTGGAATGTATCTGCGCGGCCACCACGAAGGCCACTGCTCAGCCCTGGTAACCATGTATAATTTTCTCGTACTGATTTATTAGTAAAAATGTTTACTATCACTTACGTGAGACTTTAGAACGAATTGCTTAAAGTGAAGTCCCATAAACTACCTTCATTCTTCAGCCCGGACTGCTAAAATAACAAGTTAACACAAAAATACGGACAAATGAGAACGTTTTGTCCTATTTCTTCTTTCTATAGACTTTTCACATGTGTAATCGGTCCCCGCTTTCGGCCCTCGGCCCTCAGTCTGAAAACAGATTTCCGCTTATGCAAACTCATCCGCTCTTGACGTGTCCGGAGTGTCAAATTATTCCTCAAGCTTCTTTCTCAAACTCGCTGTTCCACATCAAACTTCGCGTGTGTGATGTAGAAGAAACGTGCCCATCAAATTCAACTAAGATGTTGCGCCTTCAGACAGCGCAGACAAATTCCAACCGTTCACGCTTTATTCCTAATTATTTGGTGGTCATGAGGATAAATTCCCTAACGTTTAAGAAGCGAGCATTCTCCTGAGCTAAGGGACCGATAAAATTCCGCAAATGTGGAGGCTGTTTAAAACAAGCTATGCTCTAAGGCCACGCCAAAGTCACCAGATCCCACCAACAGCGGAAAGAGATGCGGACACTGCTCGCGATTTGTACACGTGCTCCAAAGGACTGCAATGCGGACTCCAAAAAACCAAGCTCTTTGGTAGTTGGTCTGTTCGCCTAGCCTGGCAGTTTTATTGAAAACGTTTCATCGCCAACCGAGGCGACATCATCAGTGCGGGGTTGAGCACGACCTACTTACCTATATCCACAACGTTTCTAAGCTTAGCTCCACCACAGACTTCAAAATCCCTTTTAGAAATGCAAAAAGCACAGGCATCAGACAGTCTGTTGGGAATTGAGCGCAAAATTGAACGATGTGTTGACCGTGAGCACCAATCAGGTTACAAGTCGGGCGTTTCCGTTCCACGAAAAGACGATGAAAGCCAGGTAAATCACCTGCACATGGTCCAGCAAACGGCCATTTTGAACGTCGAATTTTAGCACAAACTCGTCTTATTTTCTGGCTTCATCTTAACATCAGCCGTGCACTTGAAGCACATGACGATCACGTTATCAACCTGAGATTCGGTTTAAAACACCTGAATGAGCCACAACCTGGCTTTTATAGAAGCTACCCAGACAAGTTGTTTTTAACAGAGAGGCAAAACCTGCTTCTCAACTACGGTGCACTGTCTGCGAGCATCTTCGATGGAAAAACATGAGGGCAAATTGCCCCCACTGCTCTCGGTAGCGGAAGCAAATCGAATGATCGGAGAAATTTCGGGTCACTGTGGCCACAAACTTTAATCCTGAAGGCCAGAAAACTCGTCTGTCTCCACGAAAATTTCTTTTACTAATTAATTCGCTACTGTTCAAAACCTCCAAGAGCAGCGTAGTTCGGACATGCCGCTGAGGCAACGCATGTACAAGCAAAGTTTCTAACGTTGTGCAGTTTCCGTTTACTGGTGTACTTCTAGAAGGTCACAGACAAACGAGGCAGCAGGGAAGAACAAAACTTTCAGGAACGCCGCTAAATCCTTAAGTCGATCACATCTGCTAACGCCTTCGGATCTGGCGTTTGTTTAGCCCAGATACTCTGGCCATCATATATCGCGTCCAAGTATGACCCATTGAACATTAGCGTTTTATGTATACGGAGTGCAGCTAATCCGGTAGGCCATATAATACTCCTCTCGGCGTGCGAAACAACTACACGGCAGCGTAACATCGGTTGTTTTGTCTTTTAGTCATTCGACTACCGCAGAGTTTTGTGGGAACTCTGGTTGCTAGCCTACCTGATGGCTCTGTTGCCACAGCCTCATAATTCAGTTTGCATCAATTGTCATAAAATTGTAACACCACCGCGCAACAAAATGAAGAGGGCGGACACCGTGGTTCCTTTGTAAAAAATCTGGCAATGGACATCCTAGCGCTTTGTCCTCCAACAAAGAAAATCCCATCAGGGAAACACTTCGAAGCTGCTTGGGAATTTGTCAACAGGTGACCGACCCTTGGCTTGAAAAAGACCATGGAACCGTAGAGAATGAAGTGCGATTTTGTCACTAAACGACTGTGTTTCATTTGAACTTATTCAAAGAAACTTTGGTAAATAAGTCATCTCGGAAAGGAATTATGTGGCAGCTAGCCGCACAGCAGCCGTTTAGTGGAACGTGATAAAAACACACACTAAGCGAAACGTCGTGAAGACCGGTTCGGTTACTCTCCGGTTGTCAAAACACCGTTGGCATCACCCAATTGTGTGGAATGAGAATTAAACTGATCAACTCTCAGTAAGACTGGGATATGTGTAAAACTCCGCTTTTAGACGGAAATGAATCACTCTAACCAGATTTTTCTTGCCGGTAATTTCATAAGAAGGCGGAAAGACGTTGTTAGTTGACATTACAAGACACTTACATAAAATATGGAAATGACTGCAAATTTTGGAAGAAAAGCAGCTGTTAACTGTTGCTGCCATACTTTAACAGGATGCGGAAACCGTAGAACATTGGTCTAATTGCGACTGTCTCAAAAGTTCTCACATTCATTATCCCAAGAAGAATCAGCAACGCAGAGCAGAGCTATAAAAATTGGGCAAACGTTTTCCAAACTGCGGGGAGACTGGTTATGTCTTCACCACTCAACGCTCTCTTAGACGTTGTTAAGCGTATAGAGACCGAAATCGTTGTAGTCCCTCGTCTGAATCGACCAACAGACCTGCCTCGTGTTATCATCTAAGGAAGTTCTGCCAAAACGTTCATGTTACTTCTTCATTCACCACCTTCAATACCCGTCGAACTGTATAGACCCCCGGTAACACAGTAATCATCGGTTGCTATTTCTCTCAAATTCGCAGTCAAAGTAACTAGAAAAGTCAGAAGACTGTCCAGTGACAGGACAGCTTCGCTACTTCCCAGAGGGGACACTGTTAGTTAAGCAAAGGTGAAAGATATAGTGATGCTTATTTCATCCCTGCTAAGCATCAACATGCAAGGTATGTTGCAGTTTAACTTACCATCAGCCTGCGGACGCCGTTTTGACAAGCAAAGTGCAACCTTCTGGACTACTGCTAAACTGGTAAACTATCCAATATGACTGCTGAAGCCAAGTTATCAAGACATGTTATGAATATAGATCTCTAAGAAGACAGCCAGTTCTGATAGAAGAGTGCTGTCAAATTAAGTGCCAGGACCAAAGAGATTGTTTCTTTCCTTGCAATTTCAGCGTGACAGTAGCTCGTCGACAAAGGGGAGGGTGTATCCTGCCACATTACTACCTTTTCGGTTGTATGGATGCAAAACTGGACCATTTTTCAGGGGATAGATGAAACAACTGCCTAATTTAAAACAAACCTTGTGCAACGCCGCACACCTGTGACACTACCATTGCTGAAATATTTTACCTGGAAATTGGAAATTCTTTCAGTGGACGGCAAATCGAATGTTGGCTGCAACCACACCGCTGCATTGGTTTGCTCACACTAAACGTTTACCGAAAAACTGGCGTTACTTGTCCTGTGAAGATTGGGGTAAGGGGTCGCAGTTGGATGGAATAAAATGTAGCTGGCCCTAGATACAGGTCTCGGCTTCGTTTCGGGGGGAGATGGCTCAATGGTCGAAACGCCAACTCACGGACCGGAAGGTCCGTGGTTCGAACCCGACCTCTGCCTCTCGACTTCCCCTGTCTAGGCCTGGGAAACCTGGCGGCATTCCAGTCTTCCTGCGTGGCGTGACAGTTTGGCACCGAAAAGATGCTACAGTTGAACGATTGAACGATTTTGTTTCGTTGCAGTGTACCATATGCATTCGCGATCTGTCCAAGTACTATTCTGACCAACGCTTAGAAATCCTCACCGATGAAGCCAAAATAAAGAAATTAATGACATCCGTGCACTAGTGCTGTCCCCTGCGATCCAAAATCTTTTCTAATTTTGCCGTCAACCTTTGATCGCACTCTTTCAAACTTCATCCTCATGCTAATGATCGGAGGCTGTAACAAATATAACCGCCGAAAGCGTACTCGATCACTAGTTAAGAACATAGAGTAAAGCACATACACCCACCCGGTATAATCCATAAGCTTCAAAGCTGATAGTTGTAGATACAAATCGGGCCAGAAAAAGCAGCACATACAATTATGCTAACTGTATACGTTGATCTGTCCTAAATATGCGGATAAACAGGTTGAAATCAGGATGCAGGAGAAAGCCGGCCACTAGAGTGCGGCATCCATGCTTCAGAAACCACATTACGAAGACCAACAGGAAATATCGGTGCTTTTAAAAAGAGGATCAGACTTTTGAGGCCTCACTGAGTCAAAACCAGTGACACCGATGCCCGAAGTTAGTTTTCGCAAACCAGTCGTTACATTCCAAAACTGACTTGGTCTGCGGACTAAAATCAAGAGGTGCCAAAATAGATTCGAGATATTGCACATAACCAGGGCACGCTGTCTTTTGGACGGAATCATGGACAACAATTTACTTCCATGACGAGAGTCTTTATGCTGGGGGCAAACGGTGGGAATTTTCAGCTCAGATACTGTAGAACACAAACTTGAAAAGGGGATATATTAAGCCTCCTGGATTGCATAACAAGCAGTGAAGACATTCAATACAGAGGAACTCACTTTTCGATTGGTTAGGCTTGTGGAGAACATAGAATGTTTCTTCAGGATCATCTCGATATATGGACCTTAGCGTTGGGGTGTGAGCAACGGCACCTTACCAGAAGTAATCTACTACATTTTCGTGAGTCTTCGACCAAGTCTTGCCATTGTCTAGGGAAATATACAATCTCTACTAGAAATGTCAACCGAATAAAATTGGAGAATACCGATGTCCTTTCTTCGAGCGTGAGTATCCATGGCGACAAACGTCTACGGGGGTAAAAGCGGAGCTGGCCACTCAACAGAAATGGCACCGCCGACCTTTCCCAGGTGGAACCACCATCTTTGGTAACAAATAGCACCGAATGTTGTTTATTATCGATGTCGTAGCACACAACAAATAGCTTCAGAACTCAAGGTTAGTAAGTCTGATCTACCTCCTTTGAATCCCGCTGGTTTTGATGACGCTGCAGTCCATTTTCCCGTCTAATGTAAACCTTCTCGCCGAGCTCATGGGTGATCTTTGCAAACGTTTTACCGTTATTTTCACTGCGGGGTTACATGATTTAGCCAAAAATACCTGCGGTAGATGTCTGATGTTAGACCCGGTCCTGTTTCTCCTTCCGTCATCGTTACCAAAATCAAAACCTGATAAATAAACCGAGTCAGGTGTATTTCACATACTCCACTGTTTTCTCCGGCCCATGTTAACTGGATTGTTTCCTTCGTATCATTCACGAAATAAAACTGAGGCCCTTATTTGACAAACAATGAACACAACATACTACGTCTACTGCCTTTCCGCTTTGAATGATTTGTTCGAAACGCTTTTGGTCAGCGTTACATTTAGTTGTGTTTTCCGCAGAAATCAATGAGAAATATACCCCCGATAGCAGCACAAAGTAAATTGTTTGCATGAGCACTGGACAAATGCCGTCTGTTTGAAAATCCACCGCTATGAAGGTCACCAAGTTCAATAACGTCCTTCATTTCAGTGAACTTCAACGAATCACGCAAGTAAAATACGACGATCTACAAGCTTATTGGATTCACCAACTCCAAAGATGAGTTGGAAGGAGGAAGCAGTGGAATTGTCTTCGGGACTTTTCACTGAACTTCCTCGGGTAAATCATCATGCTTACGCCGGGGAAGTTGGGGAATGCTGCCGTGCTATAGAACGTCATGGATAAATAGGTAGTGATATAATTTCATTGATCCATTGAGGGAGATGCGTCGCAGATGTCCCATTCTAATAGTTCTCCTAGAGGAGTGAAAACACATCTGGAGTAGTGATTAGAGACCATTCAGACGCCGAATCCCTAGGCTGGTTTACTCAGATTAAGCTCCGCCTTTTGTTGGTGCCATAGTGTGACGAACAAGTTTACAAAAATTTAAACTGGTGTCAGTGATTTAGGAATATCAGCCCACGGGGGAAACTGCCGACCTACTATCCAAAATAAAGGTTAGGATTCACGATATATAGTCGGTTAGTCGGTTCCATTTATTGGTACGACGAACGAAGAAGGGCTAACATTCTGGTAAGCTCTTTCACTTTGAACGAAAGACTTTGCGTTTATGACCACGTAATTCGTAGCTGTGAAATCCAGAAGTAAATGAGAGTAAGAAATTTGTCGTTGAACTAACACTTGGGAGCACAGATCAACAGCCACCTGGGAGCACCCATCCCCATATGGGCGGGATTCTATCAAAATGTTTAAGAAAAATCCAATGGGCACTTGCGTTGAATGTCTGCTTTGAATTATTGGTAAAACAGGGTCAGGTTAGCAAAAAGAAGCGCTAGTAGATTGAGCCCTGCCTGGTGGGATATAGAATTCATTTTTGAGTGTGTCACCTTGTTAATATTCTTCCATAGGCCCGCCCGTCGTGGTGGTCGGGGTTGGCGATCAATAGTTGAAGGTTTCGTGACGCCTTCCACCTTTACACGTGCGATAAACAAAAGCTCGCCCCGGGTTGACAAGATTAGGCAAATGCGGTGAGCATTACTGGAGTGGCGCTGGAGACGCAGGAGAAGTTTGCGACGTTCGCCACTGGGGATCTTCTCTGATTGCAGAGGAGCCCGTGAGACTCGCTTGCCGGTCACGGATTGACGTCGTAGAGCCAGATACATTCTACATTAAAAATGGCAGCCTGTTCGGAATACCCTTGCCTAATTTTCGCGTGTCTGGTTTAAGAAGCGTATTGCTACGCTGAGTTGCATGGGACACCGGCCTATACCCTACTGAAAGTGGAATGAGACAATTATATTGAGGCAAACAGGGGAAAATCCTTTCAGTGGAAGGAAAAGATGAAATTATTTACCTTGACGCACGGTTAACGGAAGGATGTAGGAACATGGAATCGTTGTCTGAGCCCAGACTTTCAGTATCTCACTACTGATAAACATAACCACTGCAACCAGGGAATGAACGCTGCGCAGAGTTTTCTATCAAAATGCTTCGTGCTTGGAACTCAATAGGTGGGTCAGACTGTTTGTGCTCCAGTCATAGTATTTCAGATTATGACCTGAAAAATACAAACAGGGCCCGATTTGTAGAGGTCACTCTCTCGTTATGGATGGCTGGTGCACCGAGAGTCCTGAGGATCGAATGGCGTTTTTGTTCGGTCGAAGTTTGGGGGGATATTCTGAGGAGAACTTCGGCGTTAGTTGTGGATGGATGAAAGAGGTAGTAAGGCCTAATGATCAGGAGACATCCCGCCGGTTGTTTGTGAGTAGCCCAGTAAAATGAAAGAAACCAGTGCGAAATATGTTTGTGCTGTAGGTATGGACAAGGGACCCGATTCGATTATGCGCATGCCACCGGTTTGGCCCTTATAGAGGCACACATCCGCGGATGCATAGGATAAGGGTTCTTGACCAACTTTATCTGGTTAAGATTGTTGATACCGTTCAGCGGTCTCGATTCACCTAAAGGATTCAAACAAAAAGGGTGTGGCACCAATGTTAAGTTCTCAGCACTGGGCCGTAAGCTTGCTATCGTTAGGGTTCGTAATGGTTTGTACTGGGTCCCAGATACAGCCTGGATGATATCTGATGGGGAGTATTCCATGGATGTACTGCCCAAAATGAGAAAAACAGTTGTCCAATAAAGGCATGCGCTCCTGCCTTGACGATCTTACCACACCCCCTCCGATTAAGGCTACCGGCGAAAACCCGTCGGCCAGGTATATTTTAGGCAATTAGTAATCGAGCGTCCGGTTTCTTTAGATGCACCGACAGAGAAAGGGAAAGCGCCCAGGGATCTCCTGACGCGTTTCACGATGAGTGGATTGGAGGTCGGCAACCAGCTCCATAGCACATGTTCACTTCTTGCGTGCTGAGTAGACGGATTAGTCGGTTTGAACAAGAAGCAGAATGAGATGCTCCACAAAATCTAGACGTTTAGGCGAGTAATGCGAGGAATGTACGCTAAATTATCCAAAAAATTCGGGTGCATTTTGCGTCTATCGCCTACGACGAGCTGCGAGGAACATGCTTGAAGTGAACAAGATAACCAAATCCTTTTGACTTCTAGCTTGCCCATATCTACTGCTTTACTTTCACCCCCTCCGAACGATATATGGAAGTACTTTTCATCTTAGAGAGAGAGTGCTTGTCAAGTGACCGCCGATTTGCGGCTTCAGCGATAACTGAAAGGGCACCAGCGCTGGAATCTCAAGACATCAGACATCATCTGGAAGGTGCTTGACGAAGATCAGAAAGAACAATGGCCTGCAGATGGGACCTTAAGTAGGTCAGTTTAAGACCGGCGCAGAAAGGTAGGTTGACCCAACTTTCACTTGGGATACCCTATTTCAGCGCGGACTATCGCCTTGGATGCAATAGGCCGAGGAGTACGGAAAAGTGGGACGTGCGGAACTCACTTGAATGCATTCGGGAAATCAAAAATATGGTGCACAATACGGGTCCTTTTTCTGTGGCGTGTGTTCAGATGCCTATGAGTGCGAGCGCTTTCGTCACGCAAGAACTTTTTGGGAGAAATTCCTGTTGCACGTGGGATATCAAGTTGTGGACATTAAAGTGGTTTGTGATAGTTCGTTTCAGAAGGTGCTGCATCACCTTGCGCCCTATGCTAGTGGGGCTATTAGGTTTGTAGCTGCTGAATTATAGGGGCAACCGAATTTTAGGTTGGCGTGACGACCACGTCCGTCCAGGCATCGGCAGGTTGTCTTCTCTAAGGATCTGGCGTGACGAGGTAGAATCATTTCGCCAAGCTAAACTACGATTCTTTCAGGATCATTGGATGAACTTTGTCTGGCCACAACGTGTAAAGTGGTTCTATCTTGTGAGTTTATGGACATCCTCCTTCACAAAGAGCAACTTGTTAGGTGGCTGCACACAGGCCTAAATGGCCAAGTTTGGATGTTATAAGGTTCAAGAAGGGCGAAACCAGTCGTGGGCTGCTGAAGAATTTTGAGCAACCTTATGAGTAATACCACATCCTCTTTGAGAATAATCTGGGCAAAATCCCTACAAGGTGCCTCCACGAAAATAATCTCAGTTCAAGGTGATAAAAGAAGATAATCGTTCCTAAGATTTCTGCGCGGTAGGAATTTCGCTAGCATGCTTAAAGTTCAGACTGCTTGGCATGGTAGAAATTGAAGTAACTATTCAGCGCACGGTAATGACTATGTCACAGATAACCTTAGTAATCAATTGATCGACGTAGATTCCATCAATTTTTGATGACCAACTCTGGCAGTGGTGGTATTTGCGTTGTGCGGAACCTGGTGCGCTTGTTTATCTTCTGGACCCAAGCACCCTATTGCGCGACCTGAGTCATCGCAGATGTACGATGCCCGCTGAAACCGGGGTGCTGAGATTTCATTGAGAGTACTTTCGGAGCACTAAATTAAGCTACCAGGAGGAGGTTTGTGAAGTCATAGCTGGTGTATAGTTGAGTAAATGTGTGCACGGAAACCAGTCGTCTTTCAGTGGACTTAAGGTCCAACAGTTAGCGAAATTTCATGCTGCAAGTTGGAACTTGAAACCACAATATATCGCAAACGGGTTGCAGAAGTAATTTTGGTGACGATAATTGAGGTAGACGGGGTCGTGCTTAGGTATTAAGCAACACTAACTCTCTTCCTGCGTTTCAATTCAGCCAGAAAAATGGAAGAGCCTTTTATCAAGATTCCAGCATCAGAGACGTCTGGTGCAAGACAGGTCTCTGCAGTTGTTTTTCGGGCGGTCATTCAATGCAAACCAACTATTGGATATCAGAAAGCTTGCCGAAAAGACTAAGGGAGCTTTTGGGAAAGCGCCTTAACATTATTACTTCTGCAGCCGAGGATGAAGAGCAGGAAGAATGGGTAGTTCTTTTCTGGCTTTGATTCTCAGGCTCCAAGGGGGCTTCTGCAGCCCACCCACCTTTTTCCGCCTTAGTAATTCCCAAGCTGCATGCTCCTCCTTAGGGAATTTCTCGCCCCCTCGGGGTCTAGTTTATGCCAATCACTTGCTTTTGGGGAACACAAGTTGCCCCACACTGGATGGATATTTTGATGACCGTTGTTTATGGCACGTGCAATGCCAGGTTTTGAACTCATAGCATTTTTGGTTCCTGACGATATATCGTAAAGATGCCTGCGTTGACTTTTTAGGGATTCCGTAGGCGGTTTAAGAATCTAGGTACCTTTGTGAGACTCTGTCGTGCTACTTTATTGTTGTAACAGACCACCGTTGTGTCGGAATTTCAGGGAGACATGTTTTTTTAAATGACTGCACCAATGATTCAGCTGGCAGCTCCTTAGTCGGCAAGGCTCGCGTGGCCTATTTGAATGCAATCGCCCAAGTTTCGTTTTTGTACCGACTCACATCTCTCCCGCGAACAGTGAGGCCAACTTGATGAATGTAGGATCTTCAGGTACAGCTTCGTACGATTCGTGGCCACGGGAATCTGGGCATCTAGGATCCTCAGTCAGTCTGATTGCTTTTGACAGCAAGGAGCTAGCGACCGCTAGTTTCATATTTTCATAAGAATCGCCGGTTGCTGTCTTTTCAACGGCTGCCTTGTGATGTAAGATCGTAGAGGCTAGTTTCATATCGTTCGGCGGCCGTTCGAGTGTGCGGCCGCTGTAGCAGCCGCTGAGGTTGGGGAAACGTTTACGGCTAAGCGGTCAATGGTCTTCTCTGCATGCTCCGCAAAACTACTAAAAGGCATCTCAACGACTGTTACGAGGACTTGGAGACTACTACTGCGCATTCCTCGTTCTCTTAAAAACTAAGTGACAACAATTGCACATACATGTCAACTGTTCCGTCCTCGATATATCAGTCTTAACCAGGGGGTCCGTCTTTTCTGGACAGTGTATCTGCGATGGTTGAGTAGCGGCGGTCGATTGGATCGGCGTGCATTTGAGAGTACAAGAAGGCCGCTCACTAGAAGTACACCCAAGTTATTTTTGCCAAAACTATAGGGTTTTCGAAGTTGTGACTTTTACGGGGAGTTAGTCTAGTCCGTTTGCACATGTCGGTCATAAGTTGCTCATAGCATGTTGTCTAAGTGAGCGAAATTTCAAGGTCACGGACCATCACCGATTAGCATTTGGTTACCGGTTTACGAAAGATAAATAACGAGATCGCACTCTAGCAGATTTTTGCGTTCTTCAGTGTTTTCTAAGGATGAGTTAACATTTACAGATTATCCAATGCAAATCCCATCCAGGAAAATCGGTCAGTGATGTGTGTTTGCTTTATATCCCTCAAATTTAACAAATGGGATAAGTTTGTTCACAACACATTTCCCTATGAAGCTCGCGTTTCACTAAGCATAACGATGCTAGACAACGGCATGAACTGTGCATTGGCGATGCGAGGGCCATCTCTGTGAATGGTCCTTTTTCCCAGATATGCATAACTGGCCTGTGGATAATACAGAGTCACGAGATAACTCCATTGCCGGTCGCCATGGTAACGGTAGCCGTTTTCACTCACCCCGACTACCTATCGTAACTACTAGGCCCGCGCCTATGCGTGAAGCTGATTATGAAGTCTCACCTACGCACGGTAACCTAATCCAATGGCCAACGATGGTTCTTCGCACTCATAACTGTACGCGTTGTCACTCACCTCGACCACTTATCTCATTCACCACCCCACTAGCTGCGCGTGTTTTCTCCTGACATGCGCCCACCATAGATTTACGAAATACCGTTGGCAAACTGTCTTAATTCGTTGGATGCGCTGATGCGAACGTAATGGTATTTGCTCCGGTTTTCGTATTCCGCAGACCAACTTCACGGGAGAAGTATCCGGAAAGGGGCTGGATATCGTGCATGCCTTCGGTAACAGCGTTGAAACGTCATAATTTATTGGAGTTTGACATGCTCACTTAACACGTGCTTCATAATTCCCACTATCGGCGATGAAGGGTTAATGTCTGCTCAGTAGGTAATTGTCCGGATTCAGTGGCTTAGCGTTTAACGCTTGGCAAGCTGAAGCTAAAGAGGGTAAACGGGGCTGTCATAAAGGCGACCTTACTTTTGGGGAGGATTTGCCCCCACAACATCAGATGCAATCTCGCACTCATCACGGTTATTTGCCCGAATGTGGCCTTGAATGACTCCTTGTGGAGGGCACTTTGTGAGTAATCAGACGAAGCCCTTATCATCTCGGGTTTCAAAAGGAAGGTCTACAAAACGTGTGCCTGTAATTAGGCCTCGACGGACCGGCCTCTGTCCGCTCCGAAGTTGGGCAGAATAGTTTTATTGCAGCAACCTTACGCGCCACGCTTGGTTGGGCTTCCGTAGACCGACCGCGATCCACATCATAGCATGCTGTCTTAGCTGATCGCTTAATGGACGGAAGACTGCGTTTGCGCGACAGACTGGCGAATAAAGGAAACAGTTTAATTGCTACGTGCGCACCCACTTGATGAACGCACCTGAGGATTTTCTCCACACGGTGGGAAGACTCGCCACCACGGCTGCAACGGTGATATGGCAATCGATCTCCCGAACACCGGGAATCAGTGGGGTCATTCGGAATTCCACACGGATCCCGCTTTACCGCTCGCAGTCAGGTGCTGCTACGGCCGAGAAGCCTACCCCGCGCAAGATTGGCCAAAATTTCGGGACGCTTGCCACCCCGGCATCAAGCCGAGATGTGATTGGTCGAAGATCTGGACCCAACAGCCAATCATGACGCAGTATTGGCCAAATGCCGGTTGCCAATGGCGCATCCGGAAGGCGTCCGAATTTCCAGAAAGTTGCCACAGCTTACATTATATATACGAAGCGCTGTACAAAGGTTTTTGACTTCGTTTTGGGCGTTAATATACCTTGTGCATCCTTGGTGGTTGGTTTTGACGTGAGCGCTAGCTTGGGAGGCACAGACCGAGAACTAAGCTGAGGAAAATACCGTTATTACAAGTGGGGTCATTCAGCTGGCCACAGAGACCACAGGGAACATTGCCTGACAGTGTAGAAGGCCACCTAGGTTGGGGACGGTTGTCCTACAACCCCGGAGGCTGACTGTCCTGTACAGTCGCTGAATTTTGACTTAACATCAGCTGCGTTTGTACAATCAGATGCTTCATGAAACTAGTAAACTCACGAGGCTCCAGCAACTTCAATTTACCAACAAACCGTTCCAGCTTTTCGTGCAAACCTTCTAATGGTGATGGCTGTGGCCTGGCAAACATCCAGGTAGGTTGTGTTCGGCTAGCTACCGTTGGTGGATTAGAACTCGTCCCAGACAATGCATGTTTAATTAATTAACTTACTGCAGGGGAAACAGTTGTCTCTGAATACTGAGAACAGGTGTATACAGAGTAGCCACAAAGATTGATAGGTGCATGTACAAGAACCAGCCGAGCGGTTAACCGCCTGAGAATATTTTTAGGTTTCTACCACAAACTAACTGATACTAACAACGGGTTTCTCAACGCAAAGCGATCTGTCTGGTGGTATATCATATCTAGCGCGCGCGTGTCAATGCGCTTTAGAATTTGAGTGGAGGCATACGTCGTCATCCGGGAGACCACACGTAGAACGCAGATGTCTCCTTCGGGACTCCCCTCGGAGGTCTCATACTCAGGCGTGAACCATCCGCTGTGCCCAGAGATCTTCTCGATGGCACGCCGTAGGCTATCGGCGTGATGAATGTGCCTCTTCAAACGCCTGGTGGCGTTCTTTGGACGATTATTTGTGTTACATTCCCGAGATGTTCCAACCCGCGCTGCGCATAAACGGCCAACTTTCGAGTGGTGTCCAACGAGTGGGCACCCAAATAGAAAACAAACCCGGGGTCGGTTTTCTGCAGGTTCTGCAACTTGTGGCGTCATTATTGTCCGGTGCACAGTCACTTACTCAGCTGCGTTATCAAGGCGGGCCATACTGTGGAATATGCACCGGCTGCGGTTGAAAATCGCCTGCAAGTGTAACAGCAATTCATTGAAACGTACACGCTTTCGGATGGTTTGCCGTGCTTAAAAATAGCACAGCATTTTGTTGCAGCCAGACACAGCTTCGGCAGCCCACATCTGCAACGTCATCTTGTTTATGATGAACGTCTTAACCGAGTATTGCCCACCCATCATGTTCTTGAACAAGCAGAACAACTTGCGCTCGCTTTCAAAAAAGGCACAGATCACGGGTCGTCCAGTGATCATGCCATCCGTCATAAGGAACCTATATAGCTCGTACCTTCACAGCGGACGTCGGAAGCTGTAAAATTATTTAATCCAAACGGTTTGTCCCGTGGTTAGCATCAGACTTTACTCCATCAGGGAAATGTCGAAACAGTGCAGTCTGCCGCGTGCAGGAAAAGCATAGGCGGCCAAAACTATTACCCCCGGATTCCACCAACAGTTCATGAACACATTCTGGAAGCTTGGCTATAGTCGACGATACGTCATCTAGGAAGCCAAAATCCACCAAGTTACCTAACAATGGGAGTGAGCGCCTGACGCGATAGTTGTAAACATCATGGACAGTCAGCACCTGCCCAAAATGAGTTGCGGCTTATTGGCGAACCTCCGACGACGGAGCGCCATACTTCAAAAGAGAACTACACTCCTCAAATTCATCACTTGTCGGGCGCCGGTCGATGGGGAGCGTGTCAAAAATTAACTTGCTAATTAAGTGGTTGTGCACCAGGTGGTAGGAAGTAGCCATCAAGGAGTCATTGGTTCGGCAAACATAGAACCTGGCGGGCATCCAGTAAGACGTGCGCTATCGGTTATAAATTAATAACGATAAACTTACTAGCTGCGACGAATTCCGCGGCCATGACTTCGTGTATGAGGATGCCTGCTGCAACATTAGTACGCTTTTTCATATAGAGGTAGCGAATTGCTGATTTTTTAGGAGTTTACGCGGACAAAAACTACAAAAGTATTAACCATGTACTCTCCCAAAGAGATTTGAAATGCACTGAAGGGGAAAAACGTGGAGGAGCTAACTTCTCTACGAAATCATCTACTGCCTTCATGGACAAAACGTGCTCAGACATGGCAGATATCAAAAATAGTAATCCCATAGCCTTGATGGGCCCTGAGTAAGTTTAAACAACTTCCAACAAAACTGCATAAGGAAATCTCAGAGGTTCAAATAAATGCTCTCAAATGCTAAATCTTTATGTTAAAGTTTCCCCTATTTGAACTCTGGTTTCAAGGAAATTATGGCTGTACGTCTAATGCTCGGCCACGAGAAGCTACAATTACTATCTGATCGGTCAAATTTTTAGGATTAGTTAGTTAATTGCGCAGGATAGGTTTGTTTCGCGCTTAACTTGGGAAACCTACATGAACTCGTTTTACCACCTTTAAAAAGCTATCTTCGGATATACGCATGATCTAGGGAAAGGCCCACCAAATATATGGGGGCAGCTTTAGGATCATATGTAAGGCAATAGAGAAGAAAACTTAGCAAGGACCCATAGGTGTGCTTGCCTCTTTTTCCCTGCGATCATTGTGTGTGCAGTGACTTTTTCGGTTTTTGTAAGAGCAACCTATCTCCAATCTTGCTAAAGCGATCGTTTCGGGGTACGAGCTGTAGTTGATCATCCTTAACTTTCCAAGGCGCCAGCCTCCCAGTGATGCCATGGTAGTTTTGACTCCAGCTCCAGAGAGCTGGACTTTTTTACGAAGCTCAGCAAGCCTTGAATGTAAAGTGCTTGGTAATCGTTTCAAGAGGGTCCTTCGCCATTTTCACCCAGACCAATAGGTTCCCAAAGTCCCCAGAAAAATACCGGTTTGTCCACTAGTGCCTGGATAGAATGGTTGCTAGGAGCGGGTTAAGGTGCTCCATTTAAACTGAGCCTTCTGGCGTAGTAAACTGTCAGGTATACCATGGGTGAAAGATCTCAGCTAAACATACGGAAGCAGAACTTGTTGGCATCAGACCATCACAGCACTGCCCGGAAGGCGTTCAGATACTCAGTAAAAAACCAGGGCCCTGGCATACTGCACCCTCTGGGCGTCGGAGCCGTTCATCCGTAAAATAGAGTTTTGTATCATTTTGCTCTTCTCCCTAGCCTTTGTGGCCTTGTTGAATAAACGAATGGTCGTGTTCTGAATCACGTATGTCAAAATAGGTGAAACATGCAATGACAGGTTTAATTATTGAATTCAAGCTTCAAACATCGGGACTCCCTGCTTAGAAGGACCCGTATTACCGTCATTTACACATTGCGGGTGATTCACGGTTTACAACCAGATGGACTTTGTCTAACCCAGGTCCAGACGCCATAGGAATGTGCGTTTCCAGTCTGATTGCCGCAACATTGACGTCCGTTACGGGGCTGTCCAGAAATCGAAGTATGTCAGTGCAATCTTGGCACGGCACTGCCATATCTGGCCTGATGGCACCCCGGAACTATTTTCCCCTACTTTCTACCGTCACCTCTCGCCCGCTCTGGCCTGTAGCTGCAACCGCAGAACAATGGTTCACCCAGCCCCAGCAGCCTCTGGGACGAGTTCGTTCAATCCGCTGAAACTTTCGTTCAGACTCAACCATCCCGGTTTTCCAGAAAAACCTCAGTTTGCCTCTTCCACAGGCTGAACGAGTTCACAAACGGCGTTTGTTAGACCTATGCATTACCACTATCTCCCTATCGGAATTATTCTTTACGATTGACCTCCCTATAACGACACCGGTGAGTCTACTTAGTTTCAATTCAAACCATATTTTTGGGACAAAACTTGCCATTTGTCTTCATGTTGAACTTCTCCATCTCCATTTTCATTTTAGCTTTTTGTGACATTGGCCATTTATTAAACCGCCCAACGTCATGGGCAGCAACGATTATTCGGTTTTAGTTGAAGTCAACCGGCTTCATCATTGAACTAGTCGTACCTCGTGCCCCATGGTTCTAGTGTTTTGGTTCCCACAACTACGGTGACTTTTCACGTAATAAGCGTGTCTCGTCGGTTGTAGTTTTCCACTCGTTTTTTCATTGACCGCCACGTTTAGGTTGTAACGACCTGATCATGTCCCAATTGGCATGCTTCCTACAAGTTGGAAAATAAACCTATTATTACTATGAGTCGTCCGGATAGCGCTGTATCGTAGATTTCATTTTACCCACCATACTAGCACACATTTTGCCACAACCAAAAAATAGTGTGCCGCAAGAATCCACATTTCGTCTTCTACCTCGCGGACCGCTGGCCGTATATCATCCGCAAGTGGACTGTCCATGCATAATACGAGATTTTTCACTTTGGCAGTATGGCCAAAAACCGTCCGGAGAAAGCCATTGGTCGCTACTACAACCGAGCACACCACTCTGATAGTCTCCAGCATGCTAAACAGGTGTTCTGGCACACTGAGTGACACATCTGAGAAGATGAGATGCATGCGTTGTATTACCGCGGCTGAAGGCAAAACTGAGGGGCAACGGCTGTTCTAAACATGGTCTACTGAATGATGATTTAGACATCTTTTTCTCGTTTGCAGGCACATAGGGTCGCGACCACTAAGGATGCAGTATACTCGTATCGAAAATAACAAGGTGAGATAACACTCCGTTAACTGCTTCGGTTTCTGGGGTGGACCGCCGACCGCCGACTGCCCACACGCACCCATTCCACTGAGCAATGTGCGATTCCATTCCGGGCTATAGAAGAACTTGAAAATCGTCAGCATCATCAGAGACGCCAACATCATTGTTGACGCCGATGCATCACTGCCATACAACCAAAAAGTTTTTCAGTTATATTTAGGGCCTTAGAATAAAAAAAGAGAAGAAAAGGGTGAGAGAAGGAACTTATGGCTAGCCTATTGCAAGCATTGTGAGGTGCCTACACCTACAACCTCTCAGTCAGACGATCTTGAAGGAAACCGACGACACAAACGTCATCGACATTGATAAGCCGCCATTTCTTGCAATCTTTTCAGCCAAGTGCAGGAGGGGTTATGGGGACACCATCACTAAAAGTGCACCGCACCAACAACGCTTAAACAATTCGAATTCTCTTTTGCACCCTTCTGCCAAGTCGTACGTTCTCCACCTCATGGTTTGCGCTGTTTCGAACAAAGCACAACACTTATGTAGGTAGATGGTGTTTTGACATGCGTAGCACGTGGCCAAGCAACCTTAGGTGATGGAAGTTTTCCGCGATTAAATTAAATGCTGCACAGCCAAATACCCGTTTTTTATTCAACTCGCTACGAATTCGTTGACGCCATCTGACACCAGCAACAAATCTGAGCCACCACCTGAGTACGCCTCATATCACCTGTCGTTAAAGGTCATCTTTCGCAACCATACTACAAAACAGTCCTTATTCTAGCCCTGCACATGCGACCTTCAAGATGCAATGTGTGCCTTCTGACGACACAAAGGAGGCTAATTAGCAAGTTTTATTCAGGCCTTGAGATACTCGCACTGATTTTGTCAGACACATTCAGCTCCGAGCTAATACAACTGCCGAGTTGTGTAAAATTCTCCACAAATTCCGGCGCCTCTTCCTGAGGTGAAAAGGATAGGTTCAGAGACTGCACGTTCTGAACCATAACTTTGCACGTTGAAGGTGCAAGGCGCATACCGAAAGATGGTGTGACGGTGGTCAGTCTATTCAACAAGGTTTGTGTTTTGCTCCGTCTTTAAAGATGAGGACAATATTGTCTGCGCACTCGAGATCGACAAAATTCTCGCCAGCAACAACTTGAACACCGAGGTTTTGATAACCTCCCAGCATTCGGCTCATTGGTTCATCAACAACGAACTTCAAAAGAATGAAGGGAGTGGATGTCCCTGTCGGGCACTACCATGCTCACCATGCACTCTCACACCCAGAAGCATGTAAAAATGGGGGCCAGATTATGTTTACAAGCTCCGTGGGCATATCCTGTTGAGCATAACAGCACTGACAGATAGGCAGAACCAAGTTCATCCTTGAAGCCAAGGAATACCTTATAAATAGATACGGTTCTAGGTCGTTTCCCAGTCCAGCATAACCCGTTGTCAAAGCGTAAATTAACGGAACAAAAACATTAACTTACACTCCCTTCCAAGCCACACTACTTGCATGAACAGATCAACCGGTTGGCGGACAAACCGCAAATGTTGAAGGCCCGAACTTTCACAAAAGGCCTAAGATAGTGGATTATCCAGGGAAGCACACTGATGCGCTGATAATGAGTGTCATTGACGGAAGACTTACCGTACTGATCAAAGATAGCGGTCTCAGGACAGAGAAGTTGGTTTTTATGGAAATTGTGATATTGCGACTTGTTCCGCTGAGCGCTAGTGCCCAGTTGATCGCTCATTCGGCTACAACGGCTGTTGTGGTGAAAAAATGGTATAATAATAGCACCAAAGGTTTGGAGCACCGGCGAGAGGCAAGAGAATGCGATGGCTACCTGATGCACGAAAATGAGAGCGCTCTCCTGCCTGTGCCAGGGCCAGCTACCTGGCCTGGTACAACCTGGACGCTGTAGACAGTCTTGCCCGCTGCCATGATCCTCCACATTAATAATAAGATTGGTGAGGTTTATTCTCTGCTAGTGGGTGATATACCGTCAGGCATTATCAAAATGATGCATTCAGAATAAAGCCCCAACCGATAACTACAGGAGAATTCAGACAGATAATCAACATTAAGCGACGCAGACAGGGTCACCCCCAAACTGGCACGATCTAGACGTGTTAGACGTCGAAAAAGGGAGACACAGCTATTACGGTTTTTCTAAGCTCTATGTGAACACATTAAAATGAAGTAGGATCCGGCCGTTGCAATGTGAAGATGGCGGGCAACAACACAACGGGGAGTCAAACTCATGGGATTCTGCTTGGCACGTGGTAAGAATCTGTAAACTGCAGAAATTAAGGAACCAGAATAACAGATCTCGAGGAGCAACAGTACTTCATTTATCCGGCCGGCCAATTTGAACTGAAACTGAAAGCCACTGCTGGAGCCGCGTGGCTTTAGACGGATGAGTTTGTGGCCAGGGTTGCCAAAAGTGTAAGTGCAAATGATGAACACCGTTTTACCTGATGCCTCCTGGCACTCACCAGATGCTACTGCTCACATCCTATTTCCTTCCTCATTCTCCCTTTTTCCAAGCTTCAGACTTCGATGTAGTTGCGCAAACGCCCCGTGCAACCCTTATTCATTCAATCTGGCTTGTCCGCGGTCTACACTCACATGTCCTCCTGCTGATTGGAAATTTCCCGTGACTCTGCATCGGCCTGACTCTATTTT
>SJOL01009380.1:306169-320297 GCA_004794785.1 Opisthorchis felineus | reverse complement strand
GGTTATGCTGGACTGGGAAACGACCTAGAACCGTATCTATTTATAAGGTATTCCTTGGCTTCAAGGATGAACTTGGTTCTGCCTATCTGTCAGTGCTGTTAACCACGATTGCTCAACGGGATATGCCCACGGAGCTTGTAAACATAATCTGGCCCCCATTTTTACATGCTTCTGGGTGTTAGAGTGCATGGTGAGCATGGTAGTGCCCGACAGGGACATCCACTCCCTTCATTCTTTTGAAGTTCGTTGTTGATGAACCAATGAGCCGAATGCTGGGAGGTTATCAAAACCCCGGTGTTCAAGTTGTTGCTGGCGAGAATTTTGTCGATCTCGAGTGCGCAGACAATATTGTCCTCATCTTTAAAGACGGAGCAAAACACAAACCTTGTTGAATAGACTGACCACCGTCACGCCATCTTTCGGTATGCGCCTTGCACCTTCAACGTGCAAAGTTATGGTTCAGAACGTGCAGTCTCTGAACCTATCCTTTTCACCTCAGGGAGAGGTGCTGGAATTTGTGGAGAATTTTACACAACTCGGCAGTTGTATTAGCTCCGAGCTGAATGTGTCTGACAAAATCAGTGCGAGTATCTCAAGGCCTGAATAAAACTTGCTAATTAGCCTCCTTTGTGTCGTCAGAAGGCACACATTGCATCTTGAAGGTCGCGTGTACAGGGCTAGAACAAGGACTGTTTTGTAGTATGGTTGCGAAAGATGACCTTTAACGACAGGCGATATGAGGCGTCCTCAGGTGGTGGCTCAGCTTTGTTGCTGGTGTCAGATGGCGTCAACGAATTCGTAGCGAGTTGAATAAAAAACAGGTATTTGGCTGTGCAGCATTTAATTTGATCGCGGAAAACTTCCATCACCTAAGGTTGCTTGGCCACGTGCTACGCATGCCAAAACACCATCTACCGACATAAGTGTTGTGCTTCGTTCGAAACAGCGCAAACCATGAGGTGGAGAACGTACGACTTTGCAGAAGGGTGCAAAAGAGAATTCGAATTGTTTAAGCGTTGTTGGTGCGGTGCACTTTTAGTGATGGTGTCCCCATAACCCCTCCTGCACTTGGCTGAAAAGATTGCAAGAAATGGCGGCTTATCAATGTCGATGACGTTTGTGTCGTCGGTTTCCTTCAAGATCGTCTGACTGAGAGGTTGTAGGTGTAGGCACCTCAAAATGCTTGCAATAGGCTAGCCATAGGTTCCTTCTCTCACCCTTTTCTTCTCTTTTTTTATTCTAAGGCCCTAAATATAACTGTAAAACTTTTTGGTTGTATGGCAGTGATGCATCGGCGTCAACAATGATGTTGGCGTCTCTGATGATGCTGACGATTTTCAAGTTCTTCTATAGCCCGGAATGGAATCGCACATTGCTCAGTGGAATGGGTGCGTGTGGGCAGTCGGCGGTCGGCGGTCCACCCTGGCTAAAGCCTTCTGCACAAGAGAGGCTCTGATGTTCAAACGTTCGAATCTATTTAGTGTACTCGGGTTGGAGAGGTCAAGTGTTACAACCGTAAATTAGAGCTGTCCTCAAAGTTGCCTCGTACACACGGCACTCAAGCGTCGGAGGAAATAATAGTCAATGCAATAGACGACCCAAGTTTGCAGATGTTGCTTGCGAATCAATGGTGCGCGCACTAAATTAATTTGTCGGGGGATGGCCACAAATCGACGGCTACAGCGGACACCCTAAGGCCTGAATGCAGTGTCTCATCTTTTTTAATGCTATATTTGTTACGTTGATTTTTATTTATGCTAAAATAGCCTCAGCAAAGCGCTTAAGTAGGCATACTGTTTCTTCACGCAATTTTTATCTATAATCAATCATCAAAATGGACTTGAGTAGCCTTGGGTCAAAGTAGAACTTGCACCCAAGGCGCTCTTATATTTCCAAAAGCGTACGGAAGTAAACTTAGAAATATCGTGAGACGTAACCAGAGTGGGTATCAGAGCACTGCTCTCAGAAACAGAATTAGATGTTGCAGACTACCTGGTGGTAAATTTATGAAGTATTTAAATTAGTCGCCCACCAGGCATGCCGACGGTGTTTATAGCATGCTGATTACCAATCCCCGACTGTACTTAAAATGAACCGGGAATGGCCAGAAGGGCTTCCAGCTGTCCGTCCTGAATATCAGGTTGTGTGTTGGTTCACCAGATACTGACGGTACTTGCATCTAAAAGGTTAAAACGAACGTGAACTTTTAAGCTAAAATCGTAAATTAGATGTAAGTGACGTCAAAAATTCGTGGAAACTCACAGCAGATTTCCAGAGTGACGTTGCCGAAGAAACAACTAAAAGTTCAAATCAGTGTCACCAACAGCACTGAGGACAACACAGATAAAATATGGCCTCAGATTTTCTGCCAGCTACACAGGCTAGCACTGCGGTCGTACGAACAACGTAGAACGCATGTGACAGTTTTTAGCTTTAAGTGTTGCAAACTCGCAGGTGGCCTATCTTCACAGGGGAAACGGAAACGGCCTGGTGACCAGCAGTGGTTGCGTGATTTGCACACCGATGATAAAATGAATGCATATAGGCCTAGTTGAGTGGTGAGAGGTTCCACATTACAAAAAATGCTAGCCTCACCTTGAACGGCTTGCGTTGCCTACACATAAAAGCCTTAAGGCTAAAAATGGGAAATTCTGCAGAAAACCGTAAACGGCATGGCCTTTGGGTTGGACGCATCCACGGGGATAGAACGGCTGAAAAATTCATGTTTGCTGAAGCAAGTCATAGATAGCTCAACAAATTCATACGCTAATTTCGTCATTTATATAGAGGATGATGCTCTTTTTTGACCACAACACTTTGCAGGGGCACTAAAAGCACAACAAACCATTCTTCTGGAGAAAAAACACTCGTTGTCCGTCCATCTAATGCCCGACAAATTACTCTGAACAGCGTTGGTGCCGCGAACCACTGATTTAAACCGATCAGGGAGGGTTTGATGGAATAGACCGCATTGGCGGGTAGAGTAGACCCTCAGAGGTTTGCTTTCCCAGTAGTTTTATGCCAGTTTATGTTTGCCTGGCTGAAATATAAACCGTTAGCCCAGATGCGAGTTTTTAAATCGAATTTTGCCGCCAAATAGCAGGCCCTACCTGAAAAGCTGCCCTCACTTAGATGGTTTACCTTAAAGTTAAAAATACGACACAGTCTGCTAACATGATTTCACTTTTGTTCTCGATACACGTATACATTTAAAAAGGAAGCTGTAGTGGTTTGACCAAAATGTCAGAAAACCTAGACTAACAGAAATGGCTGGTTAAAGACAACAAAAACGAGGTAAACTCATAAAAGCCAAAGTTTTTGGGATGTCACAAGTTTTCGAAGGCCTTCAATTAGATGGAAGTGAACGGTTTAGTCTGAAAGCCATGTAACATTTCAGACACGCACTTATTCACTCGAGTCTCCTGCCCCCCAAAAACCAAAAGACAAGTATATGGGAGTGTGAATGGATAAACTTGAAAATTGTCGCAATAGTGGCGATGCTACAACAGACACTAAGGTCAATTTTTGTGGTAACAACAGACGTCGGCGGTGAAATTGATGTCTTTTAACTTAAAAGGTAGCTTGCTCTGCATTCCATCCTAGCCGCGCAGGCCCTTTTCAAGGATTGAGCTCAAACCCGGCGAACAGCCAATGAGTCTTTTATGCACTCTGGTAGCACACCCTTGGGTCTTCAGCTTCGAACGCCACGGAGAAAGTGCTGGAGTGCTTATCCAAAAACTACGTCAGTCTCGTCGGCAAACTCCGCAATGTTAAACAGTCATCTTGCCCTGAACGACCGTCTGTAATCGCAATGACAGAAAGGGGGCTCACAATAGACATCCCTGATGCGGAAATCTCTGTAGACGGCTGCTCCATTTTCCTAGATGACAAACGCACGGGAGGAGAGGATCGTCCGTCTGACGTAACTTCTTCACCTTCTCATGACGCTCTGTGGATTCAATTCCAGCTGTGTAAGACCTATTCTCTTCCTCTGTACGTGGTCAACTGTTGCCACTCGAGTCTACCAAAAGATAAACAGTCCCTCATAAAAAATTTTGGGCAACTCTCCGCCAGCTTACACTTAAGCACCTCTTGCTTGCAGGTAAGTTACGTAACCCTCGATCCTTGGGAAAACTGTTGGCTTGGTTTATAATGCAATCCTCTGCAAAAGCCAGTCTCTCTAGACTGCCACTAATGGGAATACCACTTATTGATTCCAGTAAAAGCACAAGCGGCCTGACAGGGTTTTACAGAAAAACTTACCGGCAAAACCGCGTCGAAAAGTCCTAGAAACCAAACGGACGCACGTTCACCGCAAATCCTTGAACGATTACAATTTCAGACGTCCAAAAGATGGTATTGCAGGAGCTACAAGTAGCGGCTATCGAAATTTCCAGCCACCAGGAGAAAAACTACAGCTTCCAGAGGCAGAAGCTCCGCGCAAACCGAACTCTCGGGGGGGAGAAGAAGGAAACTCCCTGCAAATGAAGGGCGGTTCTCAGGAAAATTAAGACAGGAAGCAGAAAAGTACTTCACAGAGACCCATTTGGAGCCTCGGACTCAGAACCGGCGTACAGATATTGAATTTTATAACCTCTCTGATAGCACACTTATTAGTTTCCCACCTACAGACGGAGCAGAGATGGTGTTGAGGTGCTTATCCACAAACTTCCTCTTTTTTAAGAAATGTTGCAACATTAAACAATCAGCTTGCCTAGAACAGACATCCGTAATCGCACTTACAGCGACCTTGCTCACACCAGATATCTCTGAGGCGGGGATCTCGATAGACGGCTACTTCAAAATGCCAAGGGACAGGTGGGGTTGCTTTATACTTACATGCGGCCTTGCCACTCCAGATTGTCCCCTTCAACACTACCCCTGCACCTTTTTATGACGCAGTGTGGATTCAATTACAACTGTGTGGGACCGATTCTCTTCCCCTGGGTGTGGCCAACCGTTTCCCCTCGAGTCTACCAAAAGATGACCGGTTTCCCACAAACATTTTTGAGCAACTGTTCGCCAGCCAAAACTTTACGCATCTCTTGCTTTTAGGTGATTTTGACGCTTCGAAAGCCTCTTGGATGGAGCTCCAGGGCATCGGGTCTAGTGGACATTTTGCATCAGCGCTGACCAAATTCGTTCAACAGAGCGATTAGACTCAAAATGCTGTCGCACCCACCGGATACCTCGGAGGCCAACCACCATCACTGATGGATTTGGTTTTCAACAATGAAACGCATTTTTTTGATCAAGTGTTAATGGAGGTTCCACTGAGATATAGTGAGCAATGTGTGCTGACCTTTGGCTTCATCTGCTAATGGACCAGGAACCCGGAATATCAAATATGGATGCAAAACTTCTGCCGTACAGACTTTTCAGACTTTTCTTGAGCAACTTAAACGGGGACTAGCTACAGTAGGGGAGACGTACATGACCACTGCTTGGAAAATTCACGTGGCTGACGCGGTTTGTCAAAAAAGAGCAGCGCGCAGTCAGATTGACCAAAGGCCACTTAAACGGATTCGGCATCTTCTGAAGACGGCCACTGTGGCTCCGCTTCAGAGAGATAGCTACAGAAGACACAGGACATGAGCTGGCGTATCGTGAAGTTTGGAACCGCTGTGAATCAGAAATCCGACGATGGAATATACGAAAACAAGCCACGATACTGGACCTTCTCGGAAAACCAATAATGTGCTGTTTAAGTGCGTGAGACACCGCCGGAATAATAATTCAACCGCCTTCTCTTTAACGGACAGAAACGGTGAACCCACGAGCGACCAAATAGTAGTATCTGAATTCTACAGGAAAAACTGAGCAGCAGCGACCTCATCAATTCCAAACTTGTCAAGACATATCTACAAACGGCCCCTAACCAACTTGATCTTCACCGAGGAGGACATTTGCCGACTCTTGCACAAAACAAACCCCTCCAGCGCGTTTGTGCCAGATGAGATACATCCAAGTATCCTGAAGCAAACGTCGCCTACACTGGCAAAGCATTTCGGCCTGGTGCTTCATCAGTCGCTGGACGAAGGCAAGCATCCATCTGCTTGGAAGGAGGAGACTGTCACGCTAATCTACAAAACTGGTGACACAATCACATGGCAGCTACAGGCTAATTATTTCCACTAGCGTACTGCGAAAGGTGATGGAACGCATTCTGAGGCGGGCCATTTTACATCATCTCACCACAAAATCTTGCTATACCTAGTGCAACGCGGATTCTTCCCAAACCGTTCTTGCGTGATAAAGATGTTCCTGTTTGTGGACAGCTTAACCTAAGCTAAGGACAAAGGACTCATTGGATACCATATAATTGATTTCTAAGAAGAACTCCATGAAGTCATACACGTCCAGCTGCCCCACAGGCTCAAGTCTTATGAGGTTAAAGGAGAAATTCTACGTTGGATTAGGGCGTTCGTATTAGATAGAACGTTTTTTGTGAAAGTGAGTTCAAATTGCCCTTCTTCGGCACCTGTTTCTCATTGCAGTTCTTCAAGGCTCCATTCTGGGACCACTGCTGTCTCTGATTTACATCAACGATTTTCCAGATGTTCTTACAAGTCCATGTCTGCATTTGCGGACGACTTGAAATCTTGGAGTTCCAACTCCAGCGCCCTCCAAATGGATGTAGACGCTGCCAAACTGTGGTCACTGAAATAGCACCATCCTCTGAATGACGGAAAGTGCGTCCATATCTCATTCAAAGGTGACTTAGCAAATGCTTTTGTCTTGCATGGTGAGAATAGACCAGAAGATATTAAGAGGATATATACCAAAAAGCATTTAGTTATCTGGCTCTCTTCAGACATGTCCTTCTCACTGCATCGTGAGAAGCCGGCTCAAAAGGCGTTCGTCGTTCCACACACGATTCGGCGTACCTTCCCCCGTATCATTCGTATGGATTTCCATACGAGTAGTAGAGTCTTTGCGCTGGCAAGATTGCAGTCCCACTTTGAGAACTTAAAGAGTAAGCCTACACATTTTTCATGCTTGCGCCGCTGAACGACTTAACAATCCCGACCAGAGAAGCTCAGGCAAAAGCCTCGGTTCTGTTTATCAATCCGTGACTCCTTGAATCCGTGCTTTTGGGGCATTGGCGGCGCTTGACAACCACACTCTTGAAGATGTTTGCCGTTCGCAAGGCCACTGCTTTATCGAGGGGACTATTTGCGTGTTCCCTTGTTTGCTACTAAGCGAATTACTGGGTCGACCTTTTGTCCCCGTTCTTCGGGGCCTCTGAAACAAACGGCCATTTCATTGCTTCCGGAGTGTGAATGTGGGCTACCTCCTTCTTCAGAAGTGCTAACGCCAGGATTTCCATCAGATCTGAACAGCGCAAACCAGTGGGTAACGCCGGACTGCCTGTATGTAATCCATGATTAATAGAATTACCGCCAATAACAGCAGAAGTATCGTGGTATCAAACCATCGGTGACCATCTGTCTTCGCTCCGACACAGCCCAGTTTGATAGGACGGAAAGGTTTCATCTACTATGTCAGTGCAGATTCATAACGTTCTGCGCCCGGTTCCTTCCGCACCTATAGTCAAGGGTAGTCAATAATCCAGTAGTCTGTATACGGTTAAATCCAAGCAGCTCTTTCCTGTTGATGTCACCGAATAATCCGTTAGCGGCCTACCAGTACTTCTATTTGGTCAAGTATCTCCGATCGAGCGAACAGAAAGAGTGATCAGGCCGCGCAGCACAAACTACATTGCTCAACTATAAGTTGCAAAAACGCCGCTATAACCGGTTTGTAAGATACGAAGTCATGTTGGTGCAGCATCGTGTAAACGTGCGCACCGTTACACGGCCAAAATTGCAGCAGCAGCGCCTGCATTAGGAACTGTTACGGAAATATGTTGAGGGTTTGAAATTTGAAAAAAACCGTGCAGCACCACACAAGGCCGCATTCAGCATCATATTCAACGGTAAACACGGCATTGTTTTGGTTAATTTTGTCTATGCACGACGTTTGCGGCATATTGGGCAGAGGCTGTCAGGAGTTTACACGCGCGATGAACTATCCACTTAAGCGTGGCGCGAAGCGAGCGCCGGATTACCGAAATTAAACGTTCAGTGGTTCTGAAGGTATGCTCCCCACGGCTGAGCGTAGAAGGTACTAACCTCTCCTCCTCTGGCTCTCTTACTTCCCAGGACTTTGATATTATTAAGTTTAAGATTTTTTGCGGCTCGAAGGTAGTGGTTTTGCGTAATGGTAAATAAAATTATTGGAAAACACACGAGCAAAATACAGAAAAATATGGAGAATGCGGCTGAATTCTGCCGCATTCTCCTTACTCCTGTATGACGAGAATGCGCGCAGAGCTGACTTACCCATGAAATCGGTCGAACGATTTTTCTCCTGGCTGCCGTACGCGGGTTACAAGATGCCACGTACCAGGCACGTTATGCACTTGCCAGAGTACGTCGTCCAGGTAGCTAACACTGGATTGAACAACCACCAAGGATTCAAATGCACCTTTCGCGCATCCGCGGAAGACGGAATGCACCTACGGCTATACCCCCCAGATCACGCGTAATGACGTAATTTCTTTCAGTCATTTTTCAAAACTGGCCTAGCTACAACTTTCTCAGCTTTTGTCCTTAAGGTATCCGACGCGAACGAAAAAAGCTGTTGACGATCAAATCGTGACTGTTGGTTCCAGGATGGAGACCAAAGCCAACGCGGGTGATTGGTTCCGTAATTATTCTTCCCGCCCAAATTGATAAAAATTAATCGCAGTGCTGTGCCCGATGTCTCCGACTTGCTTAATTTCCCCTCGGTTCTTGGACGGTAATAAATTATTTTGCTTGTTTGTTCCTTCACTCTATTTTAAATTTGTTACCTGGCTCTATCGCGGTAGGTCTAGCAAGACACTTATTCGGCAAACGCTTAGGCAGGCCGTTGAGTTGCGGATACGGAAACGCTGACCTCGATTACCAGAATGAAGAATTGCGTACAAACTGGATGTACGATTTGCACGTGAATGAGCAAAATAACACAACAAACCTAGGTTTTCTGCTTTCGCGGAGTCGGCAAATGCGCATTTCCGCCACTGACCGACATAGCACAGCGTCAAGGTCCGCAAACCAGGAAACAGTGAGTCGACTGCCAGCCTGATAGCTGGAGCTGCGGTCGTCGCTTTCAAGGCGGTGCGATTACACGAGAATCTTGACATAACAAGTCAGAGCAGGCCCAACAGATGAAGTACGGGCAAGCATCGATAAGTAGGCCACTGACACACCTGCGCACGCCTGTGCACATTGTAGTGTACTGCTGTCAGAGGGGGCATAGTTGGTGGTAAGGCGAATAGCTGGTACGGAGGAGTAAAACAGAAGGGGGTCAAGCGTTCAGGGGCGGAGTTAGCAAATGAATGGAAGAACTATAATGGTGTCAACCTGGATTCGATATTGGCTGATGCTGTGATTTCAAGTACGTGCGGTGGACATTCCTTGCACTCCTTAACAGCCTCTTTAAAAAGTCAGCGAATATGTGGCTAGCCATCTTCTCATTGGAATTCCGGTTTTCAGTCCTCCTTGTCTGTATCATGTTCCGATCTGCACAGACGCTTTTGGTCAACGAATTTAGAGAAAAACAACGGGTTGGTTCTACGGCCACTGCATTCGGACACTCAAATCTTCGCCGATCAATGCCATTGCTTGCGGGATAGTTTCTCAACTCTTGCCTCCATTTCGCAATTGAATCATTACACCTACTTTAGTCACCACTCCACAGTTCTGGTGGATTCGAATTAGCCGAAATATTTGCACTTTACTGTTTGCGGGGCAAATTTTCATTTAAACTGGGCTTCCTGCTACTCTCAGCACTTCTCAAGCCTTTTTGAGGTTTTGTCACTTTGATCAACTTAGAGCCATGAGCTAGTGTATTTTAAGGTCGCCCTAGACAGATAAACCCAGGTTTCGTGCCCTACACCCCTCAGTCACATCAGCACAGCCGATGCTGTAGTTCTCAGTCGTGCGCTGATCACCAACCATAATAACTTCAGGTTTCTTGGTGGAAGCGGGGAACGTAAATTGTTGGGTCCAGTCTACTTATCCGTTGTGATCACTGCAGTGCCGCCACCGTTCACCCTTCAAATAAACGGCAGCTCAAGTAGAAGCTGTTAGCAACCTAGTAATCGGTCTGTTCACACTAGAAACAGACCGGTTTCTAGAAAAGCCTATTAAACATACCACATATGGATCGCCCACGCTTCGAGAACACTCCGATGGCTCCTGCTGTCACTGTCCATATCATGAGAGATTCCACCTGTGTTTTGTAGACTTCAAGATATAAAGGCAGACAAGAGTGTAATCCAAAGGTTAGAAACTTTATCGGCGTCTGTAAACTTCACGTAGATCGACTTGTGGCGGTCCTTAGGATATTTTACGTAAGAGCAGACGAATTTTTTACCAGCCAACACCCGACCAAAACAGTATACGCATAACATAGTAAAAAATATGCTTGTTGCACCGTCTCGTAACACTAATTTGTTTAAATTAGCATTTTCAAGCCATGTGCACGCAACCATCTAAGCTGCCACTGGTGACACTCACTGCACAGTAAAGTTGCTCTGGGTAATCCAATGTTTTGTGTTTGCAGCCGGTGCAGGTTGTTTAACGGAATCGTCTACGTATCTGTTCCGACTGGCTGACAACTTGACCTCATGCACGTGCCCTACAGTAATTAGTTTCATTAATTTGTGTTGTTCTTGTGTTGTGAAGGGACGGGAAAATGTCAGTAAACAATAGGTGACTTCAAAATGTTGCTGCTGTTTTCCAGATAACCGGTTTTCACTTTTGATGGGAGCGTTGTAAATTGGGGCTTTGCTTTGCTTTTCTGCCGAATGACAATTCGCAACAACCTCTTCACAGGGTTTTGAGTGCCCTCTGAAGTTGCCCGGGCTGACATTGGACCAGAAGCCATGGAGGCCTTATTCGGTTTCAGTCGCCACCTGCAGATTGATTCGCGCATCTCATCTCAAGTCCATCATCACAAAAGTGCCAATTAGGAGGCGGAGTTCCATCACATCGTGGTTGCACCACTGCAGCAAATTTTTCTTCTGGCGGAAGACCCTGTGGCGCGCTTCAAAACCGGCATTCCATTCGGGCAGTTCAAAGAGGCCATTCTGGCGTGTTATGGCTCATCCAAATCAGAAAAGTCTTAGCTTACGGTGTCAAGGCACAGTTCCTTGTAGTCTCTCATATTTGCTACACAAAATGCAACGCCTTTTAGAGGCGATCCCGCCCGATTTAAATATTGAAGTCGGCGTCTCGCAATAAGGATGCGAGACATCATGGTGTCAGTGTAAAACCAAACTTCGCAACGGGCAGGTACCGCTTTTTGAGTCCTTGACACATCTATTTCTGGTAAGTCGGCCGCAAATTCCTTGAGTAAAGCCATTTGTCTTTACGGCTACCAACAAGCTGTACAAGTAAACGACAACAATGCTCGCTGCTGTAAACAAGTGGTGGGCCAGATGATCCCGGTTCCCCCAATGATCGAAAGTGCCCCACTCACTCCGTCACACATCGGCGTCTGACTCAAACACCCACTCCGTTTCTCAGTACGGCTTTAACCCTCAGGTGATGCTATGAGCAGTAAGAATCACAGGTGAAATCACTTCCCACTCCTTCAAGACGAGTAGAATCAAGGAACATTCTAGAACTCAACCGGTTCGGCGGATCAATAATGGGATGCACTCCTCTGCAGTGTTATTTTTTCTCTCAGGCTTATCTAGTTTATGTTGAAGAAAACCTCTTTTGCAACGACCAGTATCGCACAAAAATTTCAGGGGTCTAGAAGACTTAAAGGCGTTCTCAGAAATCTGCGAAACCTCCAGCCACAGATTGCAGCGACTCATATATTACATACGGCGTGCTGTGTTTACCATTTGCACTCGGCACAAAACTGTTCATCTCAGTTTTCCGGCACCCACATAGACAAGGGACCCGGGGCGTGGATGCCAGGTTTCCAAAGACAATTAATACAAGCCTCCTTGAGGAGCAGCCACACTGAAGACAAGCAAAACTTCTTTGTTCACCCTGAGACGCAACGTTTTCTTTCTCTTCTTTATTTATTTTTTTGACGGCTAGAAAGGACTTATTTGGAGCCTTCTTGAGTTCGTACACCTTGGTACCCTTTGACCTATAGAAAACTTTGCCCTAAAACGAATATGAGCTTCCCGTATATGCGTTCATCAGACAGCTAACTTCGAAGGCACCACAGTGCCCTTGCGTTATTCTCTCCCTTCGGGGAGGGGTGTGGCGGTTTTTGAGGTAATTGCCCCAAAAATTGAGGTGTTTTCGAAACTCGTTGACTACTACATCAGTCTTCTGCATCATAGGGTAGGCGGTAAGATGTATTCAACCATATTTCTAAGGCTGACGTATCGGATTTATCCGAACCCACGGCTTCCAACGGTGACGCAAGTATTATGGTTGGTCTCCTTGGTCAGGTCGGCATGATGGCTTTCGTAGCTGGTTCGGACTGGAAGTTTGCATAATATATGCACCATCTAGGTTCGGGAATTTCTTCAAGCCTTTCAGACCGTTACGTTCTTGGCTTACTCTGTATATCACGAATACACAGCACGCAGCTTCGGGCTGCCATTTTTAAGTGACTTCTACCGAACATGGACAGAGCGGAGTCGAGTTGTGCGTTTGTGTTTGCACGAAAAATGTTAACGGTTTTCTCGTTTTTCCTCCTAATTCATGCGGGTTGCTGACATTGAACAAGCGGGTATGTAGTCACCGAGATTCTTGCAATCGTGAACTTTTGGGAAGGGCTTGATTATTTTCATGTCTAAATATTCGAGGGACTCGTCCCTTTGGTGATGGCTTCTGTGCCGTGCTACAACAGAATGATAACAGCTTTTAATGTTTACTGTGATGTATTCGTTTCAACTCGGGTGCTTTTTTATTACAGAAGTTCACACTTAGCAGTTGTTTAGCCATTGGGGCTATTCTGCGCAATTAACTGCTGTAAGACGCACTCGATGCTGAGCCATTGGTGTCTCCCTAAAAATAATGTAATCGGAAAGAGCTGCACCGCAGTATCATGCGGAAGGGTCAACTCTTCTACATCCACTAGTGTGGACCTTTGACTTCTGTGTTCATTATCCCCGAAAGTTAAACCTTGTCTCGTTTTCTGCGATTGGGGCGTGTATTAAAGATTTCGACGTGTCTTTAATTTGCTGTGTGAGTTTTCTCACCTCTGACTGATTATAGTAGCCATCAGAGACAGTTAATCCTCTTGTGTCCGGTACAGCCATCCTGGTGTGACACAGGCCTTGTGTGATGAACAGTTAACGCAGTTTGACAGCTCCATTCTACCGACAGCCAAGTAAAAGCATTTACTCCTTGTATGTGACGAAGATAAGGGAACTTTTCAAAAGCTAGACTGGCGGGAGCAACGGAATTCTTCATTGGGAGGATGGCCAAGCAGATGGATTTCTAAGGGGTACTTTTCACCAAGGCCTCCCAAACATGCCGTGCACCATATATGTTGTTTACATACTTTAACCTTTCAGAGGTGACCTCCTGTGAAATTCTTTTCCAAAGACCTGGGGAAACCGTTGAAAGAAGGTTTAATGCAGTCAAGACGTAAATCACTTTAGCAACTCTCCCCCACCGACCAACGTAACACCATCAGCAACAATCCCACTGCTTCTGTTTTCAGAAGTCTTTCTGCTGTGGAGAAAGGCAGATTCACCGAAGACGATGCAAAAACCCAAAGAGAGTGCTGGACGAATTCCGGCAGTTTTAATTAAAACACAAGAGCCTGTCATTACTAGTCTAACTTGAAACCACCAGCTTGATAAAGGATGTTTGTTCAATGTATATACGTAATGCACTACTCATAAGGTTGCTAAAATTTCTTCGACAGCCAACGACCGGTTTCGCCCTTCTTGGGGCTCATCAGGTAGGCGCAGTCCCCGAGTTTCCGTCAACCTTTTGTTCTACTTGAAACCAACTTGCACAAATTTAGCGAAATAACACTCACTTGCAAACAAATTTGTTTTTGCGAGAGACTCAAGTGAGTCTCTCGTTTATGATGTTCTTCAACTGAATGTGCTGCACACAGGCCGCCTCATGTTTCAGTTGGTACGATATTC
>SJOL01009380.1:277428-297886 GCA_004794785.1 Opisthorchis felineus | reverse complement strand
AAACTGACTGTTTAATATCGCAAAGTTTGTTGAAAAGGCTGAGGCAGTTAGTGGACAAGCATTTCAACACTGTCGCTGCTGCCTCCGAAGATGAGGAGTCGAGAGGTGTGTAACCAGAGAGGATAGCAGACTTAATAGTTGTACGTCGGGTTTAAGTCCAAGGCTTCGAAGGGGCCTCTGCGGCATACTGGTTTGCTTCCCGTCTTGGTGGTTTCGAGGGATGCTTTTCATGTGCAGGGTTTGTTTCGTCCCGTGGGAGCCCGATTTGCGCGGGCCTGTTATCTTTGGGGGACGGAGTTTTTTCCCCGTGGGCGAAAATTTCGGCAGCTGCTACTTGTAGCTCTTTCAATACCGCCTTTTGGACGACCAGGTTTGCTGTTGTTTAAGGATCTGGGGCAAACTTGCGTCTGTTTGGTTTCTTGGGCATTGTTGCGCGGTTTGATCGGAAAGGTGTCTCTGTGAGGCCCTGAGCGCTGGGTAGCAGCACCGAGAAGTAGTCTTTTGGTGGCGCTCCCATGAGGCTCGTTTTGGCAGAGGACTGCACCTTGAGCCAGCTAGTAGTTTTCTGATTTGGCGTATCTTATGTGACTTGTTTGTCTGCAGTCGACCTTCTTTCGTGTTTGTGTGGACCCCCGAGTTGCCCGCGATCAGCGTGGCCAACTGGGTGTACGAGGGACTACGCGGTTCGTTGTAGTCAGGCTTGCGGCTTTGGTTGTCGGGGTCCTGGGCGACGACTGAGTCAACAATCGAAGAGGCCACATTCGTCGGAGTGGAGCTTGAGATTGGCAGCTTCACATTCTCAGTGGCTTTAGGGTTCTCGCATCATTCCCCGATATCAAGGTCAACGAATGTGTTTGATCTGTTGGTAGGCTTCGCCACTTGTTACCGCAGTTCTGACCCAGTCCAGCTCAGAAGTTGTGGCTTGGGTGTAGGGTTCACTGCTGCACCTTCATTGTCGGTTACGGAAAAGGCGCTGATAGCTCCACGTCTTTTGGGCGCTGCGTCCACGTGAGGCTTACCTCCTCCAGAGCATTGCTGTCTTGGGTGGTCGAGGGGTCTGCTGTGGTTGAGTAGAAACTGCTATTCGGAGTCGCGGCCGGCTGTGTCGGCGTGCTTTCCGGAGCCCAAGGGGCTATAACTACAATCGGTTTCGCCATAAGTTTGGGGTCGACTGAACTGGCGCCAAGCGGAAACCTGTTCCGCGCCTCTCCCCCAGAACTGCCATGGTCCAGCTTTCGCGCCTATAGACGGTGATCCTCAGATATACGCCTGATCGTTGGGTAGGTCTTTTGAATGCTGTCAGCCCGCTCCAAGATTTTCTGTACGGCAGATGGGGGGGAAGGGTGACTAGAGGCCCAAGTATTCGCTTGCTTACCTTCTGAAGTAACCAATCTGCGTGAAGCAATTCGTGGTCAAGCTTCGTGATGACAATGCCAAGGAGCGACTTTGCCGGCATCGTTGGCAGGCATCGTCGTTCTGGAGAACGACCCCCAGACGATCAGCCTTCTCGCCCCTACGCGCCTGTCCACTAGAGACGCCGTGGCGTTCTTTATTGCCGCATCAGAGAGCCGGACGACTTTCTCCGCAGCCAGCGGACCCGAGATGGATAGCGCAAGGTACTCGTTCAGCGAAGAAAGTTCTTCATCAACTTTCATCCAGGTCGCTGTGTTCCTTGCGTTTGCATCCTTCAGAGCTTTAGAAAGAAGCACCAGTTTCGCGTCGAGTATCCCGATTGAAGCGAAACATTCACGCTGGTCTTTTCGATTTAGCAGTGGGGCTTTGATTTCGTTTTTGATAGCTCTCTTCTTAGTTGCGGAATGTATTGCACCCTTAAGGTAGAGGCAGCTGGCGCAGACAAACGGGTAAGAAGAGTTAGCTAGTTGGCTTACCCGGTCGTTCTGTAAACCCATACTTTTAAAGTGACACCAGGCCTTGCAGGTTTGGTATTGCATACCACGTCTAACATTCGACGAATACCCGTTTTATCCACATTTGTTGTGGTCCATAGATGGCTGCGGAAAGCAGCTTGTACTGATTGGGTCAACATTGAGAATGGGTGCAAAATGGGAACCAAGTGCGAAATAACAGATGTTATCACGTAACTGTTAGGTTAGAGTGCAAACATTCAACAAATGACACGTGCGAACTCTGTAAACAGACTGAACAGTGAAAAAATTCTTTAACAAACCGCAGTTTTGAGAATTAACTTGCCATTTGTCTCCACTGTGAATTTCTTCATCTGATCATCTCCAGTTGAGCTTTTCGTGACCCTGGCCGTTGACCCAACTGTCCAAGGTCTCTCGTCGTCGGCGACGGTTTTCAGTTTTAGTTCCAGTCAAACTGGCTACATCACTGAGCTGGTCGTATCTCATACTCCATTGTTCTAGTTTTTGTTTTCCAAAATTTACGATTACTCATCACGTCATAAGCGTGTCTGCTGGGTTATGCTTTTTCCCGTTGTGTTGCTGCTCACCACGTTGAGATTGAAATGGTTCGATCACACCTTAGTTGGTATTATTACCTCATCCAAACTCCACTCTTTGGTCTGGGCAACAGGGGAGTACCATAAACCCTTGAAGCTCTTCATTCACTGAATCTTCTTCACATGTCTCTTGGCCAAGTCCTTCTGCTACGCGTAGATGCCACTACTTAGCCGTTGAGCCTAACAAACTTCCTGCTTAGTAAAATGTATACTCTTATCAAATATACTCTTATCAAATTCAAGGGACCTGTTCTACATTGCGGTTTTTAGCGTGATAAACGGCGCTTGTTTAACGGATCAGAATATCCTTCAACAGACGGTAGCTCTGAGGTTGAGAAAGGCCTCTTCAATCGCGATCCATCACAATTGATCCAAGCAGCGAAACGTGTAGATATTGTGGCTCTGACAGGAGACATAAATGTTCAGGTGGGCCGATTAAGTCCTGAGGAGACCCATCTTATTGCCTCAATATCACTTCTAGCCAGCACGAACGTTCGGCACAACCGCTCATACCGTGTAATTTAGATGTCAACAAATGCAAACTATCTGTGGTCCTAGTTAGACCACTTGGAAAACAGCTACCGGTGTAACGATGGATGCTAATGATGAGAAATGCGAGTAGTATGTGTTTCTCGTAACGCCACCTTGATCTAATGGAAGGCGGGATGAGAAGTGGGGTGATCAATTATGTGGTGTCCTGTAAGCGGTGCCAACTGGTGAAAAGGGATACGACAGGGGCAACTCATCCCATGGAACCCATACCTGTCTCAGAAATCGGTGATTTATGGTCTGTTGACGTCATGGGCTCCTTTTTCGGTGACGATCAGCGCAAGTCAATATATCGTGATAATGACAGAACACCTGTCGCGGTGGGTCAAGGCGGCAGTTGTGCCAAACCAACGGGCGACGACAATCAGCAGAGCGGTAATGCGTCACATCGTGGCCAACCACGCGGTGCCAAAAATGATTCCAACGGATCAGGGGCCTTTCTTTGAGAGCGAAGAGTTTAGGAGTTGCTTGCAGAAGCTGGGCATCAGGCGGCTAAAGACGACACCATACCACCCGCAAACAAATGGTCCAACCAAACGCAAAAAGCCAACGATCAAGGAGTGGCTGAAGGCCAAAGGAGGTGACCGGAAATCGAAACTGGCGATGGCGTTGCCAGCTCATTGTGCTTCCATACGGCCAACCGCAGGCAAGTCCCCGTTCATGCCGATGTACGGTCGACATCCGCGCCTTCCGGTTGATCAGGAAATTGGGATGTGACCGGCTACATGCTTACCTTCAGAGGAGCTAGGAAAGGAAAGGAGAAAAGCCCGAGAAAACTTGTTCGCCTTTCAGGAAAGGACCAGACAGAAATCAACAAGTAGAAAGGCACCACCATCCCCCATAGGCACGAAGATCAAGTGGAAGGATCATCGGTATCCTAGAGGGAGTGGACTGGGGTCGCGGAAGCTGGGCCGTCAATGGCAAGGTCCGCCGGGGGAACGTCTATACAATTCAAGACGGTCGGGGATAGAAAAGAGTAAATGGGACTCAGCTTCAGAAGTGGGATGATACACCCGAAGAGCTGCCGAATATACCAGCTGCCATGGCCGGCCTAACGGAGGTCAATGGAAATCGGTGGCATGCAAGCGACCTTTAAAGGGGGAAGGTATGTAAAGGTGGATACTACTGATGAGACATGCGGGTGGTATGTGTTTTCTCGTAACTCCGCCTTGATCTAATGAAGGGTGGGATTTATTGCGGAATTTGTAGAACTGCTTTGCAGCATTTGTTTACAATTGCGTGATAGTCAATGAATATCCAGGAGAGTTCAAGAAGACGCGTTCAAGAGGAAGATGGATATTCAGTTTTCTTAAAACATGAGAGTTTGACTTTCTTGTCCAATAGTCTGTAACGGTTTGGTTAGCGTTTTCTAATGAACAACTCCGCGGCGAAAAACCTTCCCACTTCCACCGGTGGTGAGCCTTGATACAAGATTGTCGTTTTGGAGTTTGCCGCCTGACTCCGACCAAGGTATTTTGCTGGCAGGTGTAGCTATTCGCTTCCCCTCTAAGAGACGCTGGTTGGTGCAAAAGCATTCAGTTCACGACCTCCAAAGTGTCTCCATGGCTGAGCAATATTGAATGAAACTGACTGATTGGCACTCAGAATTCACTGGGCACATTAACAGTTTCAATAGCGATTGGGGAAAGAAACCATGATCACAAACTTCGAGACCGTTCGCTTGAAGTTACTCAAACCCTCCAATGAACACATGATCTCGTCAAGGTCAGCGGCTCCGAGTGGAGCCAGGGGAACTACCAGGAACAAATGACCATGACAGCACGCGCAGATTTCTCAGATGACGAATAATGCAGAGCGCAAGGGCTGACAGGGTGAGCGGTTGAAATGCAAAATCCCGCGAAATGGAGCAGGCCTTTGAGACAGGGAACAATGGCATTCTGTTCCAGATAACCCCATCAACCAGTCCGGGAGGGTAGATGTCAGTGAGACAATATCGGAAAACGATGGGACCTCAATTCATGCACAGGTTGATCCACTATTAGCAGCGTCAAATTCTCCGGAATCAAACTGGGTTTCACTCAGGTCGGGGTTTTGTCGGTCATATCTTCACTGTGCTACGAGTCCTGGAACTGCGCACTACTTCAGATGACCAACAACGGTCGTCTTTTTTTACACCAGGTCTGCTCTTGACTCTGTTGATCGTAGAATGCTGTGGAAATGTCTAGCAATCAAGGGCATTCACTCTAAATTCTTGTCTCTAACGAGGGCTTTGTATGCTTCTTACTGTGGGCGCGTACTTGTCTGCCGCCAGTTTCTTCTGAGTTTGCCGCATCAAGTGGTATCAAGCAGGGAGGTCTTTTGTCGCCCCCTCCTCTTTAATTTCGTTACCGATTCACCCCTTAAAGCTGTATTACCTGCCTTTATCATCCCGGGCTAAAGAACCCCGGAAATTAAGCACGTCGACGATATTGCAGTCCCTGGATTGGACCCTTTGAAAACATGAACTTTTTAAACTAACCTTAATAATTCTGCTGCATAGTTTGGTATGCACTTCCCGTCATTAAAGTGTAAAATGCTGCTGCAAGACTGGGCAGAATCAAACTCAAAACCCATCGCTTCAGGTGAACCTATTAATGTCGTGGATAAGTTTGTATTAGTCCCGGCGAAATGGTGAAAGACGAGAGCACTGCTCGAACTGAGGCGGCTAATGCAGCGCTTGCCAACCTCTGACATTAGTGATGCCGGCGTAACATCATCCTGACTGTCAAGGGTGGAGTTTACAATGCCGCGGTCAGATCTGTCCTACTCCGTTAGCAGAGACGTAATCACTGCGTGTAGAACTTCGGAGGCTCTCTGTGTTTGACGATCGGTGCCTCAGAAGAATTATGAGACTCCATTGGGAACATAAGATCAGTAATGATAAGGTCCCCCTGATGAATTCCTGGAAAGCTCACCCTCCTTGATAGATCAGCTGGTCACACTCCACAGGTTACGTTGGTTAGTCCGCGTATTTCGTATGCCGGGGAGCCGTTTGCCTCGTAAAGCCCACTTCGCCCAGCCTTGTGCTGGATAGAGACAACTGACAAGTGGTCACTCCACGAATTCGCATCGATGCCTGAAAGCCCATAACAGTCAACTCATTTGCGTTGGCAACTTTTAACTGCTGTCGACCATGAGGGAGAAAGCGGAACGAGACAAACCGACAGTCAGTGACCCTAACAGCTATGGCTGTCACGCAGCCAATGGCGGTCTTGCATCAAAGTTATCGCCTTCACTACGTAGCTCCCACTTATTCCCATATAAGACGGACAGAATCATTTATCATCAATGCACAGATCTGGCCATCGGCTCCGATGCATAGCCTTCATTCCTTTCTTATCTTTATCTACGATGAGCGATGCTGTAGCAGCTGGGGCCACCGCAGCTCGGTGCACAGTTGGTGAACTGATGAACTGAACTAAACCTTTTGTGTTGATGACTCGATCAGGTAAACTGGGGAGGACTAGATCACGATACCCCTAGATAAATATAGTTAACACAGAGCATATTTAGGAAAGGCATGCAGTTAAAGACACTCCTGTCCCGTATAGGATATTCCACAGCATGATAAATTACAGCATTCACTTGGGTCTTGGTTGTCTCAGCTTTGAATTAATGTGGACGTAGGGCCTATTCAGTCAAGTCATCCTTCACGTTAAATAATTTACGTCTGATATATCGGGAGTTTTTGTCGCAAGCAAAGTCACATTGCCTTAGTTTCTTGAACGCGGTTGAAAAAGCAAACCATAAACTTTTTTATGTTCAAAATAGTTCACGGGAGACAGACTTTTCTATCTAGAATGTAGACTGACAATAGCTACTGAGTCCCATTACAGCCAACGAAACCCTGATTGTCATCAATCATTATCTGATAATTTAAGCTAATCGTATATCTCGGTAATTTGATCTTCCTATCTTGAGATGGAATGAGGATGTTCACAAATGCTCCTTACGATTCAGAGGCTGAGTCACTTCATGCAAGTTTTCTGCTTGCTACCCTAAGTGAAAAATTCATTTTATCTCCTGTTTGGAAGAAGAATTCTTATGCTTCTGTGAGTCCTCAGGTTTTATGGGATGCTCGTGCCATGTTTCCTCATATGATTACCTAGGTTTACTCGTGTCTCTCTGGTGAATATGGCCTCAGAGAATGAATATTCCCTTGAATCCCCAGAAATTAGCTTTCACGGTCCTAGTTGATTGGAAACGACAATACGCGTGTTCCCACTGCAGGTGATTCACTCATAGGACTAATAGCTGTAGGATGGGCGATTTAAAAAAAATTCAGGCTTAGCAATGCATGAGGTTTACTTTGTAGTTTATATATATATATATATATATATATATATATATATATAGTTTTATCAAGTTGCACCATACTCTATCAGTGATGTTCACAACCAGTCGAAATACTGGTAATTCACTGACGAGACAGAAGCATGCTAATTAAGTGAGCAAACGGTGAAAAGGCGCGGTTTTCACGTGGTGGCTCTTATAAAGTGCGGGATGACGAGGTAATATATGCTCAGTTTTATTAGAACAAATTGCTTTATTCTTCAGAGACATTTTTAAAATACATACAGCGGTGAAGTTGGCATCACCGGCCAACTAGAGTTTCATGGTTATGCTGGCAAGACAATAGACTACCACAGGGAATAAGCAAGCTGGTATTAGTGTTGAAGATCAGGTATTATAAATAAAGGCCGTCCAGCACGATGGTGTAGTGATCTGTGTTGCCTCTACCGAGTTTGCCTAATTAGGTTGTCTCCGATTACCGTGGCTCTGTGTAAAAATTCTGCGTTCAAATGATGGCCACAATCACGAAGTTGCATCGAAGAACGCAAGCAACCACTGGATAAAGTTCTGAACAATTACCTTGAATGGTTAAACAGACACGATTGCTACGCATAAGCAGGGGTGATTTACAGGCGGTCATTCGGTTCCTTCGTTGTCTAAATCTGGTAAAATTATGGGACAGATATCTTGACCAAATACCTAGGCCAGCACCTGCTGAATATCCTGAAATCAAGCGGCCCCTTCTAGAATACTGTTTCTCAACGACATGCGTTACCCTGATAATGAGAGGAAAATGAGAAAGCCGAAAAGCAAATCCCGTTTCATCTGTACTGCGAAACATACCCAGTTAAATTAAATATACTGCCAAATTTCATGGGTTTCATGGAAAATATGCGTACCCGGAGAAGGTTAATTGGGAACAATATTTAGACACAAAATCCGGCTGTCAGTAGGGTAATAATTAGTGGGCATACAGCGTATGCCAAGCCTTGAATCACCACAGAATTTCAGACGAGCAGGAAGGACCTCTTAATGACGTGTTCTCATCTCTCTGTCAAGGCCAGAACCACACAATACACGGTAACCAGCCGTCCCCTTTTCTGTCTGAGTAGCACATTTACTCACGGGCTGCGAAATAGATTAGCGTAAAATGCTGACATAAATACTTTCTTTACTCACTCAGTATTTTTCATTAGTTTTGTTCTGATTTCGACTTTAGGGAAGCAGTTCTTGCACGGTAAGTCAACCTCCCTGCCTCCTCACGCCGCTACATGTCGTCCATTCTCAAACAGCCACGCACGTCCTTTAAAGTTAGATTGGCAATTACAACTGGTAATTAGCGATTGCAATTAGCAGTTACAGGTTAACGTTTGGAACGCACAAAATGATGTCTGTAGAGTTCTAACTTCATGGTCAGTCCGGTTAGAGCTCTGGTTAACGCTAAGTAATTCCAAGAGTTTATTAATCCGAGGAAAATAATTTACCATTAGGCATGCGTCCAGTCCCGTTTCCACGCAGCACAACATCAATTTTGGACACCGGTGCTTCACCATTGCAGAAACATACCGCATAACTCTAGTGTGAAAATTCTATAAGAAAGGACAGAGAAACAACCTATCGCTGGACTACTCTATTCATTCTGAGGTGGGCACAGCTCCAGGCAAGATGGATAGAAACTGATGAAAAGAACGCTATCGTAGTCGATTGTACGCTCTATTCTGAATCGCCTCCAGCCAAAAACATTAGTTTTTGCTCGGATCCAACCACGGAAGATGGGTTACACCTTCAGTACCCAGACCTTTAGTAATTGCCTTCTTACATATCACCATGTCAAGGGTTGGCCACTACCATAGTAACCCTTCACCAAATTAATAACACAATAAAGTGCAGTTTTTGGGAGGCGGTGATCCAACGCATGCGATACATAACCATGCCACCATAGATTCCGTTGCTCGCCACATTCTTTAACTGAACTTTGCTGTGTTTGACGGAATACTTGTATCCTAATCGCGTCGTCAAAGATCCATTGACTCAAGTCTACAGAGGCTATAGTTCTGAGACAGTGGTTGCCAACGGAATGAAAACCTCGTGGTTCCGCTGTTCTCAGAAACTACGTCTCACAACCATGCAACAAAACAACCCGAAGAGTTGCTTTGAAATTCAGAGATATACCGCTTTGCAGCCACTGGTCTCTTAAATGAAAAAGAAGGTCTCAGAATACTACTACACTGACTTTATCTGTCACGCCAGACTAGGAATCAACAAGACTCCAAGATAAATACAAAACTCCGCAGCCTTGAATGCCTCTGTTTGGATTGTACTTGGCTCATTGAGCGATCAGGAAGGCTACCTTATCTGCTTTGAATATAGTTTGCAGGTCAGTCCTCCGGGAAAAATGTTCCTGTGGCCCAAATAGTTTGTGGCAATTGACCTTAACTCTAATTGTCCTGTCACTGAGATCTCAATCTTCTTCTCTGCGAGAAGAAAAGGGATGCAGAGCCTGAAGCTAATTTCCATAATTCCGATTCTGCATTGCTCTATATTGTTAAAATCCTCACTGGTGTAGTGCTGTGTAAATCCATCAGATACAGACACCTTTTAATTACTTTAGTCGTGATGTTTAGACTAAAGCAAGACTTTAGACAGACAAAGCAGATTAGGTCATTGACCAATCCACATTCTATAAATAGGCTGATAATCTCGCGATTAGTTGGTATTGAACTGTAACTTAACCAAATTAACGAAGTTAATGTCAATCAAGTTAACGAAACTGGTTTACACACCTAAGATTACCTTTGGAATTTGGAACATGGCCTTAGAAATCCTTCGTTGCCTATGCACTGTAGGAGGTATATTATATATGCTCTTGTTTCTGCAGTATTGCAGAGCAGCCGTGCCGCTTTCGAATTGTTAGGTAACATCGGAGGATCGGTAATTGGCTGGACCAGATTAACTAATCGCTTAATCAATTAATTAACTGGCTGCGCAAAAGGCAAACGGCAGGACGAGGAAAAAATCGGAAGCATCCAGCTATTGGGCAGTGTAACGGACTACTTTGCACCGACTTGATGTATCCCGATGGGGAGGGAAGTTATCGATTATCAGTACACCAAAGTGACCTTCGAAAATCTCAGTGTAATCGTTTGATTATCAGTTTACTCGTGGTTACCTATCAATGAAAGCCAAACCGAGACGTAAGTGTATTGAATAATAATTCGGGACAACCACAGGCTGCGCACACCAACTCCGTTGACAGTGGCTGATCAGCCTAGCCTCACTAAACGCTGGCAATTTCAGATTCGCATTACGGAGTAGAATTCTGAACAATGTTTTTGAGTCATTTGGGCGACCGATGGCCTGGATGTACCTTGCACTCGATGAGACGGGTTTCCAACCTGAGTTTCCAATGCTCCCATCAATTGCTTGGTCGCCTGACTCAAGCAGTGAGGCACATCATCCAGGGAATGTCTACGTAAGCTCCAGTCGGTTCTGACCTGTATGTGTCCTCCAAGCTGTAGGTGAATTGATACATTATACGCGAAACAGACAGTGGGCGCATTAGGTGCAGACGTCCTTTGTTAGTCTGTCAGGTTGCTGACGGCTTAAGTACCACTAACTGTAGCCTGCAATAAGTGTCGTAAATTAAGTGTCGGGTCTTAAATTTTTAAATCTGTTAACTGTTTTGTGCTGCTTTTATTCAGCTGTGGACATTGAAAAATCCCCCTGAATGGCTCTCGGAGAGTAACAACCTTGGTGAAAATACTGCTTTGTCTTGAAGAGTATCAGGAGGACGCGTGAATAAAGTGCGCAATAAACCTCTATTTTAACCCGTTGGGGCAAAATGTAAAAAGAGTTGGTATTGTCCAGTGCACTTTGTCTTCCAACACAGGACGTTTTGGGATACGGTCTAAGCGGTCGGTGATAAAAGCATATAAAATTGCGAGACTGTTATTCTCCCAGACAAAAATGTGGACGACCAATGGTTTATGCGGTTTTAAAAGCGTTTAAAATGGTTTCAGTGGTGATGAGCACCCATAAAGCACTAACAGAACACATGGTGAGGGTTTATGGGACGTAATAAAATTACACAAGTAGTGTACTGTTTCGTGGAGTTGATCGGTAGGCGCTAACACCACAGGACACACCTTTTTAGTGCTCACCGATATATGGTCCAGATGTTGCAAGAGATGACAACAATTACTGACATGATGGAAAGTGAGAATTTTAGGAACTGGATCTAAGATATCCAATAACAAAATGGATAGTTTGTGGTAGGTGCACCATGCACAAACAGGGACCTCTCTGTGTTTTGTTGTCCCATGTGGGTGTGAATTTTCACTTTCAGTTTCAGTGAACTTATCTTGGAAACTAAAATCACCAAGCGCAAATATATAGACCTCCCTTCCAGTCACTTTTTTCACCAGTCCATTGATATGTGAATCGCTGTCTTTCTTACACCCGGTTTCGTCTGAGAGAGTATCCCCACTTTTTATACATCCCACCTTCTACCTTATCACATGCTTAAGCCTCTGTCTGGTTTGATATATGTAAGGACTTTGATCTGTCTTGGTGATTTGACTGGGTCATAAAGCCCATTAATGAGACACCACATTTGGCATATTCGTGCGGGTAAAATGCTTGAAACTCAATGAAGCAAAAGCTATAGCCGACGAAGGAGCAAGGTCTCCTATATGATTAAATAGACCTTGAGATTAAACCTGAATATTATTTCAATCAGCTATAAACCATGTACCACAGGCACATTGATTCCAGTTGCCCAGGTAAACAAAGTTATCTACCACGTCGATTGGCTCGCCTGCAAGCATGAGGTGTGGGTTTGATCCCACCCAGTCTGGTAGCAGCACTTTACACTTTGCAGGTGTGAAGCGCATGCCAAACCGTGCGGCAGAATTACTTAGGTTATTTAAAATCCTGTGCATTTGAGAAGGATCTGAACCAAGGAGAACAATACCGTCTGCATACTCAATGTCTGTGAACGGACGTCCCGGGAGCATTTCGACTCCCGAGATTTCAGAGTCAGGCATAGAAATTTCAAGCAGTACATCAATAAAAAAGTTGAAGAGAAAGGGTGAGAGAGGACAGACTTGTTTTACACCACTGGACGTGGTGAGCTCAGGCGAGAGCTCGTACGCACCCACAGGAATTCGCATACAGTGCCCTCATAAGGGATGTAAATTTGCAAGGGACACGTTTGATCGCCAGACACTGCCAAAGTTGCTGACGATGGACAAAATCAAAAGGAGCTTTCAAATCCAGAAAAACGACCAACGAGGGACGTTTGAAGGAGTGGCGCTGTTCAAAAATTTGTCTCAAGGTAAAGATATGGTGGATGGCTCCTCGACCAGGGCGAAACCCAGCTTGGTTCTTACGAGTCTGTCTCTCCCGATAATCCATCAGCTTGCGCAAAATAATGCCAGAGAGCGCCTTAGATGAAACGGAAACCAGGCTGATACCACGATGTTTTTCACATGACATTCTTGTACACAACGTCAAGGAAAACATCTCGAACTTTACAGTTGGATAAAAAGTTGATTTGGAGTACCAGCGCAAAGCTATTGTGCCCCTAGATACTGGAGAAAGGAGGGAGGCCCTGGGCTACGAAGTCGTTTATCAGCAAACACGAACTAAGCGGTTACAAGCCATTAGACACGAAAGTTAGCATTTCATCTGTACAGAGTTTTTGAAAAGTGAGCATTCTCAAGCTTCCTCTTGAATAATAAACAATAGCAAACGAACAATGCAAAGCGGCTTCATAATTTCCATAGTAGCCTTCCACTTTCGTCGGATATGGTGGCGGAGCTCGGACCTTAGACCATAGACTAGTTGCATGCTCCATCAGTAGCATACACTTTTATATTATTCGTTACGAGTTACAGAGTGGTGTTTATCACCAAACTGGGATTGATTTGGGGAAAGGCTGTTATTCCTTAATGATCGAATGTATGGCGCTGGAAATCGGCTAGACTGGGTGCAGCTTTGAGAAAATTCGTTGCTGGTCCGTTCCTCCGTTGATTTTGCACTTCACTTGTAGCACAGTCTTTAGTGGTCGCGTGATTACCAAAGAGAGCATTTATCTAAGGAATATAAAAAGTCTTTGGGCACTTATGATCTGAGGCTTAAGGAAATAAACTGCCCAGCACATGTTCCAACGAACAGACTCACTTGGTAATGGTCCAAAATGGGCGCTGTAGGTGGTTTATGATGGTATGGCTTATTTTGTGGTGGCTACCGTGAACACAACGCATTTTTTCAGAGCCATTTATTCGATCGATAGTTCATTATAGAAAATTCGCTTCATCTTAGTCTCTGAAATCACTTGATTCCACTGGTTATCACCAGTGAGAGGGACACCGTATGCCTCAGGTGTTCGCTCTATGTTCACTTCAAAATGTTGCCATTCTCGGCGTCTAATGCAAACGATAACCACAAATCGACAACTTTCCCAGACTCCCAGGTTTGCAGAGAGCTTGCGAGCGTTTCGCTCCCGATGTACAATTAGGTGTCTTGTTTTTGTCATATCTAATATTGCTTGCCGGGATAACGGACATCAGAATAATAGCAATAATTTTCTTTTGTAAGGGGAAATTATCTTTTTTACCACATGAATAGCGTTAGCTAGTGTAGAATTATGGTGGGTAACTTGCAGGCTCTGCACAATAACACGTTTGCAAACAGATAAATAGTTGGAGTGAATCAGAGCAAACAGGTTTAGGGAAGTCTCAAAAGTTTGCTCATTCTCTTTAGGAAGGTAGGTCGCAGCTTGCATTCGGAAGTGGTGAACGCAGGTTGTTAGCCACTACATTGATTTTCAGATATGCAGAACAGTTTCCACTACGACGATATAGTTTGTAGCTAAACGTTATCAAAACAGGTGCACGCAAAATGGACACTATCGTTCCTATGAAAGCTTCTACCACAAACGCAGTATCAGGCTTCAAATACCCACTACCAATGGGGGTATTTCACGCCTGTATAGGTTTATCTAACGAATGATTTCTTGTTTAGCTGTACGGTAAACTAGTAACCTTGGTGAGCGTACTAGCCCCACCTGTGTCTACCAAGGCTTTTTAGCATGGCTGTAGAAGGATCTCAAGGTAGAGCATCTACTAACTGTGTAGTTAGCTGCTGACACATGCCAAATTCAATGTCAGATATTGAGGTTAATAGTATCCCTTGAACACACCGGTAAACTCGCGGTTGCATGATGTTATCAGTGATGTACCTTGACCGTCTTTCTCTAGATTGGGTTGCGGAAGCGTTTCCAGTTTCACATAGCACATTACATTGGTAACTTCCATTGCAGGAAAGTCAAAACGTACTTAAAAATTGTGAGCTCTATTTGATGAACTACCAAATATTCGTAAAAAGGTGGATAACATTAACTTTTGGTCTTTCGGAAATTTCCACAAGGGAAGCAACCGCAAGTTAAATTCTCGAGTTTAGACTGCTTCCCATCAAAAGATTTGTCCAGTTCCGTCAATAAACTCAGGCAGTCGAAAGAAGCACACAAGTTCGAGCCTAAAAACAAAGGTATAATGCCGGGACAGTTTTGAAAAAAGTGGAATGAGAGCCATGCAGTGCTGTAAGGCATTTGCTAATTCCTAGAGATTGCAAAAGAAACATGAAAGCTAGTTAGCTGGAGTCACCTACGGTTTAAACTATATATATATATATATATATATATATATATATATCATAAAAGCGAATATAAAGCCACTTGTCCCAGCCATGATGACAATTACCAATAACGCTAATTGGATCCTTACGTTTGTCCCCTGTCATTTTTCAGTTTTCCTATTAAAAACCTTCATTGCATATCATCTTTTGTTTCTTTCTCCTTACCACATAAATGCTACCTAGATTTAAATCCTGTCATACAGTAGGAAAATATTTGTTTACGTAATTTTATGCGGCGATCTTTCTTCATTCGCAAAAAGTTACTGTTTTGACGAACGCATGCCTTCAACAACGAACCTAGAACTTTGGCGGCAATTATGGATGGTAAATCCACTATATATTTCGTCAAGCAGTAAACATTTTGGGGCTGTTCAACGGTATCTAAACTGAGTTAGCACAATCATTGACATCATTTGTGAGCAACCAAGTGAGGCAACTTCATGCCTTCTTGAAAGCCAAGTAATATGACATTCCGTCACCAATGCCTGCCTATCGCGCACCTCATCTTGCTTACATAACTCCCATCAGCGTGGCTTACTTCAGTGCAGCATTTGAAGCCAAGAAATTGGGGACAAAATGTCAGGGCCTAGAATTGCTGGACTCAAAATGACCGAGTGCACAGAAGCAAATGAACCTTTACGGATAGATGCCAAAAAGAACCCATCTTCCCTCAGCCGTATTTCAATATAACTAGAGGATTTACCGGTTCAACAAACAAGCTGAACTAAGAAGAGTAAACGAATCCTTCAGTGTAAAATTACAGAGCGCTTTTCTGAATGCGGACCACCCTTGGATCGAATAACGCGGTAGCTCACACATGCACGGTTAGGACAGAAACATGAAATTAAGACACGCTAACTTACAGTCTGCACAGAAAGCGTCACTGAAGTGGTCTCGTACACTTTCGTGCCACTTGTCCGTTGACAGGAGTTCCTAGCCGTCCAAAATGTAAGTAAAGCGGTACTTAAGGAACAGACTTGCCGATTTAATGGTACATTGTCCAAGCTGATGCCTGAAACATACAAATTTCTGAAGAACCTTCATTCACTCGGAGATGCAACCGAGTGAGATAGGCTGCACAAATCCGCCCGAAACAGAGTTCGTAATTGTTAAGCCTAAGTATTTTCACCAGTAACCATTTGAACTAGCTTAAATCACTGTAAACAGGCAGCTCTTGTTTAAAAAAAATCACACACCGAAATTCCCCAAATGGATACGCACATTGTCCGTTAATGTATCCACCAATCAAAGGTGAAAACCTTGTAGTTTGAATGCTTCCGGCGTCATACATCTTCGGTGTGTTGAGACACGGAGATGATTAGCACTGCTTAACAGAACGGCCAAAGTGTGCCAGTTGGTCTGCGGGATCCTTCTGTAGTTTGTCGACAGAACACCTACGTGTAGTGTTTTACATTTGGGCACTTGAATTATTGATAAAATTTTGCATTGTCTTCGTATCGAGTGTCGGTCACTTTTTATGAGATCTGCTTTTCAGAAACAGTACGGGCTCGTGTCAGTTATAAGAAAAGCAAAATGAACGAATGTTTTTCTCCTGTTGAATGATGGGACAGCATAGAAGTATGGTTAACTGTGTACCACATTCAGAGACAGAACGCTGCACCGCAAAACTTATAAATTCGTTTCTTCAGCGGCATCCAGAATCTACTGATGTATTACTAAGGTGTTGATCTTTGCGTCAGGTGGTGAGAAATCAGACTTAGATCAGGGATTTGCATATATACATGAGCAGTGGGTTCAGCAAGCAGTTAAATTTACTTGGAGCATTTTATTCAGGAGAAGTTCCGGAGGAGATGAAAAGAAATCACGCAAAACTCGCACTGAGGTAATTGTCAAATGCATTACGAGCACCTGAGAAATTCCATCAAGAATGAATAGTGTACGCTGTAGGATTTATTTAGGCTTATCTCGGATTAAATTATGGAAACTGTCTTTTAGCAGTATCAAACTACAATTTAGGTTTGTGATTTCAAAGCGGAAACGTATGTGGATGGACATTATTACATATTCAATCTAAATCCTCCCGGACCACAATGGTCGATTGGGGATTGGCGCTGAGAACATTATATTAAGTGTACTTTTACTACTGTGCATGCATACATTATTTATTAAGCCAATAGCCCCGCTTTATTATTCGCTTATAAGTCAAGTGGCAGCTTAAGTAAAGGCCAATAATCCAACTTTTTGCTTTTTACCAATACTTTATAATCTGGACAGTAATGTGATGGAGCACGTGGAGCTCGGGGGGTTCAGAGATTGTAAATATGGTCAGTCCTTGAATCGACTGATGAACTGGCAGCCAGCTCCGCAGCGTTGATTTCAATAACCAGTAGTTGCTGAAACAAAAAAAGCCGTTCGGCTGTATCACCCTTCCGGTGCCTAGCTGCCATGCCACCCGAAGGAAACACAAGGATTGAGATACTGTCAGGTTGCCCAAGCCTAGATAGAGGAAGTCGAGAGGCAGAGGTCGGGTTCGAACCACGGACCTTCTGGTCAGTAAATTCGCGCTCTAACCACTTCAGCCATCTCGCCCCCGCTAAAACAAATGCTCAGAATACTGTTCAGTTTGGCACGACATTTTAGTTGAAGTCCTGTCAGATGATATGGGAATCAGTCAGATCTGCTAGGTTAATTTAGTCGAGTAATTTTAATGTAACTGAGTGTCGCATGGTAGTAACAGTTGCACAGTTTGCACAGTAACTCAGATGGCCACCAATATGTGCCAAACGTTCGTGCGACTTGCTGTGCCTTACCAAGTATAATGTGCACTGTTAGGCGTTGTTTAAAATACTTATCATGGGCTGTTGTGTATAGGCGGATGGCACCTCAGTTATGTCTCAGCAGACCCGTTTTTCGATGCCGATTTCCACTGACTATCAGTTCACAGCGAAAATAGCTCCACAGTAATTGACCTTTGTTAGTTCTATGACTCCTGAAAAAGTGCCTGACACTTTGGAATTTTGGAACGTCGTCAAAACGTAACAATGGTTACAATCTTAACCCCCTACAGTAACCGTTTTTGTTTGACTGACCCTCAATATAGAATGCTCCACCACTTGAGGTTGCTTCTATCTTAAATGATAATATGACTGTTCTAAACTTTTTACACGAATAAATACAAACTTCAAGCGAAAAATGCAATGAAATTAAGTCTTATGAAGCAGACCAACCGTTGGTCAGTGGGCAACCTAGCTTAAAACCGATTGAAAAAAAGGTGGGGATCGTGCTGTTGTTTATTTTTTATGCTGTTGGTTTATGTTTAATTACCCGCAATGCAAGGGTGATGAATTGGTGAAAGCAGTCGATCTATACCACAAATCAAATACCTTACTGATCCGGACTATCCTGGCGACGTTGTTGTTCTGGATAATAGCGGCCTGCTGGCTGTCCTGTGTCATGTCAGCCATCACAACTCGACCGCGATGGCCATATTGAATAAGAAGTTAAAGCACTATTTGTAACGATTTTCAGTAAAAGTACTCTGTGTCTGAGATGCTATGGACACAAGCAGCTTAAACTGACACTCAGTTATCAAGTATACTCCACCCCTATTGTGCTGCTAAGGATGGTATTGCCAAATAGGATATCAACATTTAGTACCAGTTTTATCTGTCTCGTGTCGCATACCATTTCCAAGCCCTGTAGATGCTTTCAAAGTTGGCTGACACACCAGCCTGATCATGTAATGAATCCTCAGTCATAGGCGACTGTGGCTTCGGAAATCACTGTAGTCGGTCAATCCTCACATAGAGGGAAATCACCGTAAAGTAGGTATGTTTGAAGAGAACACAAGCACGATTTCTTGACACAACCCAACCTGGAACACAGGTGCGTTTAGCCCCATTACAGTACACATAAACTATGGTCATTTAGACGGATCTCCAAAAAGAGACATTTTCAAACTGTGGTTGCATGTGAACTTAGCTTGAAGTGTCCTTGAATTCAATGCTTCAATATGGCCCCTTGTATGCTTGACAGATTACTTTTGAAGTCTGGATGAAGTCCGTAAAAGTAAAAAAACTGATCAACCGTAAACGGACGACAGCTTTACAAATGTAGGGATGTACCTGACGATGCTAAAGACCAAAGAGAAACGAGCATAGTCTGTCCTTTGAAGGCAAAACGTTAACATATGCAACCGCGCTGAAGACCGCAACATTCTTGTGTGTTTTGATAAGGTAATTTTCCAAATTATCGACTGTTCCATCCAACCAGACAGAATAAATTCAGGCTATAATTGCTTTCGTCCCACCATACATTCAGTCTTATGTGGACGTTTATTTTGAACTGCAGATCTCCTGCGTAAAATTCACCAATTTTAGCTTGGCCGAGGAGGTTAACTGACAGTTGCCGAGCTACTCCAGTCAACAATGAGCGCATCTTAACAGATCTCTTGGTTACATATTACCACTGGGCCAAAGCTGCGTATATCAGTTTGCTTTACTTGTGGTATCAGAAAAACATATCATTTGGTCCAAAAAGCAAGTGTGTCAGACTACATTACAGGCTGTATTATTCTGCTGCTGGAAGAACTGGCTCCTAAGGGCAATGAGTTTGAGAAATTTCCCGCCCTCTGACCAGCAATGCCTTAGAACCACAGCTGGATTCGGCCGGAACCACAAGGCTTGTTCGGAAGCAAAAATTGCCTCCTTTGAGGGTTGCGTCCAATACTGCAGACGTACTATGAATACCGAATCTCCGGCTTCTGAGAAGTGTGTTGCGTTCCATGCCCAGTTCGAAGTAATGAATATATGTGTGATGAGACTGAATTGTTTTCTGGAAAGCCTGGATGACATTGTCGCTGCGTGCTCTCCAAGAAGGGACCTAAATGAACTTCCCTGTGCTTGGCTATAAATATAGAAGTCTAGCAACAGTAGTGAACTCTGTGCTGTCACCTTCCATCCACATATTCCGACTGGATGGTGACCGGATGTGCAGACACTTTGACTGCTTGTGACGGGTTGACTCTAAGATTTTTTCTGTTCTGCATTTCTTTTTTCACTATGGGACCCTGTTCGAACAGTTGCATGGCTGTATAACAATAAAGCATTAGTGTTTTCAGGTGACAATGCTGTCAGTGATTGTGCTGATTTTCACAGTGTTCAAAATCTGGTTACCTTTATTCTTCTCTACCCTTGAAGAGGCGTCTTCAGTTAGGAATAGCACTTACGATTCTTGCAATGTACCTTTTTGATAGAGGTAATCTTCTAAATTATGTAAGTATGAGAAGAAAATAATAATTTTGCTGGCTTGCCCAGTTTTACATTAGAATATCTGAAATTCCTATTTGTGCAAGTTAATCGAAACGTACGAGTGAGGTAAACTCGGGAGATTTTTTTTCCTTAGGATAATTTAACCTTGATCGATTAGTTTTGCCCTACCTTGTTTATTTCAATTGTTACCGTCAAACTTGAAAAA
>SJOL01009380.1:205797-277388 GCA_004794785.1 Opisthorchis felineus | reverse complement strand
CACCCGAGCTACCTATATTCCAAAACATTGCCAATAGACGGAGACTGTCTCCCTCGTGCAGCGCAACCGGTCTGGTCTGACGGATCGTTCGTTCGTGATGTCAACTTAAAGATGGTGAAGAGTGAAATATTGACCGAAGAGATAACTAAAGAGGGACTTCTAGTTTTAAGGGTAAAAGACTTGACGTTGAATCAGTTGAAACATCCAATATCTTCTTACCGTGACATCTGCTTCCCACTGTGATCTGTTTACAAGGAGCGATAGAGGGTTTTGTAGTAAAGTGCTAGTTGCACGCTGAGTGCACTTTTGGGCAATTTTCGTGAGATACTGTGTGTCTTTTTGCATGTACCTGAAGGTGGTTTTATTTGTATTAACTTGCACGTCTAATGCTGCACCAAATAGGGTATTTCAAACATGATGAGCGTTTCCACGTCGTTTTTCCTTTATTAGTTTCGGATACCTCGTTAAATGGGTGTAGTGGCATTGGTATTAATTGGCTGAACAGTCATCTCGAAGATAACGAAGCAGTGAACCATAGAACACAGTAGAATGTTTGTGAAATCATGGAGGATTCTGACAATCTAAAACAAGGTAACTATTCGGCGTCATACTGCTTCTCTTTTGCCCAACGAAGCGCTTACTGGGCACACCAGAATTCAACGAAAGGATACTTAAATATAGCTAGTTTTCTACAAACGTGCAACTTGATAATAGGGTGAGGTGAGTATAATCATCTATTGTAATCATGGTGTTAATAAGCAGATGCTAAATATGAGGACACGGACAATAGAGTGCGACGTATAGAAAAAGGACCGTAACCTACTCCTCAGTAGAAACACCAATGATCAACAAGTCCTCGGATACGGATGAGCAAATATAACGGCTTCCAATATTAGTAGATAGGGAACCAGTGGATGAATGAACGAAATGATGGGTAAGCCAAGTCAAGTCAAATGAATAAATAAATAAATGACTCGTAAGTTGCTGAAGGAACCTGGTTAGAAGCTTTGTGGTTTACGATAGATATGCATGCTTATGCGGTGGTTTCAGTCAAAATAATTCCAAAGGTTCAACATTGTTTAGCAAATTGACATAAGCAAACAAACTCTTAAATTTATTCTTTTAGTTAACGGAATCTTGCTGAAAGAAAACTGTCTACAGCAGATGAAATTAGCAGTTTTATCCGAGTTCTATTCTTATATTTGTATTTCCGTGGGAAGCACTTTGACGACATTTAACAAAAAGTATCTATAAGCCTCCTGCTTTCGAACGTTTGACTGGCTGTGCTCTGTTGACCTTGAACTAATCAAATGGACACTCTTTTTACAATCAGTCACACCGTCTGTACTCTAACCAACAAACATGCTTTTTCAATGAAACCCACTTCATTTCCGAGCTTATACCGGCACCCAATAACAACGACCACATTATCTCAGCGCAATTTTCAAATCCACCACGTATTCGAGTTGAGTTGAGAACTCAATTAAAGATTATATAAGCTCTCCATACACTATACTGTTTCGGCAGTAATTCTCTTAGAAGTGAAATAAAAACCACTCAGAAACAAGAGCATTCGTTTTTCAGCCGCATAGTCAAAAACAGAACCAGTGTTTCACTAATAGCTTACCATGAAGGGCGCAAAACAAATGCGCTGCGTCCTTCTGCCAACATTCATCAATAAACGGCAAGTCAATGTCACCGTACTGAAGTACACGGGAAAGCGACGCTGTCAAGTGATGGGTTTTATGTTTATCCATGTCTGGTTTCCATTTAAATTTGTACAACTGTAAACGGTTACGATGTGAATTTGTATTTGCCAGCCTGTGTGTCATCCCAAGGCACAAATGACGCCCAAGCTCACAGTTGACGCATGCCCAATTTCAAATTCTTCTAACCTCACCTGACCAGTCACCTGGGCAAGGACTTCAATCAATGGAAAATTGATTCTTTGCGTCCAGGTATACGTCAACTTGGAGATGTACACTGTCTGGGTACGGATTTGTGGACATATGAAGATATGGAAGTCAGAAAAGGGGAGATATGTGTCTGCTTCTTCACTTTCCAAACATTATCAGGAGGTCGTCGTTTGCCACTAGTCGTCTCTCGGGAAAGATTGGTTGCAATAATGATTCTTGGGAGGGATTCTGGGAGGGACATCAGGAAACAGTCACGGGTTTTACATTTTGATTCAAAACGGATACCCAGTATGAACAAGCACATGAGAAGATACGGTCAAAAAAAGGAGTTTTCAGCTGCCCTTTACTGATCAGGCACTAGTTACTGAAGTCAATCGAGCCCGGGGCACAAATAAAAGTATCACAACTTTTCAGATTAAAGTTGCGGAAGCAAAGGAACACAGGTGTTTTGTCATTCCACTGGCGTCGCACCGGCTAATTATCGGAAGAGTTATTTCAGAGCTATTTCTCTGAGTGCTTGAATGTCCTATATTAAAGCTAGGAAGGGGGTTGAACAGAACAGTTATCCGCAGTTAAGTAATGCGGACGATTCCACGGATATATTAGAAAGTGAGAAAATGTAAAATATGGTGGCCCAACGCACTCATTTTCAGATTACTAGTTGCTAGTTTTAAATTGTGGTTTCGTTGGGTAGGTGTGTGCTTTGAGTTAACAACAGCCCCATATACTTTGCAAACACCAAGTACACCGCTTACGTAAAGTTTGTATTTTCGATTGTTATCACTTCCAGTCGGTCAATTCAAGCTAGTATGTACTTAGGCACCTTGAGCAAGGACCGCAAAGCAAAGTAACTGGTAAAGAATATACAGCCTAAAATAATAAGAAAACCAGGAACAATCATTGTGGACCGAGTAAATACAGGGTACTATAGCTGGAGCACCTCAGCTCCATATGGTATCTTCAGTGGTTTGCAACATGCGGCGCACTGTACATATTCTAGTCTTATTTACTAGTCAAATATAATTAACAATGCCAATTCGGCATTGTTTTGATATTCTGTATCGCCTGTGCTCGCGGTATCATGAACTTGAAGGTGAAAGTTGGCGAATAAATCTGGGCAAAGTGCGTGGAACACTTCATCAAGATGTTTCCTCTTGTGGATTAGATATACCATTCGCGAAAAGTGTCCCATGTTGTTTTGAGATTTGTGTATATCACGTGCCGATAAATGGTCTCCCAGATATACGATATTCCCATCTGTAGGTACCCCTGTATGGCAGGCCTTTATAGTGCCCGTATCTTTTGTCACTTACTTCTTATATGCAGTTTATTATGTCGATTGAAAAATTGGTGCCGTACTCAGTTGCAAACGTCACAAGAAAAATATTTGTTGATTGATCTGGCTTTGATAATTTTCCTGCTTTGAATTCGGATGATGTATGTTCTGTGTTCTGTATGTTCTGTTTGTTCTGTTGATAGGCTCTGTATTGCTAACATGTTGTCCAGAGGTTGCCGTAATTCGGAGAGCTTATTCAAGCGCTCATTGTCTCCAGTGTGAATAAACCTCAGAAAAAGTAGCCTATCCTCAGCTAATTACTAGATCTACGTGTGCCAACTATTTCACGTTGAGACACACACAGGATAACCCGGTTCTTCGTCAGCCATTAGGCATGCCGGTGACATGACGACACACTGACACACAGTTAACTGTCAAATATATTTGGTGTTGATTTTTGGCAACCAACTCAGTCGCATATAATTTCGCTTCTGATTCCGAAACTCTAAGTGGTTACTCTTCGTCGAATGCGCTGAATATTGACGTTTGAGTATGGCACGGCAATCAAGTTGCCGTCCTCGGAGAATTAATCAATCGCAATGTCAAAGCCGAGTAAGTTCAATATTCTTAACAGTTAGAAGAGGAAGTTAGAAGAAAACACACAGCAAATGTGAGTTGCACCACTCGCAGCGAAAGTTTACAGCGCTCCTTTAGACAGCGGCTGTCACGGTTTTCTCTCTTTACTCATCTGGACAACCAGCGTGCAGTCATAAAATCTTCATAAAACGACTGAAACAGCTGTTGCGACCATCAGCTTTTCATAGGAAGTGGAAATGTTTGCCCGACAGAGGGAGGAATGGTCACCTTTCAGGTGTCTGGACACGACCTACAGCCGCGAAGACACATTTTTGTTGAGGCGGAATGCCAGACACATTTATTATCCATGAGATTCACGTGTAGAAACTTATACTTTTATATTCTACACGTTTCCTCCCACTGAACTACCTTATGTTGTATTTCTAAGTTAGTTTTACCTTCCCTTCATGACATGGGAAAGGAAAACCTGGGCGACATGCGACTTGTGTTTTTCTGGGAATCGTCTGCATCTGTAAAACTTAGGGTGAATTAGGTGCTTTGTAATGGCAAAAATCGAATTGTCCAAGTAAGTTTAGAGCCATAGGAGGTCGCCGGCTGAAGCTCTTTCAGGGTTTTGTCAGGTTTGTTCTACCGATACATTCCAGTATAAATGGCTCTCACAATGTTTCTTGGCTTTGACATAGTAAAATATCTGGTGAATTTTGTCAAGCATTCGGATTCCCAAATAAGTCAAACCTCAGGTAAATCAGGTAAAAACCAATGGGTTCTTAGTTGGTCTAGATAAATGAAACCTGTGTGCAGAGATTACCAGCACTAAATGTTGATCTCTCATGTCGACTCATATGTAAGGCTTACATAAGCTTCTTGGCCTATTAAGTGAGAAAGCGATTTAAGGCAGTGATTCTTCTGACAAATACTAAAAGGAGAATAAGTTTAGTATTCATTTCAGATGATATGAAAGTTTTGTTCTTACTTATGGTAATAATGATGATGACGGTAACGATCCACATTTTTGATCCGGTTATACCCTTGTTTGAAATCCATTTGAAGGGGATCCAGTTTAATCAGCTTTGTTGGCTACAACAACGGATGAGTTCATACGTGTGTTCATTTCATCAAGCCAAATCTATTGCGAAAGATCGAGCTGTCGGCGAAACCAATCACATTGCTCAAGCGTAAACAAGTTCACAGCTTCAGAAGTGATAATTCAGACCTGTCCAGCGTGCGCGAGTTAAGTAGTGGTAACACGGTCACTTCGCGTGTCAGGTGTTGGGAGTTCAAACCCTGGCATGGCCAGCGATATGCAGTGCTGATGAGCTCTAAGAAGAGGGACACACAATTCCAGCGCTCCCCCCTTTGGTGAGAATAACTGCACTAGGACAGGTGGACTGCTCAAACCAGAGTGACGTGGATATGAATTGTACTTTGGCAGTCCAAGCATGCTTTAACATTATGCAGAGAATAACCGTTATGTATTAATCGAAGTGTGAAAAAAATCTTGCCTACTTTGTTTCTGTCAATTGTTGCTCTGAAAAATTAGGAACCGGAAACCAATTTTAATTACCAACGATTCATATTTCATGTTAAATGACTGCACATTCAGCTTGTAAACCAGGCCGTCTCAGTCCGTCACTAAACACAACTATTATTCGTCCCCTTGCCCAGCAAACCTCGTAACAACTCTGTCCCAACCTGCCTGCGTTCTGTTAATTAAAGTTGAAGCCTGTCATCTGACACAGCAAAACGTCCTTTTTGTCCGAGCGTGTTTCCGGAACTACGGCTATTTTTTTTAAGAAAGGTGTGTTTGTGTTCCGTGAGGGGAACGCAGGGCTGTTAGTTACAGTGCACTCTAGCCAAATTGTTTTTTTCTCTCTAACCGTTGGTCGCCAAACTGACATGTGTCATTTGTGGAAAGCAACTCGATAGAAATAAATGTCTGAATGTTCCTGTAGTAGAAACGCACAAGTTAAAAAGTTATCACATTTTCGTACTAAGTTGGTCATTTGTTGTTAAGAAGAGACACGCAGAGTTACAGATGTGCCACATGTACCGTTATCTGTAATTGTGACTGAGTGGGTTTTTCCGTATTTTTGACCCTAACCTGCTTATTGTATTCGAAAGTATCCCAAAAGGCTAGTGGAAGTCCCTGCCAAACAGATGGTTTTAATAACAAACTCAGCTTTCTCTAGCGACTCCAGACTGAATTCGAAAGGACAAGAGTACGCTTTAAAACACCATAATTTTCATAAAATTAAGTTCTATCGAGGTGATGTGAACTTAGTCAAACAAACAATACTTCAAACACAATATTGAAGCACGCACTTTGCTCTGTTACAGCGGCAGTTTGCTCTTGAAAAGTCCCAAGCAAAAAGGATTTATTGTGACAATGTTTGAAGGTGAAAACGACGCTCTTTTTTTCGACCATCAGGGGAAGTAAAAGAGACACAAGTTACCTAAAGCGCCAAAATAATCCAAGCAGTATCAATCCGATGACTTTTAATCAATGTCGTGGATGTTCACACACTTAACAGAAGATGTTAGTAGGAGAAAATTCCCGAAAGCCTTATGCTGGCCTTGACAATAAAATTGTTGCACACGATAACCGTCCTTTATTTTGTGTTGTCGGTTAGCTTAAACTTTGCGGCATCAAAACGTTCTGCAACCAAACACAATGCTGTTTAAAAAACTTAAGATTAATTTCTCTTCAGAATGCATGAAGTTTCTTGATATAAATTGCACCCCACAATATAAAGCGCATACCGAAAGCGCAATTCTGAGTTCGGAGAAATTTCTTGGCTATAACTTGCTAAAGTGAACTTAAAAAGTTTCTGTGTTGCCTTACTAGGTGATCAGAATAGTTCAGCCTTTTCTTTGCAACCTTCCTTGGACAGGAAGACGCTTTGCATTCCCGAAGCGATTTGACTTACCCTACCTGTTTATTTGTTGTCCCGAACCCCAATTTTCACTACGTATGAGCCTGCTCCTGTTAGCTCTTTGACTCACTGACTGGTGCATTTAATTCCAAAAATTCATTGGAAATAAAAAAACCCTGGAAAGAAAACGTGCTTTGAAAAGAAACGTGTTTCAGGATATTGCAACAACTTGGCTAACTACTTCGAATTCCGTTTCGAACCCAGTGATGGCCTTGATGTGTAAAGGACTCTACAGTGGCTTCACTATAATGGATTCAAGTTCTGGACAAAAAACAGCACTTCCCACCAACGTATGTTTTTACAGCTTCTCGCTCACGAATGTAGCCAGCGATGTTTTTGTTAAGGCTGTGAACGTTCATTTCCCTAACCCATGCGTCTGGCTAGAATAAAGATTCATTACCAGTGCTTACAGGCATACCAGAGGACCTTGACAATTCCTCACCTTTTTACCCTGTAGTTATGCCGTCGGTGCTGTGAAAGTTAGTTTCCGCTACAGTTCAACAGCACACATGCAGTTACAAGTCGGATGAAATGGACTAGCTGAGTGATTCCAAGAAAGTCGTCTTGGCGCCCGAACGTCAAGGCATTATCTGCATCTTACTTTAGATAAGCCGGATGAAGAGTTTTTCAACATCTTGCCATCGATCAAGTTTGAGTAGCATGGTATCCCAGAAATTCACTGCGCAAAGCGCTCACACTGGTGCTCCGCATCGCTTCATCACACGAAAAGGCAATGAGAGGTTTACAAACTAATTACCAAATCCAGAGGACAAACCACTCGACAAGTATAAGACACCATAGTTCTCTGTAGTAGAAGACCCATTGTAGCGCAGACTCAATGTTGCCACGAGTCAAACCATTTTCCTTAAATTCTAATTACTTTCTTTTGTGCTGTAAGAACAAAAAGCTAGCTCTTTCCTTAAATTTTATTGAACAAGCCTTTGTTGCATGTGTTCTACCCCCTTTGGATTTACTGTTTTGATGTCCTGTTTCTCTGCCTGTTTGGGGAGGATTAATGCCTCGTAGTTAGGCCGCTAAAACATGTCCCAAGGTGTAGTGAAATTAGAAGAATGTCTTACTCATTTTTTGACACTTTGACACATCATAGATTTACTCGTAAAATCGAAGAGGATGGTAGAAATTTGAACGCCGACCAGACCATCAGAGGCTTGTTGGGTATCTGTAAACTATGAAGCGTACACCACAAAAAGTAAGGTGAAAAGTATCACGTTCGTGTTTGCAACTTATCCTACATAACACAGATATATCTGGAACGCTGAATATACCTTCTTGAGCTGACTGGGTAGCTCGAGTGTCAGTCGGCATCTAGACTTTTGCAAATGACTTTCTTTTACAGTGCAATAAAGCTCTTCATCTTTCGACCTCAGGGTAACTACGTCCAACTGCACACCAAGATAAAGTTTACAAAGTATTTCATTTAAGACGCCAGAAGCCCTCTTATGGGTGAGTCACATTATTCACGATAAACTTATTTAGCCCTGACTAAGTTCAAGGGCAAATAGTTAAACAAAAATGAGTAAGTCCATACCATATTGATGCTCATCATTCTGTGTAATAGATGCCCGGGAATTAGACTGGTTCTAGTGAGATTTCCTAAATGAGTGAACTGGTCGGAGTTTGTTAGGAATACCGATACTCGGAAAATGAAACTGAAAATAATAACCATTGGAAAAGGCTTATCAGATAAACGAGAATCGGGTCAACAACAAGGCTGCACTAGACTTGACTGCTAACAATGGCCTGTTTCTCGGGGTCTCGTTATTCGCTGGTTGTCTGCCCAGGATAGTCGGATGAATCCCGGTTTTCAACCACCAATCAGCGACACAGGAATCAACTCGTCAATATATGCTCAAATTGAGAGTTCCTTGGTTGTCCTGAATGACTGGAATCTATTCAAATGGAGTTGGTACCGAAAGCACTGGTAGGTGGTCTCCTGGTTTCATCCCCTTGCCTTACGGACCAAGTCTATCTTCACCAGAAACTCGGGGGTAGTCTGCATAAGACGGATCCCTTCCTCAGTAGTAACGTTTTTGAAATGTGGAAAATTGCTCGATGTTCCATTTTACACGCCATTAGGCAGTTTAGGTCTTTTGCGATTATGACAAAACCAACTAATTCCATTTTCTATGCACCTATTTACGTAGCGTGTTCTACTCTCGTTTGTCACTTATAGTTTATTTGAAGTACAGCTCTTCGTTGTTGATGCAAACTACTCCTGTGTCTGGAGAACACTGTAACCCACAACGCGACGTCCACTGTCAGCTGGCGCGAAATTACTCCGTCGTTCTTTCTTCAGCGTCGCCTAATTTAATGTGTATTCGCTGATGAAAGTTGTTCAGAAGTCAGTGTTCATCAAAGACATAAGGCTGTAGGATATAAATATTTGCTTCCTATAAAAAAACAACTCTAATGTCCAAGTAGGCTGATCATTTTGAAGTAATCAATTCCAAACTTTAACTGTACCGATAAGTTCCATCAGGCAGGTAACACGGATCCTGTTGAAGTCGGACACGACGGTGTGGGTTTTGTTCTTAGTACAGTCGATATCCTGGTAACAGCAGTTTCTCTGTGTCAAGGCTTTAAAGTCCACTCAAGGCCCTACTTTTGCCTGAATAGGACACATAGCTCATCGTCGCTCACTTGCAGTGCTAACTTTTCCGTAAAACACGATTTGTATTAAGGTAACCGAAATGTGAACGGATAACCGAGTTACTACAGTGTAATCGCAAAAGAATTCCCTGCCGATGCTGTACACAAATTTACCCCTTAAAACCTTTGAAATGAATTGAGGAGACATCCTAAATGAGATGCACTAACTTGGCAGACCTATCATGTTGCCGAAACTGGAACAACCTCTAGGGGCGGGTATTTTTACAGCCTGCTTCCGCCGATCCAGAACGCCGGCAGAAAATAAGTTTTCACCGGAAAGCCATCGAATAAATAGATAACTGGCCCCCAAGCACTTTTGATACACAGATGTTGTGCTAGACATAGCATTTCAAAACAACTCGCTTCACCTCACGCACCAGGCGATTCGCTAGACAGCCCTCCAATAGCAGACTTGCCGAAATATTAAAACAACCCAGAGTTGCTGTTCCGAACTGCAACCGAATTCAGCCCATGTTCAAAGAGAAAATTGCCGCCCTGTCTTAATTAGTTAACAGTGTTCCTCCAAAAAGCAGAGACACAAAAGCGGATCTTAAGTGATTGATGTTCGGGTGTGCTCCCTCTAATTCTCAGGGAGAAGCTACTCAGGCTGCAGCAGTACTCTGGACTCACTCAGCTATCAGGAGCTCCCAAGCTGCTAGCAGTCGTCTTTGCTAATGACCCGAACTCACCCCGGGGGTGCACATCAGTGGTAAACAGGCGGATTCCCGCTCTGGAAGAGGCTGAAGAGACCAAGTGTTTACCCAGTGACTTGAATCGGGAGTACGCTATGAACACTGTTGGTCTGCCGTTCCAGATTTCCCAAATATCACATTTACGTCTGGTTAGAAACGAAATGCCTGAGACGCATCCTTACCTTATTGATCCTTTTCATGAACCTTTCTAGGAACCTTTCTCCAACAAAAGTTTTGAGTAAAAAACAAGACTTTCTTCGGTAGCCAGTAAAATGGTATAGCAAGCACTTTTTCCGACCGCCTTAACCTGATGGGCTTTATCTGATGCTTTGGCGAATTCGATCAAGCACCTTGTGCTTGTTTACAGATCGTTTGGCTACGTACATGCTGCAGCCAGCTAACGCCTACTCCACCACATAGACATTGGTCATTAAATATCCGAAGACTTTGGTCTTCAAGTCGGAGCGACAGGTCTTACAGCCATACAGTGGGGGTGCTATCATTGTCACTTTGTAGACATGGCCCCTAACTTAAGTGATGATCGTTTCTGACGCCAAAGTTGACACAGGTTTGCAAATGTTGTTCCTGCCTTGGAGATGCTCGCACTTACCCTATCTGTCATAGCACAGTCACTACCTACGCAGCTGCCAAGATAATTAAACCAATCGACTGATTCACTTTCCTCCTTCTGAATTTTCAAAAGGCATACATAAGAGTAGGAAGTCCTTGAGTAACAATTTGCACTCTGAAGGAGCAAACCATTTTCTGAAACAGAGTAGCGTTTCGCTAACCTGTCTAGGGTAGTTTGTGCGGGTACAAGGTTGTACAGGATAGCGCCATCCGAGTAATCTAATTCTCTCGATCTTTTTCCATATGAGACTACACTCAGATTTGCGATCTCTTAGAAAGCATACTCGGTGATGCTGTCACTGACAAAATGGAACAAATGTATGGAAAGGGGTTATCCCACTAGTTTTGAGGAAGCTTTCTGATAGCTCACTACAAACCCTAACGTGGTCATAAGCAAGGAAATAATGAGCGCAAGGTATATTCACAAACTCTGAGGGCATTCCTAGTTGGCCAAGTGCATGTGAACGCGCGCACCGCCACAGCCGCCGCCACAGTTGATCGATTTACATGTGACGCTGTTAGAGTACTTGACATATAATGAGGCTATGGTAATTGAATACCTCTCTGGCCAAAATCCTACCTGACGCTCTCGCACTTGCATGTAGCTTAATGAGGTCAGACATAACCGAATTATTGAAACTAGCGGCGGTGCTACAACTGAAGTGAAACTTGTACTCCTACAGCTAGAGCAGCCGCTTCGGGCAACTTTTATAAATAAGGGTACAAGGGTCAATTGGATGAAAATTTTCAGAAGGCACTCGTGTTTTTTTGTAAGAGAAAAAACAAGTGGGCTCATCGCCATCTTTGGATGACGCACTGCGGCCCGATGGAGATTCAAGACCAAAAGGCATGTCAATACTTCAGAAACTCGAGGGGGTTCAAAACTCAGCCCACGGCTGAGTTTTGGTTCTTGCGTCCTTCAATAGCGTGGCGCCAGTTGGCAAAACAGCCTCTACGGCGTCTGAATCCAGTTCTACCGAGAAGCGATTGGTGATCAGTACAAGGCTGCAAAAGACGGACCACCAACGTCACTACGCCTTGCTTTCAAACTTAACAGTCTACCAAGTCGGCCCTCTGCTGAACTGAGACGTCGCAGTTGTTCAGCTAGATCATCGGCGTGTGGGTCAACATCTGAACTGCTATTGTTGGATTGGAGAGTAGTTGATTCTTTGTAAGAAATCATCCAGAGCTACATTTGGTTGCTACATACGCAGAAACTACAAATAAAAAACAGATATTAGTTTGAACAGTGCGCTTTTCCACTGAAGTTGATAAATAACGGTGCAAAGGTTATCAACGTCAATCTAGTCCAGTAAGTATGGCTCAGCGCGGCAACTGAGAGCTATACGAGTACCGGCATCACCCACTGCAAGAAATGCAGGTTTGTTTGAATTTCTTAGGCAGAAAACAAAGGTGCCGGATTACTACAGGATTACTACACACCGGTGTTCTATCTAAGTTTCTGGAATTCAGCAAGTATCTCCGGACAAGGAATCAAGGGTGCAACACCAAGCACCTTCAGAATTTGTGCACTAAAAGTTATCATAAAAATTGGAGACGAGGTCCGAGTAGCGAGCGCATCGCGAAGGTCGCTAGCAATGGCATGCTGTTAGTCATTTCTTCCGTTGCGAGAATGAAACGCCTGTTGGTGAGATCTACAAATGAGTGATTCCTGAACGGCACAGGAAGGAAGGTACATGATAATGTTGAGGAAGTGTGAGGGGTTTCGGCAGCAGCCTGTTTTCCATTATGTACACTATCGTATGTCGATAGCACCGCACGACGGTCAATGTAGCATTAAATTATTCGTACGGTTCACGTTTGTATATGGGCCGAGATACAGTCAGGGCTCCAAGGCTTAGGCAGGAGGAAAATTAGGTCTCTTGGCCAAAGCTCATACCTCAGAAGCCTGGTAGTAGTGCGGCGGTGGTTGGGTGGAGACTATCAAGTAGTGCAACCTTTTGGGAACGCATCGCAACATGTGTTTTAACCCCAAAACTGGAGAGTCAGGCGGCTGCGTTAGTCTGACCCCTGCCCTTTGACCAACCTGGTGGAAGGAAGAACGCTCTTCCGTTCGGAGTTGTTTATTAGGCAGCAAGAACCTAGCGGTTGCACGCTATTAGACACGAAAGTAAAGGCCTTACTTGAACAGAGTTTTTAAAAAGTGAACATTCTCAAGCACCATCTTAAACTTTCCTTGGCGTTATCTGAATTTTAAGCAATAATCACTAACCACTGCAAAGCAGCTGCACAATTTCCATGCTAACCTTTCATCAGATATAGCGATGGAGCTTTGACAATTGACTGGGCACTACTTGCATTTTTCCTCAGTAGTTTACACTGTTAAACTGGTATGAATCACTGCGGGTAGGACACCCTCGAGTATGGTTCACTAGATGCTATATAGGTAAAAACCATCACACCACCACATGGTCTAGTCCATTCGTGAGGGAACTGGTGGAGGGAGAAGAAATTCGGAGAGAATTATTTAGATAAAGTTGGAATATTCAATAAAATGCATGCTTGCTACAAAATTCCACTGTATCTAGTGACGCGTTTCAGCGACCTGAAAATATTTGTTTAACATTTCTCACGAAGCCTTTATCAGACGATACGCCAACAGTAGATATTTTGAGGGAAGATACAGGCAATAATAAATATAGTAACTAGACTGAAGGAACAAAAATCGTTATCTAGATCACAGCTCATAAAGCCAGGTTCCAAATTCTCCAAATGGGATATCAGAAGACCAAAGTAGATCGAATAATGAGGTCAGATACATAACGGGATAGTAAAAATAGTAGTGGAGTGACGGCTAATTAATACGTCACTGGACTGGAGGTGAGAAGAAAAAAGGTATTGTTATTTATGAATATTGATAATAGGTGGGCTTTCGTCTAACCAGCCATCGAGCCTATTCGCTACACTTTGTAGCTGCGGATGTTTCGTGTTCGCCACAAAAATCATTTAGAACTGTACAGGACTGAAACGATCTGGTTGCTCGACGACAAGAAGCTCAGAAAACACGCGCTGCTCACAGGTGAAAGTCTGGGTAGCGTGTTGAAGAACACCTAACCACTTCTTCTACAGGCACTGAATTGCGCTTTATAGAATATGAATTTGCGGATTTACCAGTACTGAAAGCTTTTTTTTTCAAAGCTGAATATTTCGGTTGAGAATGACTTATGGTATTTTGTTTGACGATTTACTATAGCAAACAAATTGGGGGGAGTTTATACTACATAGCATTCTCTTAAATAACCAGCGAACATGCAGGTTTTTGATCTCGGTTCCTCAAAACTTCCGGAGTTGGACTTCATTAGAGATAATTGCTCCGGAGCATTGAAACATATCAGTGAGGACGATGACTATCTACGGCCACCTTGTGGTGAAATTTATACGGGACGGTTGGCGAAAATAGAAAAAAGACAACGAATAATTATCAACGAAAAAGAGGTTTGAAGTAAAAATGCAAACAAACACACAAGTGCAGCAATTTTCAATCTGAATTGCCGACTGTTCCGATGAAAAAATGCCATCGTGAAGGAGCATCTTCAAGTGGAAAAAGATGTTTTTGTCAGGACTAATTGCGTGGAATATTCCAACTTCTACTGCCAGAAACGAATTCTCTCAAAAAAACAAAAAGAGTGTTTGTGTCTTGTTTTTTCCTTTACACAAGACCTGCCATTTTTCCGTGCCTATGTGCCGCTGATATGCAACTGATTTAGTGTGGTATTACAGAAAATTTTGATGTTAAGGATGGTCGTTGCGTGGGTTTTATACAGAATGCAGTCAGGCAAGTGTATCCGGGGTTGAAGGTGGAACTTTTCTTTGTTTTGTATATAAGATGATTGGGACTACCAATTTGGGCAACGTTCGATGAAGGTATGCTGACAACTCATGTGACAGATTGTGAGCACACTGCTTTTGGTTCCGTTAATGTACACGTGTATACAATAGGAATACATGATGACGTAATTCAAACAGTATCGAAGACATGCTGATCTGCTATATATATATATCGTTACTTGAAAACATGTTGTCTGCTCTACGTACTTAAACAACAACCTTACCAAGTAGATCTAGTGAATGGAACACTTGTTTACCGCATTTGCTCTCCTTTGCTTCTTATATTATAGCTGCTTATTGTGCTGAGGACTATCCGTCCAACAAATGTACCGCAGCATTATGCAGTATTCTTCTGTTCTACGAAGGTCTTCGTTGTCTGGCCCAGGTAGTGGTAAGAATAGTCTTTCAGTTTTGCGGTTAATTAGCCAGTAGAACAAGCATTCCAAGCATTACGTATGTCCATACCTCACTGTTCCTCCCACACAAATTTTCTCCTGAAGTGCGGCAAAATTGTACACGCAAAGACGTATTTGCAAGATACAGAGGAACAACTGACGTATTCTGTTTTAGCCCACTAATCACTCAAAATGAAAAGGGATATTTTTGTCTTCGTCACATGCAGCCAACATTCTGTTGTGCGAAAAGTTTTGTGACGTGTCGAACATAATCACAAAGACACAAACAAACAAAACCCAGTTAACGAAAGCCGTAAGCGCTCTGGAACACCAAGGCTATTTTTACGATTGTCCAAACGTTTACCACAAAAAATTGCAAAAACAGCCCCATAACGTTGGGACGGGACATTTTTCCCTGTGGGATCGCTGCAGTCTCTTTGACTGATAGCGTTCCCTATTTGAAACCGCAAAATCCGTGTGTGCGGTAATGCCGCCCGAAAGATGTCAGCTACATCGGACTTCACAAAGATCGATGTACGGTGTGCCAAATCACACTAGTTTTCCGTACGTTCCGTACAACAATTGTTAGGAACGAATCGTCTAAAACAAAACGGGCAAGACGTGTTCAAACATATAAGAGAATGAAAATTTACAGAATCCACCACTGCAGTATTGTAACGTAAAACAACCTGTCACAGACTAGAACGGTAGGGCTACAAGCGATAATCTATAGGGAATGCTTTGCTAGGTGTTATCGATTGAACAGGTTGCTTTTATGAGTAATTCGCAATGTTCTTAAAAACTGGAACTATCCAAAAGTTAATATACTGGTCAAATCAGTTACAGCATACAAATGAACTGACCAGGTTGACAAATAGATACAAAGTAGTTGAGAACATTCAGCGTTCTTTCGAATGCCCTAGTGAAAGAGAGTATTTTGGCTTGCGGTGTAGCGCCCTCACAGAGAGGATTAGCTTGTGAAATTACCCTTTGGATCACTAACGCACCAACGTTCTCAGTGGCTGTCTCTGCACGGACTTTCGCAGCTCATGATGTTGTGCTAATGGTCAGGCAACAATTTTCTATGCCATTATACTGCGATCGTCATTCTTGTAACACCAGGACCCTTGCAATACTCTGCCATTATCTGCAACTTTATAAAAAGGAATGCCTAATTGCTGTTAGCAGTGTGCCTGTTCCAAACCATTAATATGCTTTACATACAATCACACAAATAAAGCGAGGTTCGGCTGTGGAACTGAAGAGGTGGATTGTCTCGTGTTTGGTTGAAAGGCAAAATACAAAGTTCCTAGCCAAGCACCTAGAGTGAGGGGAAACTTCCGGTCTCAGGTGACGGGGTAACAACATTTCTGTTCGGACTTTATCGGATTGTTTCATGGCAATGTTTTTTACGCTATGCCCTCTGCAACTTTGATTACCACAGACAAATTCGGAGAGGGGGTAGGAAACAGCCTTTGGGTTTTACGGATCCACTGATGAGAACAGGATGCAGTGAAAGTAGCTGGAACTTTGGCGTAACATCATTTTTTGGTGTCAAAAGCTGGTAATCTAATCATTTTAAAGTGCTCTCTTTACTAACAAGGGATTTCACAGGAAAGTGGAAGTGAGCAGTTGCCCTCTAACCTAGCCTTCTTCAAAATGAAGTTACTTAAGCAATGAAGTTGCAAATTACCCACAAAAGTTCCATTTGCTCCGAATTAAGACGGATAAAATATGGTTAACCAAGTAAAACTGTTGGCCCAACTCAACAAGACCATGTGGTGGATTTATGGAGGTCGTCATGAATTTCTATCAAAGTAGGTAATAGATGTTTCACACTTAGGTTTGACACGTCAACGGAAGCCATGCTTCAAGGCTTTGGAAAACTACGTTGGAGTCGAAAAGTGTTTCGCCGACACTTATAAACTCCAAACTAGACGACTGAGGCAACACAATGATGAACTGACAGTCTCACAGCTTAATTGGGAAGAAGCTCCATAGTCGAAGGTATCAGAGTGCCCTATGCTAAATTTTTCTTGAGATTGAAAGAAATGGCTTGAGATTTGAATGCCTGAGAGATTGATGGACCTGAAGTTAATGAGGAATATATCAACAGACTGTAAGTGCGTGTATTAAGCTGTAATGAACTGACAAGTCACTGCCTAGTCCTGCGGGCCAAGAGCCTTGTAGTTTGCCCGGAAATTCCAGTTAGAATGTTATAATTTTGTTACGTTTACCAGTTGTACATTCTGTTGTCAAACATTGCAAAAAAACATATTCAATCTAATGTTACGACAACTTCGGTTTGCAAATAGCTGCGTAAATCTATACCAGTGTAAAACAATGATCTAATTTTTTATTGTTAATATAGTCCTTTGAAAAAATACGCTGAAAACATTAAGGACGTAATAATTTGCTAGCTAATCCATAAAACTTGCTTCTTATAAAACTTTTTGATGGTATCCGAAACCCCTGATGGCGGGATTTAACAAAAAAATTAAACTCTACAGGTGGCTAAACTTTTTGGGGTTTGATGCGAAATTTTCGTCACCCGCAGTTGAAAGTTGAACTCGTCTATATCTTTAGGACCGATCCCACATTCGAGGATAATTCGATTGCAAAATAGCTATGCAAAAACTTTTTCCTGATAAGGCAACTACTATTAACGTCATTTTGTAAAATGGAATGTACCACTGGTGTTTTTATCTGTTATTTCACAGTGGGTTTTGGCATGTGCGTGCAATACTACAAACCAAATAAGTCGAGCCACCGAAAAAGCATACAGAATCAAATACAGTAACGACGTTCCCTTGAAATAACCGCGATGACGAAAGTTGATGTTGTAGGATCTTGCTTACACATCGTTAAAAGTGTACACAGCAAAAGCACTAAACTTGGCGTTCCATTATGCATACATAGTTAAAATTGTTTTCCGACGCTTTTTGTTCAAACACCGTTTTTTTTGGTCCCACCATTCTCGACAACATGCTTCTAAGGGTCTTTGTGCTCCAGTATCTTTCTTTCTTTCTTGCGCACACTTTAAACACCAATGGGACAAATATGATCAATCCACCATGAAGGCTGCTCAGCGCCAAACACAAAAATGCGTGCAGAGCAGGACATTCCAATTCTCAGTTTACAGGATCGATAGTTAAGGGCAGAAAATCAATGACCTTGAAATCATATATATTTGCACCTTACTATGCATGAGCTTCAACCGTTTGGTAACTGATGGGTAAAATGTAATCTCTAATGCCTAGCAATTATAATAGTTGGCATAATTGCAGACAATGATGCTGCCGAAGTTGTCAGTAGTTTAGAGATAATTTGTACAGGCATGACGAGATATGACGCTGAAGGGGCTGATTTTGAGAAGAAAATGAATCCATCCGAAATGGTTCTAGTTAGGTTTCTGACGCCCGCTTGCATCATTTGTCAAGAGATTAGGTTAGTATGGGATTCGTGCCTGGGACAACGGAAGTTGCACTTCTTTATTTATCAGAATTTTTAGTCTAGTGTAGCATACGGATACAACTATGTATTATTTACTTGCTTACTGTGAACAAGGATGGGCACTGCCTAAAAACCAAGCCACATAGATAAAAGAGTGTAGTAAAAGCATAGCTTGGCCAAGTGATTGAGAAGCTGTAAGTTTCGCCGACAGAACACTTCATCCAAACTAACGTTTATTTTTGGCACGCAGGATGATGAAAGTCGTTTGAGGTATGACCCCCTATGACTTGTATGCGGTTAAATGCAAATCGTCACATTAGATATGAGGTGAAATTCAGACTACCTCTGACTGTCACGTTTACCATGCGTTCTAGGTTATAAGCCTCGTCGAACACGTGTTGTTTCGACTTGACAGCCTACCGATTTGCGCCGTCAAATTTACGAAATTGCTGTTTCTTCTTCTGGACATCTGCTTCATCATACTCACAACCAAGCTCTCACTCATATTGAACGTATCTTGAAATCAGTAACGATACTGGGGCTTTGTAATACGGATGTGTTCGCCACTCTCATAACAACGATAATTAAATTTTCATATCCTTATCACTGAAAACCCGATCAAGTGTTCGAAAGCCGGTGTGGTTCTAAAATTTGGGTGCTCATTTTCGACGTCTAATCAAGGTGTCCGAATGCAGTTGACTATTCTGGTTTCCTGAAGCAATGTATACTGCGTTTTATTATTTTTCAGAAGGGTACAAGTATTTGTTGCGCTATAACTGGTTTGTTCTATAGATCACAGGCGATTTTACTTGGTTACCGGTTTATGCTTTAAATGTTGGTGGTTCCGTATGAGCGAGTTATTACTTCTAATTCGGATAGGATCAATCAGCGATAAGGTCATGCAAAATGCATCCTATTTCTTCTGAATGGGTACTAAGCCGGAAAGCAAATAACGCCAGTCTTCGTTCTACCATTGACCTGGGAGCATTTGGCAACCTCGTCATCAGCTGACTATTCACCATTTTTCAAGTTTTCCTGTCAGATACCAGATTAATTGTGAAACAATATCCAGCTGAACGGATTACGAAAATGATTCAGTCACTCCTCACAGCAAATGCGGGTTACTAGCATCTAATTAGAAGCTTACTTGCGTCGTGTTTTTTGGAAGGGTAAGTCAGCAGTCTATTCTAGCTTTATATTCTGCATTGTTTCGATCGTGTTGCTATATTGGGGCAAAGCTAAGAGCTGACACGGGTTATTTAGGCTCGTCCCTTACATTGCGGGCTTATATTGATAACTGATACGTTTTGGTCCCGTTCGATACATGATTCTTCTATAATAAATAGAACAGCGCTGGAGACCAAATGTTTTCGTGAAACCCAATTAACTGACTTAAGCACTTCCTCCCTGGTCCTGAAGTCAGTCTCCTTTTTCTTGGCATTTACCGTTTCACTTCCCGGCTGTTTCTTTGGTTGTCAGCAGATTTATCGCCACGTGACATACATTATCCACAATAAAGTAGTTTTTTTTATCTTTCTTGCTAAAACAGTGTCGGCATGTTGGTCAATTGTCACAATTGGAAATTAACTTCAATCTCATGTATACGGATGCATCTCACAACTGGAGTTTGGAACTAGTCAAACCTAACCCAAATTGCCGACATGTTTGTGTCTTCTATGCTTTCATCATCAGAAAAACCTTCTTGCGTTTACTTGCAACAGACTACTTGATATCTGGTCTTAGAGTTGAGCTATTGACTTGTGGTGTAGCACGATTCGCTTGAATTATCCCTAAATGTGTTTGACATGTAGGTATGTATGTCAATCAGTGTGATTGAAGTGAAACTTTCATGGATTCACTGATTTTCAACGATCCTGTTATCCCTGTATTGATGATCGTTAACAGCTTAAGGATAGCCGCCGTTTGTTTGACTGAACCAAAATATCTTTGTCCCGTCTTTGAAGTACTGGAATATCTTATTTCTCATGACATGATCGTCTCAGGATCCGGGCTATTTAGCTGGATTACTATATACACGTCTGAGCTTTCGGCGACTGATTGAACACGCTACACTCATGGGTGTTCGGAGCATCGGTTAAGAAAACATGACTAACCAGTATTAAGCTTGTGCGGCATGATAGAGCTTATGGGTTTTGGCACTTTGCATAAGAGGAAATAACAGTTTTCAAGGTCATTAAGTGGCTCCAAAAATGACGGGAACCAGTAGATCCAAAACGGGTTTATTTTCGTTCTAGCCTACCTTAGTCAAGCAGCAGTCAATTGGCAAGACAAATGGGTCTCACATTCCCCAACCTCTATCGAGTAATAAACATACCAAAAAAACCCACTGACAGTTAGGAATTTTAATGATTTTTCATTAACTGAATGCCCTCCCTTTAGGAAAAGGCTATTTTCGGGAAGGGTGACAGACCACCTACGTAATCTAAAAGTAGAAACAATCAAATATTTCTTTCGTATCCGAGGCGCTCTCGCAAACTGTTCCAAACACATGTTGAGAAACACAACGAAACGAGGAGAGAAATGCTGTGCATGAAGTACTGCCAAAACCGGCAGTGCTTCATGGCACTTAACTTTTCCTATTTGCATACGTTCTGCATGCAAACGGTAACGACCGAGGTATATGGTGATTTACCACTTTACAAGCTCTCACTGAAGGCTTGATTGTCAGGATCTCCCGTCACTTTGTTCGAAACTTAGCATTCAGTCCGTTCGGTAGGATAGCGTGGGACTCAGCGTGAGTTGGTTAGTTGGTCTGGTCTTTACAAGGAGTTGCACCACTCATAAATGTATTATCCCTAATGCTTTGTTGAAGGTCAGTCGGAAAACGAGTCACTCAGTAGACTGGTATTTATGAGTATATTGTGATTCATGTCTTATCAGCCTTTTGGCTTCAGAAAAAATTGTCCAAACTCCAACTCCATTATGTCTCCATTGTAACCCTGGCTAAACCCCTAATTCTCTATAATGAACGGCGGCCAATAGCCTCTGACTCAATGTTGACTCCCTGTTGATTACTCCCCGCTAATGAACTTATGACACCGCATTGATGAAGAGAATTAGGAAATTATATTTGAAGCAAATGGTAAGCTGGGTTTAAGTTAACCGCACAATCACCTGCATCACTAGCAGGTCAGCCGGTGAATGTTACGGATGAAATTTTTGATTCTACCCTCGATATCAACCGCTGAGTCAAACAGATAGTTTCTTATGGGTTTGTTTTTAACTACTATGCTTGGAACACAATCAACCCAGAGGTAGATCATGAACTTGAAGAAGGTTAAGATAGTCAGTCTCATCGTTTATGAGTGGAGACAAAAGAGATAAAGAGACAAAGAGATAAAAGTAGAGAGTGAATGTGGTAGTAAAAAACAAAAACGAAATGCATCGCATCAAAGGTAATACGGCTGACTTTATCTTACACAACTGGACATTATCCTGATTAGAATCAGCTTAACCCAAATTAAGTTCTTGAAATGTCAGCGAAGTATGACCCCGTCCACATGGACTCGTTAGTAATGGTCTCTGTGATAAGTTTTTCACGTTAATTAGACTGACTACTCTTTAGTGTTCTTTCTAAATGAATAAACTTCTCTACGTGACAAAATTTCCACGGATGAGCCCTGGTTGCATGTGAATCCGTTGTTCTTCGCGTGGTGCGTCTTGTCAGTCGCACTCCTCTGGTGTGGAAAGGAAATACAATTAGGTAGCCTTAGTTGAACTACTCATAAAACACTTGACGCAGTGCTCAATATACCAAAATACACAATGGGGTTAGCTTGGGTGAAGCCGTTAATAGGAATTCGGGCCTGGAGTTGCACAACTGGGGTTTCAAGCTGGCAAACATGAAATTAAAAGCCTCATTTGCACAGAGTTTTTGAAAAAGTCAACATCCTAAAGCGTTTTCCCGGGCTCTTATGGACGTTGTCTGAATGCTGAACGATAATGAAAAAATACTGTTGAACAACTCAACTATTTGCGAATCAAACTTCAATCAGATTCAGGGACGGTGCTTTAAGCCTCCAGACCGGATACTGCTTGCACCCTTCGACAGTAGTACAAGCTGTCACATTAGTAGCAGTGCGACAAGCTCGAGTAATGAAACGTTTCTGACATCACCATATGCCATTTTTGTGCCTTCCACACTCCAGGACTAACGTGGAACAATGATGGGATTCCAATGGGCAGATTGCACTATGCGTATAGGGATACGTACTTGTTTTCATGTCGGATTTATATTCATGCGGTTTCAAAGTGACCTCGAAATCGACGTACTGTGTAAGACAAACGCTTGACTGCATCTGAACAAAGGTACCTGACTAACAACTGAACATTTGTGCTTTGGTCGTCTCTTGTCACATCCGGCGCTTGTCCTACTTGGGATGTAGCCAATAATGATGAGAAATGTGGGACAAATTAAGATGCAGGTTTTGAAGAGACCTATTGTTTAGAAACATGGAATATCGTTTTTCAACGAATTAAACTCGTTACTTTACTTCGCAATCGCTGTCTATATCACACAAGCAATTGTACGTACTGTGATTATTCATATCTTTCCTAAATACGGATGTTTACAGACATACCAGTTGAAAGAACCAATCCTCAGCGTCAGGTGTTGCTACCGTAGAAGACAAATTATGATAAAGCTGAACGTACTGCCGCACAAATCTCGCTTGCTCCTCAGCATATTCGAGTAAGAAGGCTAGCTTGTTCCGTGTGTTAGTGACAAGCTAACCACTAAATCTCTCATTGATATTTAATGATATAAAAGTGCGCCATCTAATTAGCACAAGTCACTTGAATGCACTGACGCCTAAAAGTATTTCTATCTAGGTAGCGGGGGATCCAGAAACTTATTATTACCGCTTTCTATTGGTACCACAGACTAACTGTGCTAAGGCACAGAGAGAACAAACTGATTACTTTCCGTAGATCTATCTTAATTCCTAGTCGTGCCAGACTCTTTGCAATTTCGTCTTGTTCTACGCCTACAGCCCTCAAAGGTAACGGTCTTGAGAAGCATCTATACTCAAAACTAACTGCAACGTCGAATGAGCAAGTTGAACGAACAGGTAAAAATTCTCCACTTTGTATGAAAGCAAAGTCCCATGGACCATGTATGGGGTTTTAGCGTTTGAGCACAGTTAAAACAGCAAATTTTTTCTGATTTTGTTCCTGGCTGATTCTTAAAACTAGGTCATTATTATTATAGATGGTTATGCAGGTTACAAAATTCATAAACTTGTGCGCAGAGTGACAGTGAAGTGGAGTACTTAGCTGCGTTTCACACATGAGGGTCCTTTCTGGGTGATTATAGGTTACACTTGACCGCGTAAGGGTTGCTGCCCAGATATCGACCAACAGGTAATAGCCCTAGAACTCCTCACAAACCAAGTTAATATGGACCTGCATGACGACGGTACTTAACTCTAGTTATTTTCGCGTGATGCCCTGTAAAACCCTCACCATCACAACTCACATTTTTCTTGTATGGTTTTACAAGTTGTTTTCTCACTACCATCATATAAAAGTGTTCTTCTTGTGGTAAGGTGTGAAGCTACCCATAGTTTGAAAAAAAAACATCTAGGCTATGAAGCAAATCTGGGTTACTGGCTATGCCAAACCAAGACTCCTGGACCAATCTGATATACGTAATTTAGGTGATTTCCCAGCCAACGTCTGACTGCTCCGAGAAGAATATCTGAAATCGTCCTACCATGACGATCGCCGCTTTTGTACTACTGTCTATCTATCAAGGAGAACTTCCATGGAATATTGAGAGGTTATTTAAAATATGTAAGATTCGTCACCCTCAAAATACTAGAATGACACCATGGTGGAACTTCGCAGTAACATCCGTAAAAGTACTGCGAGATTCTGTCCTATTAAGGAAATTAGCTTGACTTACTTGAACTGGAGTTACCAAATTGCGGTCAGAACACCCATGGTGATTTGTTAACAAGGTGAGTAAATGATGAAAACCGTTAGGTAAATCGGCTATCTTTATCTGAATGTCGTAAGCTCCAATAACGGTTCTCCCTACTGAGAAGAAGCAGGTAAGGGGAGGAGTTTTGATAAAACCATTCTATTCGTAAAATTTGTACTCTGATCAACAACTCCTCACAAGGTTTTCTGCCCGAAGGGTTTTCAGATCCAGGCAACGCATTCTTAAAGAAAATAAGCTTCAAATCCATATGCATTTGAGGACAGAAGAGTTTCTGTTTACTTAGGAGGTCTTATGGGATCTTGCTTAACTTTGACTGATGTCCAAATAGGACGCTTCTGTAAGAATTCAGGCGATTTCGCTGTGTGTGGGTACGGATGCGGTGGTATCCTGACCACAAGCCACGCCACTAAGCATACATCGTAACTCTAACAGACTGTCATGGAGTGTAGCGAAGTCAGAGTGTGTAGCTTCCTCAAACTGTATGCAAAAGCGGCACGGGCTAGTCCTGAACTGGTTTTGAAGTTCCTGGATTGCGTTTAACCCTACACCATGTTACTTAGCCATATAGTCAATCCAAAGTTGGGATGGCGAGTAGTCCTATCGGTAAGAAAACGACACTTCAACCAACCTAGAAATGAAAGAGCCGCAGGAAAGCACTTTAGAAACACTCTGATAGATCAATTGATTGCCCTCCTTTTAAATCGGATTTCGATTCAAAAGATCTCGTCTTTTTGGGTTGATGGGTAGTCATATCACCGGTGTCCGAGGATCTTTCATTCGCCAAACCGTAATAATCGTTGACGCAACTTAAATAGCACAAACTGTCCGGTCAGTTGTGGCCCTAGCAAACATAATGATTGTTTAGCAAACAAAGCAGTACTCTCAGTTTCTTTCAATGGTTAACATTGTCGTCTGGGCGACCAGCTTAAAATGGCATCTCACCTTCTCTTTCTACACCAACTGTCTCTGAATATAGATGAAATTTTATGATGCGAACGAGTAATAGCGTGCGTTTGAAGTATCACGAATCGTTATGCTTAAAGTGCTTCATCGTCTCCAAAAAGGATGACGGCTTGATTTGCTAGATAGACAGAAAAATGAAAATGACAAATTATAGACATAGAGACATGCCTGTTTTCCTTGCCTGAACTATCTTCGGGTATACGGCAGATTGAGCAGGATCACTTGTATCTTCACGATTGACTAGACAAACATTTCTTGCTCAGTAGTCTTGTCCGTACGATAAACTACAGGTAATCCGACTGTGAGCAGAATCGTGCAATGGGTTATGAAGTCTCATGAGACCTCGGGGAAGAATTTCAGGCAGTGAGATCTTGTGACCATCTGTGTTCCTTGAATAAGATCTAACTTGGCCAACCGACCTGCTGGCATTTCCCTTTTTTCTCTTTTCAGTTTGACCTGTTAACAAGGATCGCGGAGGAAAAGAAAACCATCTACCAGAGAACCCTTTAAAAACAGGGGATGTAAATACACGGTATGGTTTGTTACATTCAATTTAAAACCGAGTTTATAAGAAGTACGGTACAGTCAGCAGCTGTAAACTGTGACATTTTAGGTAAAGAAATTGGCGAAAAAATCAGTTAACCTACACTAGTGGAATTAACCCAGTGGGCTTGGCCTGCATAACGATGACGTTTTTCAGAATTACAATTTTGATGGAGTGGTACGACAGAGGCTATCGAAGAGGATCATCTGCCGTTGGAGTAAGATTGCGGACGTGAGACTAACCGCTAAGGGTTAGTGGTGATGAGCTATGAGACACACTGAGAACCGCAGACTGGATGGACAGCGACGGACAAAAGAAGACTTTGGAGTTCCTTAGAATTCAAATGATGGAATGGATTAAACTATTTGAGCAAGATGGATCTATGGATATTTCTAGTCTGCTTTCGGTCGTCATGACCCCGGGAGTACTGGAGCAAATATGGTGGAAGCTTCGGCCAATCTAAGGCTGCTGAAAACACTACGTGGAAAGAGTGTCAATTAAGGGGATTAGACGATCCTTAAACTATTCCTGGTGTCAATATGAGGAAACTGAATCCAGAAGTACATGCATCATATAGTTTTTGAGGGACCTGCTGATCCAATTGACTGGTTTTGTTTGAAGGCACTTTAGTTGAAGCCTCTCAGTAAGGTCAGTTTTTCGAATTTGGCGAAAGACTCTGGAGATATTTTGTACCACCATTTTTGTACCGCCAAACGGTCACAGCGCGTAGGACAACACATCGGATTCTAAAGGATTTGCTTTACAAAAGCATAGTTTATGCTGCTTCTTAAGCCAAAAAATTCGGAAAATGAGAAGAATAAAACTTGATATGAAGCAAGTGGAAAACGTCTGATGGAAAGACATATCCTGTCTTAATTAGATATTCAGCGGAAATCCTCAGTAGTTATTGGAAGCCTTCCCCATAGACCTTTCGATTTTTGAATTTGCCCATGGGAAAGACGAATGAAGTCACGGTGCGAATTCTGGTGACATCATTTTCCAATTGGCTCTGTCAATTGTTTCCTTTTTGAGGTACTGTTCCCTAAATGGCGTTTGTAAAAATTTTCTCTGACAAAGGCTTGTCCCATAGCTTACCCAAAGCTGAAAGTCGCATCTCAGTCTTTCTTGCGCGAGATTTCAGTCGACTGTAATCAAAACACCGTTTTCTATTTTCCATATGGTCTGGAGGTGCGCACATATGGAAGCAAAATTGAATTGGAAAGCAGCCAACTTTATGTCGGAGCTAGTGGGTACAAAGTAACAACACATGTTGCGTTTGTGTTTTTCTTTTACAGCAACATCAACAGATGTGACAAAAACTGAACGAAAGCGCAAAATCTGGCATGTAACAACTCAATGATTCAAGTTGTTTTTTTGTTGGGCGATACCACGTTTATTTGTGGGCAAAACACTAGGTTCCGTCCGAAAGGGTTATTGGAATCTCTTAGCGGATAACGGGGTCCAAAAGAACGCAAGGTAATGAATAGTGACAGTCGAAAATAGGTTTCAGTCAACTGGGACTCGTATCAATGTTAATTTATGCTGGATAACTTGGGGAACACCGTTGGTATATTTCATAGAATTTTGGTTCCACCGGTTCCGTTTTTCAGAATGTCTGAATCGCCAAGAATTATGCTTCTGTATGAATTCGAACTGAACCAACCGGAAGAAAAGCCGCAATGATAGGACGATAATTAAATATGATTCGGCAACGGCGTTTACGCGGAGCACAGTGAAACCCGTCCAAAGGTGAGGGAGGATAGACTTTATTCTGAAAAGCAATAATGTTCAAACATCGAAGTGCCCTAAAGTTACGCTTTTAATTTCAAGGGACCGTGTTTAATTTTACCCGACGTTTCAGACCGCAATTACATTCGTTATACCTATTTATAGCTTAGCATTCTTGTCTTAGATGTGACGGTTTAGATAAACATTAACCAGAAGGGATCGGACACTAGAGGAACCCTAAGATAATAACTAGGACCGTTTTGTGTTCTCTAGCTTCATCGACTGAGGCTGCTTTGTCAGACACGGGGAAATATATACCTCGTTCTAAAGGAAATATACGAAACACAGCTGTTCGATGTCACTAAGTTTGCAATTCTGTTAGAATTTTAGGAGTTCAGGGAGGAAAGGGTGTAACTCCAAGTGACTGGTCACGTTTATGAGAGATAGCAGTGTGCGCAACTGACTTGTAGCAGGACCCACTGGTAAGTCTGCTCAGACATGTCATTTAAAAGCATTATTTTTAAACCGTTATTAATATCAGTTACGCTGGTGCTTTCCCCCCTTATTTTGGCTTCACTAATACCTGTTGCACCAAGTCAGTACACCAAGTTTGGCTAGTGTGTTAGAATGGTTAGTTTTGGGTAGAAAATTCCTGAGCAAGAAGCGATTAGCCAATTTTGATAAAACGAAGTAGTAGCTCGGAAAAAGGCGTTTGTGGCTTTGACTTAGAGCAACTCGAGAGCAGTTCCTGTTCCTTACAGGCAGTGACGCTCAGCTCAACTAGTAGGTGAGCACTTTCGGTGCTACAGCATTTAGGTATAAATACCTGACCAACTGACCAACTTTGGATTGGCTCAGTAGCCTCCATGCCTAGGAAGTGCACTGTAAATCATAGAGGTGCTTTGGAACAACTTCAGCTTCCATATTCGATAACCTGATGCCAAGGCTTATGTTATAACTAATTCAAATCTCAACGATGTTCTTATACAGCAAGCTGGGGAAGTCTGTATGATTTCTAGGATATTTGGATCACCAGCTTGATGTTATCATGCGTTGTGCACATTTTGCAGTGTTCACCTTAGACCTCGGTCGACCCTGTCACATCTAGTTTATGAGTTTCAATTAAAACGAAGCGCGTGGTCACTTGTCTTATGCGTTATGCACTAGCTCACTCGTAGTTGCGGTGAAACAAACATTGGCAGAACAGATAGAAGCTCATGCGGACATGTCTCAGGACATTTTCTTCATTACTTGAGTCATGTGTCTACTTGATCTACCGATTGCCTGCAAGGCCAGGCCCGATTACCTGCCTCATTTATCGCCAAACATTCTATTCGCGGAGCACAAAATTGAACTCAGTAAATAATTTTACTGAGCAGTCAATCGAAAATGCTGGCTTTAGGTTTATCAGTGTTTATCAGTCAGTAATGACCCAGCTTATGCGCACAAAAGATTCTGACACAGAGTGTCAGTTTGCCTTGGACTTCAGAACGGAACCTGACTGACAGACCACACGACTGGAGCCGTTCCACCCTATTGTTGCTAATTACTCCTCATTGACGTAAAGTTGAGGATTTTTAACTTTACGGCTTGAGAGATAAAAGTCAAATGTCGACATCCATCTCCATTATTCTCTTACTCGGATCTAACTCCCGTTTGACAGCCGGTTGACAAATCCTCCAAGTGGATAGTGAAAAGTTGGGAATATCCATTTGACCGTTCTTAAGTCATCAGACTTTCCCTGAAATACTTAGCATGATCCGAAAAAATCCTGTTTTATCACCACACAAGTGTGGTCAGTGGCTGATTTCGATGCGGTAAAAAGTGAAAGCTGTAGATCAAGTTGCCCTACCCACTGATTGTGTTACATCCACCTTATGAGTCCCAATCTGGATGAAGCGTTGCGGAACTTCGCATCACTTTCTGAGCTGACAATATAACGTAATGTTTTCCAAATTCTAGCAGGTAGGTTGAAGTCCTCAAGGGATGATGAGTTTCCTCCACGACATTCTCTCCAGCTTCTTGTCACCAATGACAGTGAGCTTCCATCCTGACTGATCGTATTTGATTTCTGTTAGTTTCGAAACCACTTCTGAAAGACACATTCTTTGTGAATTTCATCATGTTTTGTCTAAGCACTCACACTATTAAGTTTGATCAAACGACGTGTGTGTAATCTCTCTATGTCCCCTTGACTTCACTTTACCTTGGTTTTTCCATCTTAATTATTGATACATGTGACTAATCAAAAAACTGTCAGAGCAAAAGCGCTAGCGATTTGGTTGGAGCAGTTCAAATGCAACAAATCGTTAGACAGAATACATGTCACTGCTAATTGGTGGATACCGGAACGATAAAGCGCACTACGTCATATCGTTGGAGTGACAGTGAGAAATGATTTAGGCGATGGATACCGGAAATCAAGAGCTGATAGTATAAGGACGGGATTATTGGCAACTGTACTAGTGGAGGAAGGCTAGAACTGCTATAACGAGGATTTAAAGGGACGCTGTGGGACACTGCGCACAAGCAGTTGTACAGATTAACAGAACGGTTGATAGAACGCAGCGCATGTTAAGCCGTTTTCATGGCAGATGTGTCACTTGTGCCTAACCAGAAGTAGTCAAATGACCGGAGTTGGATTTGAACCACAGAACTTTTGGTCAGTAATTTCATGCCTTAAACAATGAACCGTCCCGAGCTGCCATGAATTTATGGGAGCACCTTTGCCCACAGTGCCGGATAATTCAAGAAATAAAAGGCGACTTTCAAGTTGCAAAAAACGACCAGTGTCGGTTACTGGAATCAGTGTCGCCTTTCCAGATTTGCTGGGAGGGTGGAAAGGTGACCGATGCATCATCACGCGAGACGAAACTCTGCTTTGTTCTAACGGATCTGCTTCTGTGCCTTAAGTAAACCTTCGGGGGACGTAACAGGGTGGAACCCTCAATGTCGAAGTCACTAGGTTAATATCACACAGGTGTTCGCACAGCTTCCATATAACTTTTTTGGAAGTGGTGGGCTTCGTCCTGTGGGCACTGTTGTTCATGTCCATTTAACATCACGAATTTCTTTCTTCTTCTTCACCATGTTCAAAGAAGACTGGATACAAGCCTCACGTTTAAGAAGAAGCAACCTTCACTTGATTTTCTATCCTGACGAACCAGTGGGGCCTATATTGCAGTGAGCTGTGTTGCAGGAGGCCTCGAAGCGCTCAAACAAACTTTCTAATCAAAGTTTCTTTTGAATCAATTACTGAACTGCCTTCTTCGCTTATCATTTGACTTTTGATCGCCTTCCTTAGGCCAGCCGAACGAATCAACCTGCATTAAGCGGTAAAAGCGGTAAACGTCTTTGCCATCTACTAAGTTTTCACTGACCAACAAAGTTGTCTGTTTTTCCTTAGACCATTTACTATTCGGCACTTGAGGGGATTGTGTACGTCGCCATTGTCGCTGCGTACTAGCATGGATTTCCTAGCATCAGCCATGACTAGCGCTCTGGAGGATATCAAACAGCCAGCTGGTCATATCGAGGAGTTTGTACAGAAAATTTTGAAAGCCTCCAGCGCAGCTCCTTTTATATTTTTTTCATACTTTATCCACGCGCTTGTTACCACAATTGTGTATTGATTGCTTTCACAGCATAGTCGACCCAGCTCAAATCGACACTATGGTAGTTATCCAAAAATGATGTATCGGCATCCTTCTTGGTGACTTGCAGGGACCTGAAGAAAAGCGAATTATCGTGCGTGCGTGCACTATGGCGTGATTGGAGTAGGTTTTTTGTCCCTGAAAGAGCGGCGGTTTGGAATGTGACTCATAGCCAAGCGATTCAATTGGCTCAATGGTTGGTGCGCACTAGGTAGCAGCCAGGTTACGTGGTGCGAGAGTTTGTGCTAAAAACGTCGGTCATTAGCGCACAACTAAAGCGGTCACTCCCGATTGTCTGTGCGGCGGGTGTCTACTTCAAACCGTAAATGCAGATTTGATTCTAAAGAGTTCAAACGACAAACTTTGGCATTCATATCGCCCGCAATATTGACAATGTCGTTGATTCTTGGTTAAATCCGTCCGGATAAGCAACTTTAGGAAGGTTTCTTCCCAGTTCCAGAATAGCACAATTGGGACGTAAGCTGGCACTACATATGGGCACCAAATTTTATGTTAAGTGGCAATGAACTCGACTGAGCTGATTGGACAAAATGCTGTTGCCCAAGTCGAGGGGAGGGTTTTTAGCTTCCTCATATTGAGCTAGTGAATGGGACATGGAGGGATGCACTGATGTCTCACTCCTAATGCTACTGCGCAAAGCAGAGTCTTTTGAAGTCTCATCGTGTTATTGGTAAGGCTTAACCGTCTTTCAACCGCATTGGGTAAAATGCCGGCTGCCAGGATCAAGGAGAACCGTCAGACAATTGAAGCCCACGGTTTTTTAAGGCTGACTTTTTCCGACATGTCCTTCCCTGAGGAAAGGCAGTTCCCATAAGGATAGGCATAGTGATCGCCTGTCTTTACTGTTCTGTGACAGAAGAAAATACGATGTTACCTCTGTACCCCCTCCCCCTCGATCAAAACATCTTGCCTGAACCCTCTGTTTTCTGCATCTACCTCACAGATTCGATATGCACCCCTCATCTCTAATGACCTTTGACATATCGAACCAATTCCGACGAACGTTTTACATGCACTTTCTACCATTGGCATTGCCACGTGCAGTGCACACAAGTTTGTCGGTATTTCAGACGGATTTACCGCCCACTCCAGTTATGATGTTTCTGTAGCGCTTTTAAAGCCCCTTAAGGCTTTCTTTGGACTTACACCAGTTCTCGCAACAATTTGGAGGAAAATTTGAAGTTTGTGTCCCTTTCATGTACGTACTTTTGTACACGAGGCACCATACTTTACTGTTTTCAGGACGTGTTCTAAGCTGGCTAGGTAATCTTTGTAGGATGCGTTCTCGACGTTGAAGTTGAGTCCTTTCATTACCCAGCTCAGCGAACAAACCAACGACCATCTACGCTACACGAGCTACCAACATTTTCCTCAATAGAAATTCTACACTCTCTTGCCCTTTGACAACTTTCACGCCGTTGCACCCTGTGGGACGGATGTCAGCCAGAGCAGCCGGCGGAATTGTGGCAGCACGCAAGCTCAACAGCCAATTTGAGGTAACAGCTTTCGGTGGGGATGCGACGTCTTATTTCGTGCTGTCACCAAACTGCATTTTCAAATCCAGGAGCCTTCCAGGTGGTGTACTGGACCTGAGAAAACTGCTCAACGTTTACGTAAACTCGGCTGCTTGGTGTTGCCTGGCCGAAACTAATCCAATGGAACCAAGTCGACCTGTGTTATCGAAAAGCAATTCGTACGGACACTCCATCCCAGTGGTTTGACAACAGCTGCAAACAGGATTAGACCCCAGATAATACCATGTTTGACATTGCCCTCTGTCTTACAATATTTTGGAAGCTATTATGAAGTATCTTACTGCCAAAAGGTGAACTTTAATTCTTCTTTGTTTTGATGACCTTCTCTATTAGTTAAGGCGTTCATATGTCTATTGTATTGCGAACTGCCTGAGAATCACATACAGAAGAATGTGCCCGTTTGCTATCTCGTTATTCTGAAATCCGAGATGTTCCATATGGTCGAGTCAGCAGAGTTAATGGGAGCTATAAGTCGTATATGTGATATCGTTTCACTTCTCATCTGATCCGATTATATTTGCCCGCAGTAGCCCAAGTAAAAGAAGTTATTTCACAGGGCTGCGGAGGGAAATTTAGGCAAACAGCTGGCTATAATCATGCAAACTTTGGCTCAAGAAAACCACTGATTCCTGTTTGTCAGTGTTGTTGCGACTTTAATGCCATTGTGTTATTCATCGAGTGTAACCGTTTTCAAAACAGTCACCGCCAGATATGTTTTGGTGACGACGATCCTCCTATTTGGGTTTCATTCACATATGTTCAGAATATATTCAGAAATGGTTTCAGCTATCCAGGTAAGAGACATTTGTAACCATCGGTTAATTAGTTTTTTTTTACCTTGTTTTTTGTTTACATGCTATGGCATCAACTTCCTTGCTATCATGTAACGGAACACAAGGATGTCGTCTGTTCTTTCATATTCCGATTAGGTTTTGTTTCTTTTAAAGGAAGTGCCGCGATATGTAGTATCAGTATGCGAATAAAATACTGACTTTAATTCACCCAACAAATGTTTTGTCATTTTGAGCTCTCTTGAATTTCCGGACAAATTTACCATATGTGTTTTCACGAACACAAAAGATCTGTTATATCTCATCCAAAAAACGCTTGCATTTTTCATTCCTTGCACTCACTTCGTTATACCCATCAGCACCGCGATGTTCTTACAAAGGTTAAAAACCAAGAACAAGCGGTATTTGGTGTTTGAAGTGTAACACAATGCCAAGAGTTAACCGGTCATTTAGAAATAAACACTGTGTCTACCTTATGTGACCCACGAAAGGTGAAAAAGTTCATATGGGCTGTCGATGTCTGTTCAGCGAACTTATGAATATTGTAACGTCAAGAAAATATATTGCGACGTCTCAAGTATCATACTAATTGCAATATGAGACAGCCTTTGTGTGGCATACTAAGATAAGTAAAATTATGAACGAGATTTTTAGCTAGGATTCATTTGGGTTTCATCAACACAGTATTGTTTTGCAACTGAGTGTATTTCATCAATAACAAGGTAGCACTTCTCTCTTAAAAATGACACATTCCGTTCTTAGATGAGACGCATTTCTGCCAACGATCAGTGTAAGAAATTCTACGGAAAGTCAGACAAACCCAAAGAAAAAATCCTATATTAACATGCGAAACGCTACTTTCATAGTGGTAGTGCACTAAGATCACCTAAAAGCATGCTGATCACTGACAACCGCTCAGTTTTCTTTAACCATGATTAACTCATTCGATTGTCTATCGTTATTCTATGTCGAATTAACAAACGCTAACTTCTGGTTGATATAGGTGGCTTAAAAACGATTGCAGGGCGATCACTTGTACGGGGCGGAACAGTAAACCTGAGATTTTGTGAGCGTTAATACAGAGGGTCGTCACTATTTTCAGAGTGTGTGGTTGATCAGTTTTCCGTAATGATCAGTGCACAACACTGCCGGTTGAGCGTGATGAGACTTGCGGAACATTGTGGACAGATGAAGAGCAGGTTTGTTCTTGTTTTCGGTTGATTTTGGATTACAAAGATGGTTTCTTTGATATTCTTCTAGCGTACTATCTTATCCGTTGCTTATTTTTTGCCTTGAAAATTTCCATAATGTTTGTGAGGATCTTTGGCTTTAGCTAGTCGGATTTCACACCAAGGGTTGGTAGAGTATGCGGGAGTATGCCAGGATACTACATATTAAAAAATACAGTTGAACTTTACTACAGGCTACTTCTGCATCCAGTGTCGTAATCTGTCTTTTCGATCCACTGCCGGAAATCTCCCCCCAGGTCAGGACGATTATGGAGAAAATCGCAAGACCCAACATTCTTGCTCAACGTACATGTCATGAAATCTCATCAGCTTTTGACAATACTTCTATAATCTAAGCGCGATTGTAAGTGTGTAGGTTATCAGTTGATTCAAGCCGCTTTTCTGATGTTGGGCAGCGTGGATGTCAGAGCAATTCACTGGGATAAGTCGGACGATCCAGGTGGAATTCGTTGCATTTATTCTGAAGATTCCTCTAATTTCCCGATGCTTAGACGGTAAATTTGTTGGGTCATATCTGAATATTCCTTGCTTAAGCACGCCTTCTATCCCGGCCTATTTCTGCTAAGTCTAACGAGAGTAGTGCCGGTGATGGTGCCTGAAACTTCCGGTAAATTGTGTACAGTCCTCAGTATGTTTACACATACAGAGAAGCCAACAAAAGGGATTACCTAGCAATCCTAAAGCCTAAACAATCGCGTCATCTCAAACAGGAAGTACCCGAAGTGCTGTGAATACATCCTTCTAATGATTTACCGTTCAAGAGTCTAAGTTTACTGCAAAGCGAGTAGTCTACCTTAGGCTTAGTAAAAACATCTCGTCAAAGTAACCCAAGAAAACTTCCGGACCGAATTTATTAAACGCTGAGAATGCTAGATAATTGGGTTTATGTCTTGTTGTGCGTCCATATACTAGCTAGCCTTGGTCACGCTTCCTGTCATGCATGAAACTGGATTTTGTCTGAATGGACGTCACCAGGCGCCCCATTTATATGGCGATGCAGCTTATCATTCTGACTCATAGCTCTTACCGTTTACAATACATAGAAAAACATCAGAAGGCCAATAGCACAATAACGTATTAGGGGAGTACTTAGAGGATTTTCCCAATGCAGCAAGAGATGAAGCGACGTCTATTAAAAAAATCGCCACTAGCTTTTTAGATACTCATGTGGTTTGGCTCAGAGCTAGCCCGTCGGGCGTGGTCAAGCCTGTGTGGAAACCAAAGACCTCCTTACCAAAGTCTGTGTACACGCCAATCATCTTTGGATAAAAACGAGCCTATTCAGCTGATGGGAGTTATGATAATCAGAAATGTATGTCACTGAAATGCAATGGGCAAAACGCCTACCGATGGGCAACGCAAAGAATTTACATCCGGATGACAAATTGCATAATCAAACAGACAACCAAGAAAAGAATCAGTACCTAATACGACTTTTATAGACGGCCATCTTACTGACCGGAGGCATCCTTTTTTGTAACATTCCGTTTCAGGCAGAACGTATACAACGATATGCTTTTAAGCAGAACATCCATGTTACCAAATAACCAGTGTATAGTATATATATATATGTATATATATATATATATATTCATTGTCTCTCAGTGGCAAGACCAGTTCGAAAATTTCAAAGGTGGTAAGTCCTCAAGTCAATCAAGATGAAATATGAATGTTTCTTCAGTGGTTTAATGTCAATGGAAACAAACATCAATAAACCCCAAGTAAGCATCATCAAGACAGAAGCAAAGTTGATCGAATCGGAGTAATTCGTAGTTACTTACGTCAATCTTCAAGTCAATCATATTACAATGACTTCTAATTTCATTGGCAAATTGCGGACTTCCGGTAACTGTATTAATCACTGTGGGTGTGCTGAGTAGAATCATGGAAAAATGAACGAATCTATGTGCAACTCGTCAATAGATCTGATACACCGCAGTATTACAACCTATCTTAACTGCATTAAATAATCTGGTTTAGAGTTTCATTTAATTTAGTAAGGAAAGATGTGGGATTCAAACAGAAGCCTGAGGACTAGCCACATCGAAATTCTCCGGCTGTCTCCGAAATACGTCTGGTTAATCAACACACTGGCTTACTCACGTACAATGTGCAAATCAACTTTCTCGAAAAAAAGCCGTCATTCCAGGGGTTGTGTAACATCAGGTCACGTAATATAAATCGGCAATTCTTCCTATCAGCAGGACTGTATTCGCTATATGAGTTGATCAAATCTGGTTGGTCATCGGTGATTGAAAGCTAGTGTCCTAAACCCATGACTCAACGTTCCATCATAGCGATAGGCATTGCTAAGAAGTTCCAATGCCACGGTTATTCTAACATAATGAATCCTGGAAACGGAGATCTATAACTCCTAAGTGCCATTTCGCATATGATTTATGGGGGTCTCCTGGCGACCAGAAACCGGGATATTTTTTTCCTCGGTAAACCAAGACCAAGGCTGCGCTGATGCATGTATACGTTTGTAGAGGTTTACAGTATCGGCGTTTTTTATTACATCAGTTTGTTTTAAGTACACGGTCGTTGAATAGTCTGTGACTTTAATGCGTCTTAGGCCATTCTGCTTTGACGGCCAATCCATCAAAGACAGTCCGTGGGCTTTAGGTCTGGTTGTTGATGAGGGCAAATTTCAAACCAACGCTTTAATTTTTGGAACCACATGTTGCGCTATGCGTACACCGTAAAACAAAGCATCTGTCCGTAATTCGATGAGGACGAGCTTAATAGGGAACGAAGGAAAATTTTGCTTCATGTCGTGAATTCCAATAAATTCATCTTATTCTACTGATTCGTTTTTATACTTGTTGTATAAACATATGTTTCAAGGACCATTTTTCAGACAAACAATCATCAGTCTACACGTCTTATACAACTGACCTCGAGGCACTAAATTTTTAAGTGCTTACGGATGACATTTTAATGCCTTAAACTGACAATTAATTTTCGGGCTTCGAGCTACTGTTACCAATTTGTTACCGCAATTGTCACAAATGTTACCGAGAGAAAGTGATGGAGGAAAACATGTTTGAAAACTCCAAGATGAGGCGAACTTTGGCATGCTTGAGAACCATGCCAAAAAGCCAATCAGTACTTGCCGTATCAAAGCCAATGGATTGAATAAAGTCAACAGTTAAGTGTTTACTTACTTTCAAAAACATAAGACAAGTGCTCACGCACTACCTTAGTAAGTTGCCTTCTCGTGCGTTGAACCAATTCCGCCAAACAACAGCTGAGAAAAAATAAACAGACATTCTGGATGGGGATTGGTATCTTGTCTTTGAGGTTTAAGTTAGTTGAGTTGCATATTTAAAGTCCGAAATGTTTTTCTTAGGGACTGACTGTGTCTACCAAACGACGGTTGGGTAGACATCCTTGGCCCTATATCTCTCTGGATAACCCCTATCTCTGAGCCCATTGGCAATGTGTTTTGTAGATTCATTCGTGAAGATGGATTAAAATGCTTCCCCATGCTATGTGTGCGCAAGTAGATACCGTTCATCCTTTCAGATAATATGAGTGTGGTGAACCAAACAGAGGTCACTTCATTCCCACCCCAATAGTCCCGCGCAGTTCATTAGTTATCTGGCTCACACCCCCGAGAAAACACAAAATATTTGGTAAAATAAACCTTTATAGTGTTTTGCGTAAGCAAACGAGCCTATTTATGGCAACCACTCTAGTGTGATCGATAGTGCTTTCATCGGCAATTGGCAATAAATTGCACACCGAACGGTGTGTATTTTCTCAAAAAGAGATGGAGAACTGTAAAACGACGTCATAAAAACCTGCTGTCCTGTGAGTAAATGAACAAAAAGCTTCATCTTGGTGACGTCCGTGTATCCAACCGGCTGTTGTTGCGTGTCTTGTTTGACAGCAAATCCATAGGTTCACCTGGACAAATGAGCTGAGAGTGTAGTACTGTTATGTAGTGGCAGTTTTATGAGTTGTTTGCTTCTCATTACCCAAGCTCGCTTTCATAGGCATACAAAAATCACCAGACATTGAGGGACATATTAAGCCATATTAAAAATATGTAGGATTAAAAATGTTTGTTCATAGAAGCAGACGTAGAGCATTTTTGTTCTAACGTTTGTTATTGTATGTAGAATATTTGTTTTTGTGCCCTGTAAGGGGCTAGTTACCGGATTGGAGTGGGAGTTTTATCTGGGTCAAGCTAACATTTGAACACGTTCCGTTTTTGTCACAGCCCAGTAATCGCCGTCCTGGATAAGAGGAGAACTTCTAGACAATGGACGGCCAGACGGTTTACATGAACATTCGTTCTTGTGATTTTCTATTTGATAAGTTTACTATAATGCGTTGCTTTTAATAACACCACGTTGCTCAATAAATTTTGTCTTCGTATATGCACTTTCTTTGTCAACACACATAATTTAACGGCTCACAAATGAATGATTTTATACTGGATATTACAACCTTTGATTTTCTCTTTCATCGTACCATTCATCATATGCAGAATATCCGGCGAGTGTTTGGGATCTACTACCCACATTGTCGAAATCCGGGTGCATTCATGACGGTGCCGATGATGAGGGAAGCTTTGGTATATCCCCTCAGCTTGGGCAGCTGAATGTGATATCCCCAGAGAAGTTGGACAGGATGACCGACATGTTCGAATAAACCTCATGGCCTCCACCAAGGTGTTTTGATTCCCAGCGTTTGACATATACAGTGTTTTTTGTTTTGTTTTCGAGGCTTGCAATTGCAGACTGCTTGTACTCCATTGCTTTTATTTACATACTATGTCGATGGCCTCTAAGCATTTACAATTGGATTACGACCTAGCCTCGGTTGTAGACATTTCTATTGGATGAACACCAACCACTGACTATAGACTCTGAGATTTCTAATGATGCCACACTGATTTCCATATGACAGCACTCGAACAAAAAAGTATGGGCATTTCCCATTGAGATTTCAGCCTGTCACTGAAACCATTCTATAGGAGAAAATCGAGAAACACGTTACATTTGTTATATCATGATGCATCACCAGCTATGCGTACCTCATGAAAATCGGAGAAACCTGGGCCCGCGAACTTCTGGCAAGTGGTTCAACGCTATCCTTGGGCCACGAGTGGCTGGACGACAATGTGATTATCTCTCATTTAGGCAAGCACATGGCTGACTATTCCCAATAAAGCTGAAACAGCTTTACAGTACCTTCCGGCTTGTCAGAACACAGTGACTAAACTCAGAGCAGAAATCTCACTTGAAAATTATTAAATTTCCCTATACTAACATCAGTCTGTAGGTGGATCAGAGGAAGAATAAGTTAACACGGTGAGTAAACATTCCATCTGAAAAGCCGCCCATCCAGTAGCAGGAAACTCTAGTTCAGGAATTTCAGCTCAAGCTTTGCATTTTTGTATCTGTGGGTTTCATTAGGGTCGTAGTTCACCGACTTTTTAAAATGGCGGAACAGATGAGCGCTGTTTGTTTGAGCCAGGTTACTACCCCTAACGAGTGGAGACATGAAAAGAAAAAAGTCGATTTGAGACATTTTCCCACAAGGAGACGCTGGAGAAGCAAAATCCTAAGAGTGAAGAACCAAATAGAGACCCAATGAATAACGACACCCCTAAACCAACTTGTGATATACTATGTTCAAACCACAGAGATCAACTCCGCAGCTAATACAATTTACTTGGAAGTCACTTTTGAGGAAAACGAATGAGAATCTTTGCTTTTCGGAATATCTGACTTGATACTTCTATCTTTTCCTCTTGCATGATCATTTATCTTCACACCGGGATGCAACTCCCATAATTCCTCATCGGTCTGTACGATGCCAGCACTTCCTTTTTCGACAGACCTGCGCCATATGTACGCTTTTCCTATGGCGTGTTGCACTACCTGAAGTTTGATGCCAATGTCAACTAAAATAAGTGCAAATCTGTGTAGCTCAGTTCAAAAAGTGTCCTAATTATCTTCGTATTACCAAAATTCTGCCCGAAAAATGATTTGCCACTTTGTCTCCAGCGAAAGTCTGAAATTACAATTGCTGAATCCTAGTCACCCACAGTGAGCTGTTCACAGTCAGTCTAGCGCTGGTCTTATTCGGTTTTGGTAAGGTCTCAACTGCCAATGCTTTCCGGTTCGTTTTAGAACGTCGAATGTTTCGGCCATCAGTCTAGTGGTAGATTTTGTCAGACCAGAACTATGTTGTTCCTTGGAAAAAAGGGGTTTTTTAAGTTGAGGGAACCACTGTACTTAAGTCCTATGACGCAACTCCAACGTCATTGCTGAAACACATCCAGTGTACGCGGTTGATGTGATCTGTATCCGTTCACTTATCACGAGGTTTTTTATCGTCCTCTGCAAAGAAAGCCTGACTACTCAAGTTTATCCTCGTTGTATCGTTTGTCAGTCGTACGGCACGTTAGCTATCAACTAGTATATCGCAAAACAGCATGAGATCCTTCAACAACTCGAGTTTGGATCGCTTAGTGAACACGAGCAATGAGGAAGCTTGGAGACTAGTATATAAAGTAGAGTTTCTCCTAGTATGTGTGGACGTGCAATATGGAAGTGTCTGAAGCAGTCAAAAGCAAAAAGAGAGCAACCATTTACTGGAAACAGATGGAGCAGTCTATATAGTTACAATTTTTACGTCAAAGTAAACACCAATCGCTAACGGTTAAACGATCTGGAGCTGTGGTAAAAATGGAAGGGGGAGGACTTAAGGGATTTCTCTACATGCTACTGCTAACTAGAACAGCAGATCAATATTGTTTCGGTGATCGTAGTATTCGAATAATACAGTGATTGATTAGCTGGGGGTATGAAGAATTGAGCTCATTATTCAAAATGCATTCTGAATAGACCCCACCATTATGTCTGCGGTCGAATGTAAACTAATTCGAAAACAGAAAATCTTTAGATTTTGCATGAAAACCTCCGTAAAGGAGAAAACACGAGCGCATGGAGCCTTTATCGGTATTCAAGTGTTAATTGTTCCAACCGTTGGAGAAAGACTTTACAAGCCTTACTATTTTTTTGAAGCGCAAAAAATTATATTTCCAAATGTCTGTGAATAACCGATGAAGAAATGCCTAGTTCCTCTAAAAACTAAGAATCCAATCATGGCTGGTGCGTGTACTGTTACCGCGCAAAACAAAACTCCTCTCTATCCCTTCTTATTAAGGGACATAGCTGTGTTTCTAAAAATCCGTTCGTGGACTATACGACGGGTTTTCAGCCCGCACTGTTCTTTTTTCAACTGTCACTTTAGGTCTGACCAACGGCCCGCCTCACTCCTCCGGAAAGTCCCATTTGTTCAACCCAAGAATAATTCAGTAACATACTTTTCCCTCAGGCGAAGAAGAAAGAACCAACACCGTCTCAGGAGGATTGCATCTAAATGGTTTTTCAAGTCAAGTCGTGTTAACTGTTGAGTTGCTAGTGTTCCACTCGGCATGCAACTCTTCAAAGATAGACGAAACCGGTCTAGTTCCACGGGATTATGCCTTACTATATTGAGTGCACACGAGTTGATTTGTAACATTTAGAAAAAGTCTCCAAAGCGTACACTAACCTTGAAGTAGTTTGGTTATTTTCTGTGCACCGAATCCCACAAGACTGTTGGCTGATATTTGTGTTTTGGACCTGCCAATTAAGAGTGTTGAATAATTTCTTCTTAGATCGATAGAATTTTAAATGATGAAAATGGTAATTCTGAAAACGTCGAACGAGTAAAAACAATCAAAAAATAGGTGGTGGTCGGTCGTATTCACTAGCCACTAAGTTGGCAGGGCAGAAGCTGCTTGTCTTTGTGGATATTCCTTTTGATTTAACGGGGGTGCATTATGCTGTGGGGAGGAGGAAAACTTCGTTTTTTGAAAATAAGGTGTAAGTTGGCATTGCCATGATGCGTTTAGTCTTCTTACCATTGATGCAGACTTTTGCTCTGTTGAAGCAGCAAATCACTGAGGAGCCTAATCGTCGTCCTCCTGCTGAATAAATAATCTTTGGTCTGTAACACCCTTTCTGTGTCTAGCTTCCAAGCCATCTGAAGGAAAAACAAGGGGTGAGATTCTGCGGAGTTGCCCAAGCATAGAGAGAAGCGTTCGAGTTGCTGAGGTTGGGTTCGAAACGCGGACCTTCTGGCCAGTAGGTTGGTGTTTTCACCACTGAGGTATCTTAAGCTCAGGTCATTAGGTACCCGGTAAAGAATCTAAGTAGTTAGTTTGGAGGATTAAACCCGCTAAGTTGAGGGGTTTAGAGCATGTATTGCGTATTCCAAACCACAGTCTGTCAAAGAAATTGTTGTTTTCGGTTCTGAGTGATCGTTGTCGAAAGGTTCGTGGGGGAAGAACGATGACATGCAACGTGAACTAAAAGTGTCTGCAGTAAGGATGAGTGCTGTGGGATCTTTGTGCTTTCCTGGCCGGGACCCACATTATCATGCTTGCGTGGTTAGAGACCCTGCGTGATATGGCATGCAATGAATTTTACCGTCGAAATGCCTGGTTAAAGTTTACCTGTCGCTGTGCGCTGGACTTATTTTGGGTGAGGTTTGCAGAGGATTCTCAGTCGATCCAGTTCATCGGCTCTGAATTTGACATGATGCCCAGAAATATGTTTTCTAATGTTGTCCAGATGCATGAAATCTCTACTCTTGATCGTCTTTATTAAGATTATAGGTCTTCACGCTAAGCCTGTACTCACCCGTTTACGTTCAACTCTTTAGTAAAGCTGCCTTCAGCAATGGCTGCGTGACAGGCACCATTGTGTATTATTAGTGTGTAGATGTCAATGGAGTTGAGGACTGACAGTCAACCCGAACCCATTCGTTCTGCGTATCCTTTAGACTTACATTTCGGAGTATTTTTGGCGTCTGCAATTGTACCGGCCAGAGAAGATATTTTCTAGCTCATTTTTGCCCCTCTGGTTTCACTACCCAGAGCAAAGGCTTTACTTTGCAAATACATTCTTGTCCATGTATTATTAGTGTCTCGTCCCTTAGAAATTGACAGTCTGGCCTTCGAATGGTTTATAAGGCAGCATAGAAGACTTTGCCCTGATAAACCGTTATATCGTTCTTCCTAAAGGGGATATCTGAACACAGCAGCATACCTTTGTTATTCATGAAAAAAAATCGCGGCCACACATCTGGGTAGACAGAATACGCGTAGTCCTTGCACATTTTCACGGTCCATCTATTATGCGCCCGAATGCTTGTGAACTCAGTTTTTCACGCTTGCAGTCACGTTGATAAAGTAAATTTGACCTGCGAAAATTGTTAGGGTCATATTTCTGACTCAGCGCTAAAACAGAGTATGTATAAAAATGTTCCATTGGTCTCCCATTAACGAACCTTGTGTGCAGAATGACCAGATCGCGATAGGATCTCCTTTTTTCAAGAAGTCCATTCACAGAATCAAAAGGTAAGTTTGTTGGTCGGACAATTTTTATTGTATATTTGTTACGTAGTTAACAAATTTGTTCTGGTGATTGATAATGTCAGCCCAAACGACATTTAAAACAGTTCCAACTTAGTTTACTCTCAAATTTTGGCGCAGCAACCAACCGAACTTTTCTTGTTGCCATTGCAAAAAAGACCGATAGGGCCGTAGGGCGCAAGTCTTACAACAAACAGACATGAACATCTCAATATATTTGGATAACTCTGCTGAGTCGTATCAAAAAGGATCTACTGGGGTGTTTGACCGTTAGAGCAATAAAGCCATGTCCTCCCGGCTGTTCAAATGAGGCATAAAAGTTTACGCAACATATTTTTATGGAAGGAATATCTGGGTTGGTTCACACTCGAAATTATGCGGTTCATCCCATTAAAAACTGCGAAAAGTATGTGTGTTCATTAACCTGTCATGTAAAGCTGACTTTGTCGCTGAACTAGTTACGAGAAGACTGAAAGATTCTACTTATAAGGCGTCAACAGCCGCTTAAGTTCGAGTTTGAGCTGTACTACTAGATTTCGTCTGAAACGCAGACTATCACACTCAGTTGCCAGCTTTCGTATGTACTTGAACTTGCGTGCTCTTCCCGGGCATCATATTTTGGTCGTACAACAAGACAGTGGTCGGCGAGCATACGCGATCATATTCTGGTATCCGTGAATGACGTCTGAACGAAACCTAGCTCCATTGCATCTGAGTCACACCTGACCAAAACCGACCACGTAATAAACAGCAAGTCTTCTGTTCTCCAGAACCAATCGACACTGGTACGTTTTAGACTACAGTCAAGTCCAGAGGCGATAGGAATTTGGCCACTCGATTCACAACTTTGCGCTCAAGATAGGATTTCAAAATCCAGGAGTCTAAGTGGATTTGGCAGCAGTTTGTTAGCACAAACGTCTCTGACGTTGCTGAGACCCATTTGACTCTATGATTTACTGATCCCTAAATTCCATTCTCTGTTCTTTCGTTCATTTAACCGTAAATTCTTCTAGCTGTTCACATAATTTTCCGCCGAATGTCATATAAATTAATAAGTAACATTTAAAATAACCCACCACAAAAAAGGGAGCCTTTTTAGCTCTCTTCTTTTTTATTATATTATCACAATAGAAGTTTTAAATAGTTGTGCACAATGAAGAATACTCCAAGCACAGCGTTGGGTATGTTGATAGTTGTGTATTATAAACATTCTCTCATGATTATGGAACCTGGTTCACTATTCCTGGAAAATTTAATTAGTTTGTTGAATCTAGGATATAATAAAAATTGCGTGGAAACCGTTTCGTCGAGAACCCCAGAAATAATAAATTTATTTACCAACCAAATATTTGTATGATTGGCAACGTTTAAGCGCGTCAGCTGTGGTATGCGTTTAGTTTTTTCGGAAGTGAAGTGCAAAGTAAACTAAACATCTCTTTCGGTACATAGCCAGGCGAAAACTGATTTGGTTTTGTCCGTGGGGAAAAACCGATTTGATCTACCTTGCGCCAGGCAACAAGAAACATCAGCCGGGATGGTGAGGTGTTGATAAATGGGAACAACAACGGCGGTAACGGTCAAATTGCCAGTTTATCAAAGATTGAATGAATCAATTTGGATAAGGGTGGCGAGAAGGTGTTCATTAGAAAATTTCTTGGGATTGCCGTAGGGAATATTTGCCGATTTGTCGACGCAAATAAATTGGAAGGCGAAAAGACACACATGAAAATGTTGAAGACCATATGTTTGGTACAAAATGGTTAGAAGTGAGAAAGAATAAATAAATAAAAGAAATCATCATATTTACAAAATGATGTAGATTGACTACCTATAAAACACTGTGAGTAAAAAAGCTCATTGAAAAGCTTTAAAGAGTCATAGTACGTGCGTAAAACTAACAAATTTAATGGTTTATGTGTGCATACCATTGTTCAAAGGCGTCATTTATTCGAAACACTGGAACTTCTTTTCATAAAGTGGCACACAAACTCAAAGTAGGACAACTTCCGGAAGATGAGCGACATAATACCCTAAAACAGTCAACCAGTTATCCTGATGTAGTTAAAAAGACATTTGGGCACTTGGAACTGGAAGACTGTGGCCGAAAAATTAACCCAAGGCGGAACCAGTTAATCAACGGCATGCCTCCTCACAAAGACCATTTTTCTACGATAACTTTTATATATTACCGAATTATGATGGAAACAAATGGAATCATTTTGTCCCAGTGTTCTCAGGTGAAGAGTCTGGCCTATAAAATGGGAGCATATACGTGCATTTTGCACAAAGCAACATACCGAGGTGTGAACATGTACCGATCATCAAAATATTTCTCGTTTTTTACCGGCCCAGTCACTGGTCGCTGCACAAAGGTGTAAAATTTAAATGACTAAGTGTGCACGAAATTCACGGTGAATTAAATTCAAGTGTAAATGTGCTCCTCAGGCTGTAAATATACGCGCAATCAGTGTACGAAAACTGTATTCTTTTGATGCATTCGTTCGCTGAATTCATAGATTCATTGTGAAAGGATTAAAAAAAATTGCCATAAGTTATCGGATAACACCCTACTTTATGGTGGGATACCAACTTGATCATTCATACAGATATGGGCAAACAAGCCTCTTAAATGTAGACAGTTGGAATCGGTAGGTAGTAAGGTATGGGTTCTATTATCCTCCAGTGATCTTCTAGAATTTAGAATTTAGAAATCTGGGTTTAAGCCTAAAACTGAGACACACTTGATGGAAGTCTCAGGAGTACATGGAAGATCCGTTCTACGCTTGTCGGGAAATATCATGAATCACACCAAAGCTTCAAACTAACGCCCATCTGGAAATTCGTTGGTATGGGTGCCTATCAACACACTGCAGTTACCCAGTCTTTGTAGGTGAAATAACAATGAATATCCTTTGAACAAGCAATTCAAGCCACGTCACATTGGACTAACAAGCTTCCGGAATACTTTTTCCCAAATAGGAGAAATACAAAGTTTATCTACTTATCTGAGAAAAACAGATGATTATCTCCTGACAGAAGGAATGTTTGATTTCGGGTTGAAGGTTTTACTTTAGGAAAATAGTATGAATTTAAGGAGACCGACCAAAACTGACTACTTTACATAGGTTACCAATGTGGTGAGGCCCATTTTGGCGCGGCTCGTCAAATACAACTGGTATTTGCTGACTCAGTGATCAAGAATAGTATAATGAAATGTGACACATTTAAACTGTGTCTGAAACCAAGTTAAAACCAAAAAATTCCAACAGAATTCAACTTATGGAACTCCATTCGGGTGCTCATACACTGACACAATGTTGCAAAAATGCGGTTACTGCTTCCAATAATGGAACTGTTATCCAGTACAAATATAAGCACATTTTGGGTGACAATACAACACAATCCAGCCTCATTTCATAAGCATAAATGTTTTAAATCACTGTGACGATGGACAAAGGATGCATGTAGGGTAGACGTGCGTTGGCTGGCGCCCCAATCCGAAGGGATTATAAATGTCATTCGGACAGTAACACCTACTCCTTAAGGAGGAATTCGTAGGTTACTGCCCAGCGGGTGCACTTGAAGAGGCCAACCCATGAACACATAAATCCTGCTGACCCTTCAAAGTTGATGAAAGCAAGTGGTGACATGACACTTACACGAAACACTTCGGACCATCAAAGGCAACTCTCCCACCATAAGTAACCTAATGGTTTTATTAGAAGGGATAAGTGGTTAGAAGGGACTTTTTGTTTTCAAAATATTTTCATGGACGTAAACGTCATTAACCGCTAGAGATAGTGGTCGTAAAAAATCAGAGCAATGTATAGATAGACACTCAGCCGCATTAAGCAGAACTCGATTGATAAGTCGATATAAAGGATCGTTTGTTTGTGTATACAGATGTTTGTGACAAAAGCAGGCGTGTTTTGGAAACGGGCTTATTCTTGCAATTTGATCATTACAGTAAACCCGTAGATTTGGTTCTTCACATGTGCAAGGAATGAGAACCCGCTACTTCAATTCATCATTGAAAAAACGGCTTTATAACCAGGGTGAAGGCAAGTTACCCACAAGGGACCAAAATAACTTTTAAGAATCTGAATAAGAAGCACAGTGTTTTTGTGGAAAAAGATCGTCTTCATGAACCGCAGCTGCTTGGTAGTGACTGATAAGATTCTCTGGTGTATGCCATCCAACGAAAAATCAGACAAGTAGCATCATTCAAAAATGAAATATTGGACAGCACGTTGCACTATTGTCTCGTCTAAAGGTGCGTGCCAGTGACAAGTTCCGTCTCCCCAGGTCTGAAGTCTTCTGTGTCTGTAAAAAAATGGGATCCACTTTGTCCGCCTCTGTCAACTTAGGAATCTTTAGGCTAGATATGAATGGCGGTTGGTTTCGTGCAAATGTTGTCTTTGGGGTGGTCATTTTTACTTAAAATTCGGAAACTGTACAATAATGTTCATTAGATCCTTTAAAGATACAAAAAGTGTAGATAATTTTCTTGAGTTTTTTCCGCTCTGTTCATAAGCATCCTTGGTAAATTAATATATTGAGAACTGCTTTATTCGATGCAAGTAGTCGCGCTTATATGTACACTTGCCATCACCAAGCAAAAGCAGTCAGCTAGAAACTTTTGACAAGCTAGGTCTACAATATTTACGAAACTTCACCATTTATGATAGACAAGTCACAGAAAATGTGTTCTTGCAACTTAATTTGGTTTGATGTATCACCCAAAATACATCGGTTTGCATTTATTATCCGGTGCATGTAGCATGTTAAAACACCACGACTCCATGATTTCCAGATTGACTCAGATTCAGTTTGTTAGGGAACTTGGGCAACTTAGATCTGGAAACCATTGAGTAAGTAAAAATCTATTTTACAGCGGACGCTGCGACCATTACGACTTTTGCTACGATTTTCTGCAAAACGATTATCTCACAAAACGGTAGCTGCTGTAGTCCAACTTCTGTCTGTTAAATCGGTTGTTCGTCCTCACTTGGCACAAAATGCAGCCAGATATCATCTAAATGCCCAAAGAGAAAAGGCAGCAGAAGTTCGTCTTCCAAAATCGTCAGTAAAACAGAAGAGCCATCATCGATTTTACTAGAAAACAATATTAAATAAAATTATGGTAAACATTTCTGGGTTTATAATGTATTGTATTACTACACTATATAACTCTACCATATATTTTCAGAGAACAATATACTTAGATCTGAAAGATTGAAATGGAATATGCAGTCGACGTCTACTTTGAGGTTTGAAACAAGATAAGAGTGCGAAAGCTCCTAATTGTTTTCCAAGAAAGTGGACAAGAAAAATGAGTGGACGTAAGTGCATTTAGCAGTGCAAACTAGAGGAATTCGGTAGGAACATACTGAGAACGATTTGTCTTCCACTGATCTTTTTAGCTGCACATCACATTCCAGTCGGTTTGACTTCCAGCCTGAAACAGTTAACCTAGATTACCAAAGTTAATTGGCTTGACGAACGAGATATTTCTATCCTGAGGTTCTTTGCTGGTAGAAAACATTACTGTGTGCTCAGCTGTCGAATAATCCCTTGTTCTTTTAGGCTGAATAAAGTACCACAATTATGCCTGATTTATGGTGTATGTACTAACAAACACAGAGTTGGACATACTTCTCCGTAGTCACATAGGTAAGTGTAATTGCGATAATCAAAGAGATTTTTCCAAAAAGACGGTCCTATCATTGCTGTTTTTACAGACATCAACATACCTGTCCGATTGTAACAAATGCTCAAATGTGGTTTGTGATACAGAGAGCATACCACGTTCATTAGGCTGCACCATTTGGCCGAGAGTTAGTTCATTGTGCCAAGGAAGCAATAACGCCGTGCAAATGCTGTACCACAAATAAATTATTACTCTGTTTACCCTTACTTAAGCTTTGCCATTCTCAGGGAATAATGGACTTCTCAGCGCCTTTAAGCACCTGGAATTTTTTATAGGCACAGGCAAATGAGGTGGATACACACCAGAAGGATGATAATTGGGAACAGTAAGATATTTATCGTCTTCTTCAGGCACCTGGGACTTAAATTTTATGATATGAAGCGGTGGTTTGCTTTCCAAAGCGCAGCAGACTTTTGTCATTTTGTGAAACTGTCTGTGAACGCCAGCTATCCAGACAACGTTTCGACTTATAATCCATGTTCTGTTGCTGTGGCTAGACTAGTTGATTGTTTGAACATCTCTTTGCAAGACCATAAACTGCTCTGAATTCTCCCAGTTCAAATCGGCACCAAAAACCCACAAAAAATCATTATTGGTGTCAAACTATATCAAATAAAAATTGAAGTATTTCTCAACAAACCGAAATGGTCAAAAATATGCAGCGTTAATAGTAAAGGTACACGTCACGGTACGTCGAACCAAATGAACTAAATTCCGCACTCCGAACAATGGGTGATGCACTTTATTCCACGGGCAGGTTCATTGGAACTTGTGTTGGGGTGCCTTGATCACTTAAACTGTGTGTCCAATTATTCATGATAAAATCATAAATGTTTGCCGCACTGTGATTTCCGTGAAAATTTTCACGGCTCGACCAAAATACACAAGCTCTAAACGTGAATGGTAAGTTTACCCCAGATGCTGCTATCACGCTTCAAACAAAAGTGCGACAGTTGCAGTTTTATTGTCAGAAGACCTTCAGAAGTTGGTTTTGCAAATGCAGACATTTCGGATATCCCAGTCAGTAGGGAGCAATCTCCCAATTGATCGACGATGCATAGGGCGATAATTGTAAAAGACAGGAGGCTGAGAAAAAACACGTTATCTACTTCCCAGGATGTACCACCTGATTTTAAGGTAGTAGTAACACGAGGGGCAATATGGCTTCACATCTTTTGCGTTCTTTGTTGCTGGGTTGTCTTTCACAAGTTGCCAAGCTATAAATACCTCTGAACTTAGCAACAGGTACTTATCTAGGCATGTCTTCAGTTAGCAGGGAGTTCCATCCTGCTCATGATATATCATATTTTTTATCTGACACTCGTTGGGACTTTATTACCTAAATGGAATACCTATGGAAGTTAATGCTGATGGTTAGTTTTGTGAAGCCGTAGCTAGACTCAGTGGTTTTACAGAATGCACTTGGTCACACGATGAACTATTTTTTCTCAACCTCGAGATCCCCACCACCAAGACGTCGTAGGGTCGTCTTCAGAAGGTAGGTGAGCGTTTCGTGGGAAGCAGCAAAATGTTTTAAAGGGTTTTTGGAGAATAGAGACCCGATGAAAAAGTTAGGCTCACCGATGGACTACCTGTAGAGGGCCATGAGATAACCAGAAGTAACCCGCTCTCTAACACAAGGTGCGTTTATATCTCGTACAAACCAGAATAGTCCTACTCAAATGCATGTGGTCCTTGAAAATGACATTTAAATCCTAAAGAAAATCAAATCAAGGGTCCTTCATTTTGTGCTTACTAAATGGATGCCCAAGGAAAATAATGTAAATATTAACTATGACTTACAATGTGACAGCAGTTTTCTTCCCGATTTGTGTTTAAAACATGTGCTACTGACTCGCTTTACCCCGAGCTAATCCGCCAGATAAAAAGTTCCCTTATTAGTAGTTTTATATGATGGGGCCAGAATTACTTTCAGGAAACTTTTTGGCCTTGTAAACGTAAAACCATCACAACGCAACGGTGAAAGCAGTGTGCACCTCACATAAATTTTGCAGAACCAACAGAATTCTGATCATATGCAAGAGCCAGAAGTGTTGTTGGCGTGAATGCACGAACGCAGTCCATAAAACCTCTAAAAAATACTGTCACCTATGCATTCCTCATCTCATAGAACTATGAGAATATTGGTCACTCATTTGTACACTAATCTTTGTTTCGCGGTAAATTATAGGAACAAGCACCAGTGCACAGATGTCACATAGGAGAGAACTTATCAGGCAGAGTCAGTAAACAAGACGGCAGCAACATCAGGGTTTTGTTTACCGGCAAATTTGACCACAAGGCTGATGAGAGCAGGTAACAGACTATGTGGTATAACAGTGTTTACGTTGGTGTAACCCGCTTTTTTGTTACCCAGGATGCCCAAATCTGAACACAAGGCCAAACAGATGCTTTAACAGCCGTCACTGCAGGACCGTTAGTGGTGATTAATGTTTGTGGGAGAGTTCATCAGACACGTCCCTTTCAACCTGAGTGGTGAAGAGAACTTGTTTATCTAACCCAGTGGTTATCAACCATGGATCATTACCCTGACCTCTCTCACCTTCAGGTAGGCAATACATGTTTGAGTCAGAGGACCGATCCTTCGATAACAGATTTTTTAAAGTAAGGTTTGTAGCTAGAATTTTGTTGTCCAAGTACACTCAGCTTTCTTCTTAGAAGTCCGCCCAGCTATTTGTGCAAGCCTAGGTTTTCGACACGTAACGGTTGCAAAAACGTTTATCCACGTAACACATGGACCGGACCACAGGACAATTCTGATACCGGTGTCGATATTTATGTCCTTGGTAAGGGAACTATTGTTACGGTCTATTAGTCAGTTCAATGGGGTTGTATTGTGTTCCTGTGCCCGGTATGATGCGAAAAGTGCATCTTTTAAAGTAGAATAGGCGGTATTCTATTTTTCCTATTGGACTATTCAAAATTGTCTGAATTATTTTAGTATCTTGCTGGGTGTGCACTTCCTGTCCATCACTCTTCAGTGCTGTAAATCTTAACGGATGGGAGGTTTAAGTAATGTTGTTGCACCTTCAGGCAAGCACCTATACAGAAGCATTGAAAATCACAGTAACCAATGGTCTCGCACTTTTAACTGTTAGAGGTTTAAACCAATGATTGGACAGGTATAGATCGCGCGGTCACATATTCCCACCGGCCAGAAACTGAGTCAGAAACATTATTCATTGTGATTTGGCTGTGCAAAAACAGTCTACCTTGAGAAGCGGTACGTCATCACACTATTCACTGTGTGCACTTGGGTGCATATTTAAGTTATCTGGGTCTTGACTTGAGCCAAGTTGAAGGGAAAACCGCATGGGCTCACAGGGTCATCTGTCCAAATACTGGGGTTCGACGTTTCTTGTTCGCGCGCATTTTGTAGCTGGGTTAACCATGTAAATTAGGCGATACGAATGGTGAGTTCCAGCAGAAGCACCAATCCACCTTGCTTGAAAAATGCTGATGCAACAGCTGCAATCCCTGATCGTTATTGGACACACGTTATTGGACTTACGGGAGTTTCCATGGGACAACAAGTGAATGAAGATTTTATTGTTTCCCAAATGTATCACCAAAGTTTTGTCATGTGGGTTTTAATACATGACTGGTGTGGACAGAGATGAAAAAAGTGTACAATACAAAACAAGCCAGTATATACAGGCCGTAGAAGCGGTTAAATTGATTTCAAATACACAGGATGAACCTGCATCACAAATGCGTCCCTTTCAATAGCATCAATTTTTTTCGGGAACAATAGTGAAATATGTGTTGGCAGCAATGCGACTAGAAAGGTTCCAGTGGGCTTTCCAAACATTTTAATTGGGATACACTTGCGACCACTACACAGGACTCCCTAAATTCAAATTTTTACTGATGAAGCAAAAAGTGGTATGAAGAAAAACGATTGAGAAACAGTTTAGAAGTGAATATTCCGGGTAAAACTTAGTTGATTTTTTGACGAAATACTCCATAATTTTAGATTTTACGTACGCCCTCTAAACAATCGATGTTCTGCCTTTTACCGATGAGCGAAAAAAGAAAGTTTTTATCGTTTAAAAACATGACTTACTACAAAACAATGCAACGATTTTCGATATCGACTCCTAGTGGACAAGTTTCCCCGATTATGACAAACTCTGAATGTGGCACCATACTCTATATCGCGGGCAGTATGGACAAGCAGAATCCTTCGACGGGCGAATAGATTCTATTTACATATGTTTTGTTGCGCTTCATTACCATCTGAGCTCACCAGTGAAAATAAAATTACCCCATTTTTGTGTCCTGCTTACTCATTCCCTATCGTTGTATGGATTAAAGGGCAGCAGGCTGGCTAACACACGGCTCAGCATACACCGTATATTCCACTACCATACGCTGCTGGGATCCATTGCCATAGTTCAACGTAACAGGCAAAGCCAGAATCGAGTTCTTGCCGTAACTGACATGCCTTAACTGTGTGGGCCCTACATCCCTGAATTGCTTCATTTTCTGTGCGACTACTCTGATAAGTGGGATTAATAGGTAGTTTGATAAACGACCCTCTGCCACTGTGATGACAATACGCAACCGAATACACGAGGTAACTAGCTGTTATGCAACAATTTCAGGCCCTGCGACAGTGTGCAATTTCCCTGTCAATTCATCATGGGAGATACCATGGTCAGGACCTCAAACAGGACATGCCAAACCAAGGTGCTTCTTTCAGACAGAAATATCAGCTTCCCTCTTTATGCAGATAACATCAGAGGTTTTTTAATCAAGGGGATGCATTCGGAAATACCGTTGAGCCTATCCTTGTTACATATCACTGGCAGAGTTGGTGTCACCATTTTCTTCCGGAGTGTGGAGCACCAGGATATTTTTAGTTGTTCATTTTACTCATATTTGTAATGATCTCTGTAAATGGACAGAACCAAACAAACATTTTTATACGGGAAAAATCGGAATCGTTAATTCATTGCGTTGATAAACAGAGTGTGTGCGCCATCATCACTAAATGGTCCACGGTGCCAGGTCATGGGCGGCACCTGGAAAGGCAAGATTATGCACCATACTGAGTTTGTTGCCATTCTATTTAAGCTGTACAAAGACATTTAAAGGCGGAAACATATGCGCAGATTAACCTGATTATGAGGTACGCCACAGAATCGTACTCATTGGTATTTACATGCACATATCTTGCAAGGAGCCTAAACCAATAAACGCCGATGGAAAACGAAGTTTGGCAATGACTGAAGGGTATACAGTCAACATTTGGCGGTGTACAATAGAGCTCATTGTGTATGTAGTCAGAGTGTTACTCCAAGAATATTTATAGCCCACGTCATACCAATAGACCGGAATACTTCCCTTTGCTAAAGTCACATCCGAGCAAAATTCCTTCCATCGTTCAAAATATGTGAAGAGAGCAATGGCTACTGAAAGCCGACAATCACTACCAGAAAACTATCTAAGATGCTCCAGAAACGTGCAAATCGAACGTGACGTGTGTTTCCTTTATTGCCTTTGCACAGCAAATGAAGGACGAGTTCCGGAATCAATATCCGACAAGTTACTGCACATTAGGCGAACACGCACTTTACGATTTTATTGTTCTGCTGTAAAAAAAATCATTATCAGGCAGTTCTACTGCAACTTTGAAACAGATCCGACAATGCTGGAAAAACTACTACCCATGAAAACAACGGAAACCAGTGAATAATGTGACTGATTTTGACCGTGAGTCGAAATTATCGGATTAAATCCAAAAAACAAAAGTAAGAAATCTTTTTAGAATGGTACTTGTTTGGAATGTTTGGTAGACTATAATATACTGTTGTTGACATGTGTGTATATAAAAGAATTCTCAGGCAACTTCCATTGACCTCTTGGGTCGAAATGGGAAGATGTTTGTCACCAACTTGTTCATATCTAAAATGAATAGAACCGGAAGTGTTGATATTGTTCCCATTGCCCATCGCTGCAGCAACATACTTGCTTGTTGATGGGAAAGTTCGCGCAAGACTAAGGATAGACTTGCGAATGTATCACTAGGACTAATACGAACGCTGCAGATTTGAAGCAGTATGTAAAACTGTTGGGTTTGCATGAACGCCCCGCGGTCACCGGAAAGACTTTAAAATGATAAACAAAAGCGCCCCGCATGTTTGTGGTAAAAACAAGTTGCTTGTTATGAGATCTCAATCAGGATAAAAGTTACGGTTATAAATTCTCTTTTTTGAGAAGAGATAATGACGGCAGTAATAATCCAGGTAGAATACTCTTACATGGAGAGCCTTCATGAGATGAGTAAATGCATGGTAAAAGCGCTAAATAGTCAGTATTCCTACTCAAATTTCGTGAACCCAATAATCTTAAATGGAAAAGTAAAGGATTAAAACCCTTGACTGCATGATTCTGTGGGGAAATATGCAACAGAACACTTTGATAATGCTTGTCCCTCGTCCGAGAAGCCACGAAAATCTTTAAGCTTTGCTTTGGAAGGTGCAGCACTTGGTGTATCAGACATTTTACGTTAATCAAAAGAGGCATTGTAATTTCAACAGTAATCCTTGATTTATTTAGGAAAAATGGGTCACCACTGAAGGATTTGAAAAAATTGAAAACCCCTTCGTTCTGGCCAAAAACAGATTCTAATTGGTCTTATAAAAGAGTGTGGACGATTACAATAGTACAGGCACATGACAACTCGGCCATATCAAAGTTAACCAGGGCGTGGGATTAAACGTGAAATTACATCTGTCGAGCGAATGGAGTTTCCGAAACGACCAAGATTACTTAGGAACGTCTGCCCTTGGTTCTGTTCATATCAATGGGTACTCACTAAAACGCTTCAACTTCGTAACCTACCCTGTCATCAGTTTACTGACGTACTGTGACCGGCGGTGAACATTTTGAATCTGCGCTTTAATTCGCAGTAATTGTTTGATAACCGGTTAAGATTGCACTTACTGACAAATTACAACACACTTCTGGCTTCCACGGACTCAGCAGATAATGTGTAGCACTGGCAGCACTTCCCAACCTCATTTTGTCACACTGATCTGACAAAACCGCCATGCCACTTGACCTGATCCTCTGAGACCGGTCTCTGATAAAGCTGTGGCACCCAAGTATAATGTCCTGAGTTGTAAACCGTATGGAATGTGTAGATTTTTGTTCATGAGACGGCCCAGTATTTAGTGAGCCGCATGATTTTCAGTTGGCTGACTACCTCGGTTACCAACCTAACTTCGTTCATCATTGGGCAACGTGCTCTCACTTTGTAACTATTATGAATCGTATAAGTTTGCGTATAGAGTGAACTTTGGTCTTCTGAACTTTTGTGGGGACACAAAGTGAGATAGATATGCGTTCAGGTTGATGAGACCTAGAAGGACGAAACCGATAATGGACCGCCAGGGAAATTTTATTAGCCGTGTACTTATGATCGAAAACATGAAATAAATAAATTATGGTATAAAGATGAGTGGCCAGGCGGTCTTCGGTCTGAGCAGCGATGACTAATCAATACGTGTTTGGTGAGCATACACATCAATGTCCCTATATACATACATAAGATGTCCCTCTGGGCCATCTTAACGCCTTCCGATTTGTGACAGAGAAGCAGTCTTCGCAACATCTTTAGGAACACGCCACTTACCGAGACTTATTTCGAGATCGTAAAGAGACATTTCTAGAAGAATGCGTAGATATTCTGCTTAAAAAAACCCATGCGGTCTTACCATTCACCAGAGAACTGTATTATGGAGTTATACGCACATTTCATTAGGAATCAGCCGGCCTGTATTCCTTGGAAAAGCCTTACGGAGAATTTCTCTGGCGGTTCAAATCTACACAAGATACCACGAAGCACAAGAATTAAGCAGCCCACTACCCATCTGTAGGTTGTACTTCCTACCAGAATCGAAGATTCCAGCTATACAAAGCAGTCTGACAAAAAGGGGCACCTTGATTCAGCTCTTTTTGTCTCCCTTAACTTGAATCTATAATCAAAACACTGGAAACCAATCAGTGATGCAAGAACACTCACTTGCTCAATGTTTTGGGTGACCAAACCGAGTCCCAACTGAATCTCTCGTTTATCGTATTCTTCAACGGAATGTGCTGTACAAAGGCTGGCTCATGTTTCAGCCAGCACGATATTGGAATTATCGCACTACATTTTCCTGACCTACCTATACTCTTGGGTTTTCTGGAACCTCTTTGACAGCCCACTACCGTTTTCGCGATTTTTGAGGCTCATCAGCTAGGCGCAATCCTTGAGTTTCCTTACAAACTTCACGGAATTAGCTGGAGAAGCTCGTTTGCGCACTACGCTCGGTAGTTGCTCAGCTTAGTGAACAAATCCAGACCAGACTGCAACTGAATGTGCTGTACAAAGTCCACCTCACTTTTAGAAAATATACCACGGTATCTCGAACATCGTACCAACTGAAACATAAAGCGGCCTATGTGCAGCGCGTTTAACTGAAGAATGTCACAAACGAGATAGTGAGGGAACTCAGTGACTGCGCTTACTTGATGGGCCCCAAGATAGACAAAGCCATTAGTGGAGTGTCAAAGAATTTTCATCATCCTCCTGGGTAGTTTTATGTCAACTGTAGAAAGTAGTTCTGTTGATGCAAGCGATGATTGCCCCAAGAAATGTGATGCATTCAGGAGCTATACTGAGAATGCTTTGAAAAACGAGCAACGTTTTAACAGTAAACATATGAGCATTAAGCGGATGAAGACGCTTCTCTCGGTAATGGTTGGGAACATACGGGAAAAGTATTCAAAATTACTAGCCTGATAAAATCCAAAATTCTCGCACACAAAAGCTCCGTCGTTGTCGTATCAGTATTTTGTAGTGTACAATCATTAAAAGACTGCCGGTAGGATGGCATGTTTGCACAGCATGCTATTCCTCCAAGTAAGTAAAAACGATGACGCCATCATTGAAAGAGTGCTCCTACGTGTGAAATTAACAGGTTGAAATGAATGATCTAAGCTAATAAAAATTTTAGTTTGTTGTTGAGCGCCCATCGGCCTTGTGCTCAATTTGAAGAATGCCATAAAGAAAAGATTCAGATGGGATTCAGCTAAACCCTTGTTGAAATCAGATCAGTCTCAAAAAATGAGCGTATTTCGTTGGTCACGCACAATCTGGATTCAAGAACGACATAAGGGTGACGGAAATTGGGGGACCGTTTCTACCGGCTGATGCTGAAGAAGATTGAGACCGCCCATGGTTTTTAAAAAATTTCGGCGAATGTGTAGGTAGTGTTTCACTCTCAATAAAATACACGGTGATATCTCAAATGATGTCCAAGCTGTGATGTGAGGCGGCCCTTGTAAAACATATTCAGCTGAAAGCGGAAACGGAAGATTCAGCTGAGTTTTTCTTTTGAAGCGAGTGATCATATTCCACAAATTTCTTAAAATTCGGATGCAGATGTAACATAAACATAACAAAAACTCTGGGACTGTGCCCACTTTATGGGTCCAATGGAGAATGAAACCGGTAGTGAGCTATCGAAGAGCTTTCAGTAACCTCGCGATTAGTGTTATGTCAAGAAAAAATGTATTAAACCACCCCGAATATCGTCTCAACTGAAAGATGAGGTAGCCTTTTTACAGCATATTTGTTTAATGAATGCGTGAACGAAGAATTCACATAGGATTATGCTGAGTATCCTGTTAGCACTAAATTAATTTGCAAATGGGTATACTCCCTTCCTTTTGATAACATCGAACTATTAGGGCTGTTGATACCTGCATCGAACTTTCTCACTAATACAGGTATCTATCGCCGCTTATGGCAGAATGCAAATAGAAAAATCCTACCTTTAGAGGTTGCTTTTCCGGCTAAGCTGTAGTTAGAAGATAGACGGAACGTTTTGAAATTTCTTGTTGGAATTTAGTGATGGTTGAGGCATTCACATAGAAAGCTGATAAGGGCTAGACCAACGAGCTCACGGTTCAACAGAAAACACAAGCAGGATGATGCACTGACCACTCAAGACTCATTAGTGATTTGCATTTCGGGTTTTCCGAACCAAACATTTCACACATTCAGTTTAGCGTGCATCAGACTATTCACTGAATATGGGCGGAGGTCGATTAATTGAACGGTTTAGGTAATTGAGCCGATTCTTTGAACTAAACCAACTGCTACCATATAAGTTTAAAACAGTTGCATCATAGAATAGCGATGGATGTAGAAGTTTATAATAGTTTGAACAAGGATTTGTTGACCAGGGTCGCGTCCAAACAATAATGCCCGATGAGTCCAGGGATTGCACCGGAGTCAGTTCCCAACACGAAAGAACAGAAGTCAATAAGCACTGGGGACCATTTAGTTCCCATGTGACTATAGTCAGTAGATTTCTTACGGACATAGATTCAGATGGTAACTGGTTCCCTAGTAGAAGCTTATTAGCAGTGTAACTTTTGACAATGTGGCAACTTAAACTTTGATCCTTAACAGATCAAGACAACTCGTTGCTACAACTTTGCCAATTCGATCTGGACTTGCTTGAAATATCTCATCTGAACAAGGAAGCGCACAGCTTGAGTGATTTGTGAGAATATTTTACAATCGTTGCTGCGACGCCACTCATCCATATTCCGAAAAAGGGTATTGAAATTTCAAGGTGGAGAAAATCGACTATGTGAATGGGTTCCAGTTATTCGGAAAAGTTTGGTAACAATCGGTAGATTTATTGCTGGGCAACGTTTCGCTTTTGACACAGTTATGTTCCAGCATGTAAGGGTAGCAGGGGTCATGTGACAAACCTTAGTCGAGACTGCAGTGTCTGTCAGGAAATTTCCCGTTTGGCCCATCTTTGTGCCATTTACAAGCCTCTTTATCATTACTGTCATCAACTTCGACAACAACATCAGTTTTGTGTTACAAAACCTTCATCACCCGGTGCTACCATAACAACGTCCTAGTAGTCCAAAACACACCTGCATAATCAGGGAGAAAATATCAATCTTCTCTTGTTTCCATGACAGTTACTGAGTTACGCTCCTGAGGAAAGATCGCAAAAATCAATCAGTACATAAACACGACGGACCAAAACTAAGAGGCTCCAACTGATTGTTTTCTATTCTCATCCACAATTCGAGTGATTTTGTTCACGAGAACAATAACTTGAAAATGAAATTGTGTGTGCTCAGCTACAGATCAAGTGAAGTGCCGATGAGCAGCAAGTTTAGATGGTTTGTTTTTAGCTGAATTTCGGAAATTTCGCTTTTCTCTGACAACACTTTGTTTTACCCGAATTTCAGGTAACTTACTTTCCTAAGGTGCTCTGAGCCAGGTTTATAAGTCAAACGAATGTTCACGAATGTTTGTTTGTTTGATTGCTACCGTTCACGACAAAATTAAGAGATCCAGCAGAGGACCACAGATTGGCTTACTCTCAGTTAGAATACAGGATTCACAAGCACATATTTCTAGTGTGTCTCGGCGGGCAAATACTCGCGAAACAGGTGTGATAGAGCTTTGAATTTTTTGGAGCGTTTCAAAGTCCAGGTGACACACCAGTGTGAGCACTCATGTATCCTTCCCTCACCCTGATTGCTTGAACCAGTGTATGTGTGAAAACAAGGGCGGGTTGAACGGACCTATTGCTATGCTCTCAGCCGTCCAGAACGTCAGTTTTCCTGCTACCGTTGATCTGTTTGGTATTAGGATCTTTGTTTGCTGCATGATCTGCTTTGAGCAAGTAGTTAACAATAGTGCTTCAAATGCTGCTGATAATTCACATTGTATTAAGAGATGACAGATATTCTTTAATCCTCTTGGATAGAATCCAAGTTGTATAGCCAGGAAGGTTGGTAATCGTAACAATAAATCACCCCATCTTGTCCTTAGGTTTCCAACACATTGAATGGGAACTACGCAAGATAGTATCCAGATTCGTAGTCTAAATGACTTTGAGCGAGCACTTTGAGAGCACGAGATGCGTCTCCTATGAACAAACAGACGCAGAAGAAACACTCTTTCGGTGTCAGGAGACGTTCCTTTTATCAGTGCAGAGTGAGAAACGTGACAAGAAATAGACGTATTTGGCTGGATTTTAAACATATATATTGTGTTCCACCAAACAGATCAGAGAGCGTGAGACAAGGGGCGCTCTTCATGCGTGGGGCAGGGGGTGGTGATCAGTCCGCTTAACCTGGGTCCACAAAAATACTAACGCAAGCACCTAGACTAGGGTGGCCTACTGCAGATGTGACAACATCACACTGGTTCATCCTAGACTCTGTTTCTTTTTAACCACTTGCCGTCCTGATGTAAAAGCATTCAACCGATTTATGGCATCGTTATACGTGTTATGGGAGGACGTTCTCTCAGAGAGAGACACAGAAAACACACATTTGCCAATTCCATGTTCGAATTACTCCCATGTGACGAAATGGATCCCAGTTACGCGACGGCAGATGTCTACAGACCATCCAGATTGTCTTGTGTTTGTGAGTCTTTTTGGTTCAATTAACACCCAAAAAGAGATCAGTCAGCTTCAATTATCTTCACTAACTGAGAGAGACCATGGCTCACTTTTAGGGTGTAATGGTGAGGGCAGCCGAAAGCAGTAAATGTATATCACATGCTTTTCTAGCGTGAAAATATGCTTTTAATCGCCAACAGAATGTCCTCTGAACTGAGGGGTTTGCAGAGATCAGGCACTGCTAATACATTTAAAGGAAAAGCCATGACTGCAGCAGCTGTAGATCGATAAAGCGGGAGGAGCACACAAATCTTAATTCCTTCTCAAGTGTTGCGACGTGAAATGTGCGAATGACGTGATGAGCAAGAGAAAATTTACAATCCAACACTGTCGCCCACGAATGCTCAAAAGATAGACTATGGCGGCTATCAACTTCCAACACTTAAAATCATGCTTGTGCCTTACTGATAATTATTCTTAACTGTTTTGGCCTTGTAGAAAAATTGTTTTAGACTTCTCATTCATTTTATTGAGGACAAAAACATGCAATACATACAATGCGTACAGGAGAAAAAAGATGGGAAACCTCTGGACAGGTATACTTCTGCGAAAAGTAGCTAGACAGGCTGAATAGAACATTAAAAGAGGAAATATATTAGTATACATTAGGAGCAATATCTATGAATATGATCATAGTTCCTTGGATCAACCCTGGTGGTTCTCAGTGAATGTTCGCGATCTCCTATTAAACGTGTCATCTATGCCAGTGTTTGATCGTCAAGGAAGGAAGCTACAGAAGCCAATGACCGTACTGATAGACAATCACTCAAGTGTGTTAGCAGGCCATAACAGTTCTCGGTGATGTGTAAATTTTTCAAATTAAGCTCTTAAAGTGCTCTTGAGCACTCGTTTTGTTAACCCGTGAACTCCGGGCACACATTCATCACAGATATGAACCTCATTAGGTTTCGCTGTTTGCGGTGATTGCATCGCACACGCACAAAATGAGACACAATGTAGCCTTTAGGATCACGCGATTTGTTTGCTCTGTGTCACTGATTTTGCAGAAGAGCATTTGTATTTTGGGTTATGTAGACTCTCGGAGTAACCTCATTCACCATATCACACACCGTTTTATGATAATCTCCAAGAGAAGCAAACGCCTTGCAACATTGGCGTGGCAAACATTGTCGTGTGACAACATGAACCGGCATAACCTTATGTTTAAAAATATGATGCCGATAGGAATCGGTGACTCGGTCAAAAATATACATTACTTCTTTTTACTTTTAAAAGACGAAACAAAATACTGCGGTTTAAAGGGCGTTCAGACCGGTTTCTCAAAATATCGTCTAACTAAACTTAACCCATTACAATTAGTTTAGTACGAACCTAACCTTACAAAAATGCGTGCATAAATGAGTAATGTACGTTTAGCAACAGTCATATAGTTGCACTGTGTTGAAAACAGCAGAGTTACAATAGGTTTTCGTTTGCCCAAACAGTTTTGGCCGATAGATTTACTCAGGATGCCCGCCACTCTTGTATATGTCTATATATAATGCGTAAAACTACTGAACTGGTAGGACGAACTGAGGGCCTCAACTAATAACAGTTACAACACAAATAATCCACTTCTTAATTATGTCGGCATCCAGTTGCCACGTATGACTCCATTTCTCGTTGACCGCCTGCTACTCAGAATCGCGTCGTTCGTAGTCGCCTATAAAGCCAACAGAGTCTATGGTACTCTGCAAAGGCAAGTAGACTTGCTGTCATTCTTTGGGTAAAACAGGGTAAAAACGTCCGATGAAGGTGGTTGGCTTGAATCAGAGGTTTCCACATTGTTTCTTCGTGAGTCTGTCCAACATACTGATAAGCCTGAACTAGTCGCATGAGCATCTTTCCAGGTCACACAGTGAAACATCTCCAAGGCAATCAAACCTTCACGAAAAAGTCTTTCAGTTGGCCCAATCAATCACTTAACTCTGTTGGGTAAGTTGTCATTTTTTAGTTATATTGAAGGAGGAGGTGTGTAAAATAATTCTATGCAGCCCGATCTTCATCTTTGAAGGAGGTATTTTCTTTTGACAGGCCACTCCTGGGGTGTCCTTTTGTCCGTCTTTACCCACATTAATCCAGGAAGCAGCTTCCGCTCAATCCTTTCTGAAGAAGATTTGTTTGTACAAAAGCAAGTCTTTCAAAATCATCCTCTAAATGACACATTATATGTCTTCGTGCTCTTCTCCATTAAACTTCCATCTTACCGAACTTTTCAGAAAAGATATATCTTAAACAGCTTTCTTACCTCATTTATTATATACAGCCGTAGTAGTACAATAGAGTCTTTGTCACCTCTTTCCAGGAAACTCAGACAGCATCAATAGGAAAATGAGATTACCAAATTGCAGTTGTTTTTTACCACTTATGGTAAATCGTCATTTTGGTAGGTTAGGTTAAGTTAAAAAACACAGAGCGCTGAAGCGCCTCGGTGGTGGTTAATTTATCAGTCTCAGTTCAGAGTACGTATAACCGAGCTGGAAATCACCTAGAGCTGAGCCACCAGACTGCAGTTAGACCATACAAAGCGTAGAAATTTGAATCCGCATTGTAAGAAAAGCTCGAAGCTAGCTATAGAAGGGAGCCTGGGTTTTGAAGGGATTTGTCAAGTGCTCAACAAGGTTTGCGTCGGAAGGGATATCCAGATGCGTTCCACAGAATTCGAGTTTTTGTGTGGTGTAATGTGTGCGCAGTATCCGGCAGATGAAGAAATCATGGAAATCATTCAACTTGAAATATCAAACTCCTTCTCAAACCATACAAGTATGTTTCGCTGGCAATCCTTACAACCTGAATTGTCTTCTCATAAACTATATGGGGAGTAAAATATTGTGTACTTCTCTGACTGTCTCTTCGGCAGGTTTTCATCTATGCAGATACAAACGGATGCTCACAATTTCTCAACATCACGCTCAAAAACTCTAAGTACGAGTTGAATAATCTCTGCGGTACTCAACAAAGAATGGGTCCACCATTAGAATATTTCATTCAATTATTTATTGCAGTTTTCCAACACAGACACCTGGCAGCATAGACTGATATTGGTGAAAATGAAAAACCTACCTAAAGTGTGGCACTCAAAAGTGATGCTAAGATCCATCACCCAATCCAGTGATTTTCGATCCCACCAATCAGTTGACTCTCTATTCAGAGAGCCGATTGTAATACCTTGACAGCAAACCATTGTGTAAGCTCATTCCATATTCCGGGAAGGTTATCACTTTAATAGCTCTGTACTTTCTAGGAATAAGAAAAAAGCGTTTCAGCTAAGAAAAAATAATAAGAACCTACTAGATTAGCAATCAGTTCAACCGATTTGGAACAATTTTCCGGTAAACTCTACACTAAGTTATGAAGCTAAGATGTGATTCTGGTGGTTGCATTTTGCCAGTCATGCTATTGCAGTTTTTGGTCGTGTGTGGTCGGCCCGCCAATCCCTATTCACATAACTTGCCTACTGAAAGAAACGGATTGTCGTGCAAGCTTTCCCATCACGACGCTGTTTATTTTACATTCCTCCTTCGCCTCCATAATAGTTGTTTTTGCGGAAAAAAAACTCCGCAAGACGCTAAAGTATTCCATGAATAATTCAGAGTTTACCAGTCGGATTCTGAGAAAAATGTATTCGGAGTTGATGGAGACCGTGCCAATACGATGTTTTTATTTGTACGACAGGTAAGGTGAACTGGAACGCCGTTTCGTTCGTTTTATTACATCCAGACCAACAGCACTCAATCCAACATAACAACCGTACTTTCTACTGCAGTATTGATGACCCGCTGTTTGCGGAACACTAATACTAGTCCCATACTGATACCGGTAAAATCAAAGTCACCCGGTGGAATGCTTCTACTTAAAACTATGATGTATGTGCATCGCAGAACACTCGCTAAGATGTAAAAATTGACGGCAAAGAACTCCTAAAAGCAAGGTGATAATAAACGGCTATATCCTTGTAATTGTTGTCGTGAATCGTATTGTTCACCGGGGGACAATTTATTGGACAGTGAGAGAAACTAGCCCGGTCTTGCACAAGGTTAATATGAAGGGAATAACGTGAGTCAGCTTACCTACCTGACGATTTTTTAAAAGCAATTCACTGCGGGTGCATTGGAAGGTAAAGTTTCATGGTGAAATTTGGCACATGTTATCAGGTCTAACGGACTGAAAATGTTGGCCAAGGGCTACGTGGATGATAAATCTGCATCCAACTAACGAGCCCTTGTAGGGGCGAGGGACTTCATATGGTTTAGCTTATGGGGATACGATCACATTTACACTACTTGGTCATGAACTTATTCATAGGGTCTCCGTAACAAGGCTCGAACAATATAGCGGTCCCGAGTTTAGGCCGCATTTGAGGTTCACAAGTCACCCACAAAAACAATGCAATGTCTTGTGTGGGTCTGAATAAAGAATATGGCCACATATTATTTTCTAAAGGTGTCGAGTTCAAATTGTTGTGATGCACCTGGCACGTGGCCCATCTTTTTTGGGAGGATATTTAATTTCCAGCCAAAAGGTGTAAAGAAGACTGTTTTTCACGTTATGAAGATCCACTACAGTGATTGATATTTTATTCTCACAGAAAAAAATTAGGAGGGAATCTGCATATATGGAAAAACTATTCCTGACGGCCATCATCTTGTGTAGTTCGTTTCAAGAACTCTTTGCCGTGGTGCAGTCCATCGGGGTTGCAGGTACTGTGGACTAAATCTTGACCAAGCCTTGTTTATCAACCAGTGGTGAAAAACTTGAGGAGAGAGTATACTAACCACTCCTGGCGGTGTGGAGTTGAAATTTTGGGTTACTGTGTCGTCCGAAGTTGTCTTAGCAGAATATCTTGGAATGCTAAACTTTCGTACGGCTGTTTCTCATTGGACAGATATTTTGCAGGGTAGAAAATTGACTTGGGTATTCTTAGTTGAAGAAAGCAGAATATTATCAAAACGTCTTTCGAAAAAACCGGGTGCCTTTGACACATAAGGTTTTAAGGTTTCTGTCTTGGACCACAATACGTTAGCAAGAGTAGGTCCTAACGGACCGCAGACAGCAGCGTGATGAATCTGATGACAAAATCAGAATGAATATTCTCTGTGTGGAGATGGATAAAAGCCTCGCGAGAGTGGGTGTGGGAATGCTTCCCCTAACCGTTTGTTGCAGCGCTATTTTAGTAAACGAAATGGTCTTCACTGAAGTTGAGCCAATCGCTAACACTGCAGAACGTGTCAGTATGTGTACGAGTGAACATGTAGACAAAACATTCAATAGGTGTCTCACCTGCTCTTATGGGGAACTTAACCTTTCCTGTAAGGAGGCAGTTGGCTTTGATTTTACGAACTTCACATGTCATCTGACTGACGGCGTTGCTTTGGGCAAACCTATAGGACCTAAGCTTTATGACAGTTTCAGCTACCTTAAAAAGGCAATTACGTGATGATTCTGTAAGCACTAAACTTTACGAACGGTTTGTTGGGGACCCTTTTTATCAGCTAAATATTATTTAGCTAAATGTACCTGTGTCGTACGAGGAAGATCCAAACGGTAGTTCAAATTTTTTCGAATGTTCCGCTCAAAAGACTTCCGCATAGCTCACTGACCATCGACATCCACCGTCAGACAGCCCGGAATGGTCAGTTTATTCACGTTTCAATTTTTGCATTAGCGGCTGATAAACGCGCCTTAGTAGATCCTCTTTTCCATCAAGGAAAAGATAGTTGAACTACACAGGAAGGCTGAGTTATTTAGGGAACCCAGTTATGGAATTGGTACCCAAAACATTTCATCCACAGCCTGAAAAAGTCATAGATGGAGTTGTTTGGCACAGCTGAGAAAAAAAAATGTTTCCCACAAATAATGTTTCTGAGGGCGCATATATCGGCATGCGTGAAACAAAAACTAACAACCATTCTGGACAGCACCTTTCTCCGTTACGCAACCAAGAAGAACACAGTCCACTACGTTTCGACATTTGACAGTACTCAACCTCCAGAAACTCATCTTCTAATAGCCCACTTCTTCTGTCCGTTAGCGAGTTGCCGCTGTGACTCATGCGGTGGCAGCAGAAACCATCCTCTTTCACACATTGTGGGCAAATACACTGACGACCAATGCTAACCCGTGAATAACTTTCGCGCTTATTGTGAAACTGTTATATTATTTTTAACCTCATCGCCCAGACTTACTGAAGTCGAGTACGGATCCGGGTCATTAGGACAATATGCCTTCATTTTCAGTGCGTCAAATGACAATGAAAAGACATCAAGTTATTCATACGGAAAAGTGAACATTATTCGTCAGTCTGGATCATTCTGAGTCCCTATATGTGTAAATGAACCATAAACTTCAAACTCTCACATTCGGTTTTTTCAAACGCAGAGTACGTTCTCACATAACTAACTTTCAAATAATAGTAGTCTGCACAAAACTTGGGCCATGTCTGTACTAAGACGGGTCTGTTGCAAGACACCTACCCAATCGCGCTTCTGCTTACATTGTCAGATTTCTAAACATTGAGCTGTGACCAGACTCATCTGAGATCAATCGACTGGTGGTAGAATTGACATTTGTAACATAGTGATAGAAACATTTTGTTCCATCTGAGAATAAAACATTCAACTGCAAGTGAAATTCTGATGCCCCCGTTGGCGGGAACAGAATATCACAGAAGGTTTAGCAAGGCTTGGCGTCAGCATAAAAGCGACATGAAACGACTCTTCTTGCGTTCACGCAATCTATCTTGAAAAAGTGACGCAGCTTCCAAAGTGGTTATTCAAAGCCTTTAGACGGGTAGTCTTTCGGTATGTCAAGAAGTTGTAAAATATAAAGACACCTTTACTATTTTGTCCTCTCCTTACTATATTTAACTTTATCATGCTTGATGAAGCAACAAAATAAAAATACCTGTATAATAATAATGAAGGCAAGTAGTGTTTTGATTGAGTGACAAACACTGTAGTCCGCTAAATTAAGTAAGCGAAATTGCTACCCTGCAAAAAGGCAGTTGGAGATTTAGTTTCACACGAGACTTGAATACAAGTAACGACTAAATGAATTAGTGGAGAACAAATGACAAATGTTATTTTAGTGAACCCCCTGTCAGTGTTTAGAATATCTAACGTCATCTTTAAATATCAAATAAGGTCATCAATTTTAAATAAAAAACTTGACTCAATAAGTACGACAAACGCTTTCAACCATTATTCATTGTTTTGTTGCTCAGTTGAGGTCGCATCTAGATCGTTTGCGTAATCTAAAGGCAACGCTGCAGGTTATTTACATGTTTACCAAAAAACTATATTTGATCATATGAAACTAATGTGGTTCGAGTACTCCAAGGTCCACGTGGTTCTAGAAGGAGCACCTTAAGTTTTGTTTGCCCTGACTCAGCGTAAAAACCAATATTCAGTCAACTGGGTATAAGGAACTTGCTTCCATTTCATGGTGGATAGGATATTGAGATAAATTTTACTAATTCACGAGTTTGCAAATAACAACGTACCAGTTAAGACAAAGAAATGAAGTCGCTCTGACTGCGTCCACTAGGTCCAAACGGCCTTATTATTTCTCATAGCATATTGAACAAAAAATGGTTCCAGTGTCATCCACATTGCATAAAGTGTTCATCCGACCTTTGAATAGACAAAATTCTTATGATAAGAGTTCTGGACGAACTAAATAAATTATCTGTTTTCAGTAGCATTTGACAGTTTTCCATTACAACTCTCACAATGTCGTGACTTCACATTCAGCCAGCTGAAAGATGTTATTTGGGATCCAAGAACGTTCCATGAAGTTTCATTTGACTATCCTGGATTCCACACCCAACTGGACTGTTTGATTTTGGCCGTCTATCTTTATAGTGTACACACTTGTTAGTTTAGCACCAGAAGTGTACACCTGAAATTGTTGAGTCATGGTTCGATTGATTTAATCTTTGGTTACCCCAATGTGGTTGCGTGGAATCGATAGTGAACAGCTAGATGATTGTTTTGGCCTTTCCCGCTCTCCACAGGTATGAGTATTATTAGTCCTTGCAGTTTTTATAAAAGATAATTCTAAGGTGGAATTAATTGATCACGACACGATAACTTACTGTGCATTTCTTCCCAGCTGACAGTAACAGCCATCAGCAGTCCAATTCCTAGCGAAATAAATCAAGAGAAACAAACAATTCACTCGCAACGGCGTATGACTGATTTTGACGACCGCGGACTGTCGGGGTTTCGGGTGTGAAATGCGAAACTTGACATCAGCTGACTTAATAATGCCGCATCCACGGATGAGGAAAATGCGTAACAGATCGTTTTTCTAGAAGTAAGCGCATCATCTACACAATGGTACTTGCTGCATTTCGTGGAATTTTTTAATTGGCGGGCACGTCAGTCTTGCCTGTGTCATCATCCTGTACTGTTGTGATTCTCCTGCTTTGCCGAAACCTAAATGGAAAAACTGAATTAAATTTTCGAATGTATTAGATGGTAGCGGCAGTGTATGCCGTCAGGCATGCAGACAGTGAAGTCCATTTGTCTGAAGTACTAAGCTGTGTCTTCTTTGACTTAATTATCCCATTTGAAAAGGAGACCACATTCGCAAGCACATGTCAGGAAACAAGAACAAGCAACCACCTAGTATATCGTTGCAAAATGAAGCCCTAAAAACGTACGTGTTCCACTTGGACAACTGTTTAAAACTGCCGAGTTACATTGTAAAACTTCAAAATCAAGTGCCGACCGACCATATGAGGAGAAACATGAGTGGTGATAAGCAATTCCATAAATAGCCATTTCAAGATTCCCTGCAACTTAACAAATCTCACGTCCTGTAAACGGCTAGGAGATCGATGACTTCTTTACGATGATGTAAAGTTCCACGTCGACATAATCATGCGCACAACATAAAACGGATATAATTCCTATTTAACTATTAACACATTTGTTTGGATCGTTTTTGAGCTAAAGAAGTCTTGACCCCAAACGTTGCTGGAGAACCTGTACAAAGCTTGCGGTATCCTCAACACTCAAAGGATGCCCTGTGGCAAGTTAGAAGTTG